>VZTH01014986.1:120293-203720 GCA_013397815.1 Aleadryas rufinucha | reverse complement strand
TGCAGCCCGGCGGCGGCGGCGGCGGCGGGGGGCAGACCGGACAGCGGCAATTTTCTGGACGATAAACAATGGCTCACGACCATCTCCCAGTACGACAAGGAGGTCGGGCAGTGGAACAAATTCCGAGACGTAAGTTCAGCTTTTCCACCCTGCCAGCCGGCAGCCGCGCCCGGCCCGCTCCCGCTGGTTCTGTTCGTAGAGGGCATCCCTTGGGGAGCGGGGGCTGGGGTGCAGCCTCAACTTCCCCCCTTCTCCCCGAATTTTAATTCTTATTTTAATTCCCTGCGGCGCCTCGGCGAGGAGGATGGGGGTCCCGCCGGGCAGTTCCCGGTGCGCTGCCGCCACGGAGCGGCCAGGACTGCCCGCCGTGCCCCGGGCCGTGCGGGGCGCCCAGCCCGCACCTTCGGGGCCCAGCGGGCCGGGCCGCGGGAGCCGGTTCCCGCCCTGCGGGTCTCCAGGCGGTGGAGGTGGGGGGGAGCCGCGTTTGTCCTCCCTTCTCCTGTTTCCCGCCCCGCTGCGGGAAGGGATGCGGTGGGGGCGCGGGGCCGGGGCGGGGTAAGGGCTCGCCCCGCCGCCGCTCCGCCAGTGCTGCCTGGGGCAGAGCCCCCTCCCTCCCCGGGCACCTGGCAGCGGCGCCGGGCGGGACCGCCGTGTCTCGCCGTGCCCTGTCAGAAGTGCCGGCAGGGCGGGCGGGGGAGAAGGGGCAGCGCTCACGGCCGGGGGTTGCGGTGTCGGGGGTGCGGGGCTTCGGCGCGACGGGTGCGCGGTGTCCGGAGCGCCGTGCTCGGAGCCCGGGAGCAGCAGCCCCAGCCTGACCCGAATCTCATCAGTTACGAAACCTGGCGCTGTAAGGTGGCTCTGTCCTCAGCGGGCTTCGCCTGCGCGCCTAGTTCGGGCTGTGTTTGCTGCAAGTTGAATGCGACACAACCAGTTTTCAAAAGCCGTTCACATTTCTGTCAGTGGAAAAGATTTTCTTTAATCATCCAATATCCTGCGTCCCATGGTGTCACTTTTAGAAATCCGAATCCCAACCAGGCAAAATAATTTTCTGTTCTCTTTACTGTTTAGCCTACTGGATTTCTTTGATTTGGTGTAAAGCATTGATTAGGGTTGCAACTTCAGAGGCAACAGGTTTCTTCTTGCTCTACAGCTTGCTGGTGGCTGTGGTTTGCTGTAGCAAACTGAAGTAAATGTCTCCAAGTCTCTTATTTTTCTGAGACCTGGATTGACTTGTGATGCATGTGTTTTCTAGCTTTATGTCTATGTTGCATGTGGGTTGCAAACTTTCATCAGAAGCAACTAGGAAAGAACTACTAAAGTTGTGTGAGAACTTATTTTCCCACCAGTTTTTATTAAACAGCATAATTCTGGTGTTTGAAAACGCTTCCAATCAGTAGTCAGATATTTTTGTTTGCCTTGAATATCTTAAAAAAAAGACCTTAGGTTCATGTGAAAAATACCTGTTCAGTGTGATGTGCTTTGGGACCTGTCTGTGATTTTTGGAAAAAAAAAGCTAAAATCTGGTGCTATAGAAATGTTCTAGGATTGAAGGCTGCTGCTAGAAAACTCCAAAATAAGTGCATCAGTTATGTTTTGTAATTGGGCAAAGTCATTTATGTAAGGACTAACCTGCAAGGCTGAGGAAGCTAAGTGCTCTCTAATACCCGTCTCCTGGGTGCCCACTGACATGTACTGTAATGTTGGATATTAGCCAGATAATTTATTCTGTGACAAGTAGGTGTCCCCAAGGGTTTTAAGAGTGACTGCTTTGAGGAAGTACTGCATACTGATTCTTCTGAAGCAATTTGCAAATATGCTGGCTTATTTTTACACTGTGATAGTTTTATAAGGCTGGTACTTCAGTGAAGAGTATGCTTTTATTTCTTTTGAAGAATGCTTATGTCCTTTTGATTGGTACCCAGTCTGGAATATTTATGGATGGTCCTAATACTTCACAAGGCTCTCCCTTTAAAGCATGGATAGTTTTCAGTAATTCGTAACATACAACAGTAAAAACCCCCAAAATTGTGTTAATCTACCTGTACAAGAATGCATTAGAAAAAAGTATCTTGTAAGAACACGTATCAGTTATCATAGTTAAATATAACATGGTGGAAACGTTTTAACATCCTACATTTTTGTAAAAGTACTAAATTTACTTGGGTGACTGTAATTTGTTGGTTTTGAAATTGTGGTTAGCAATGTAATTAGTGATTCAGATGTGGCCTCCTGTTAAGGAACAGGACAGCAGCATTTGAAACATATGCAGGGGTAACTGTTTTGCAGAGTTAAAATCAAGGTATGCAAGGCCTATGTTTGTAATTTAATTCTCTGGTCAGAGTAGGATATTTTTTGCAGGCTTTAAATACCCTACAGATGTAAGGGTGAGGTGGAATTCTGGTGTGAAAAGAAGTATTTAAAGGCTTAACTTAAGACTTAACTGACAGGACTGATTAATGTGAAAGATAATGACCCTGACTTCTGGCTCATTGGCTCAGTTTCTTAAGAGTTTTAGATCACAGTGAGAAAGAACACAGTCATTCAGAAAGGGAACCCTTACAGAACCCGATAAACCAGGATAGATTTTATTCCTAAAAAACCAAAAACCAAGCCAGCCCCTAGTCCTAGCTCTCTTAACATCCTCTAAAATGTCAGTTTTGTCAATAAGCGTTATTAATGTAAGATTATTAGCTAAGATCTTTTCAGTACTTTGTAGAGGCAGAACTGTAACTGACTCTTCAATTCTTTTGAAAGGTCTTGATCATTCTGACAAATCTGTTGAAAATAATGAAATCGGTCTAGGGAAGAACTGTGCCGTAACGTGTAACAGTGGGAAACTAGATGTGTGTTAGAGGCTACCTACATCCCCACATCTTTTTTGTGTGCAAAAATTGAGAATGGTCTTATTTGTAAGACCTTATGGTCTTATCAGATACTTTCCATCTTAAAGATGGGGAGAGATGGGGTATGTCAAAAATCAGCTCCCTTAAGTTGTATGTGCAAGTGAAACATTTTGGGTTCTATACATGGGTACTTTTACCTTTTGCCTGAAGTAGCTGGGGAGGAAGAGTTTTTAACCCAGTCTTAGTGCTGCTGCAGTCCAGTTGCTGAGTAGCTGTAACTGTTCATGTCTGTCACTAAAATAAGTCTCAGGGTTGATGTGTTTGTTAAGGTTTTCCAAGCTGCCTTGTTAGGCTGCTTCAGCAGCCAGTGGTGTCACGATGCTGGGAGGTTCTAGCCCATGGGAATGTATCCTCTGTATATTTCAGGCTTTGGGAATTGAGGCTTTTCAGTAGATGCTGTTAGGGATATCTTCTTCATTCATATTTTGTTATATTGATAATGCTTTGTGGTAATCGTTTTATCTATGATGATTGCACTAGACATTTGATAAAACATATATATACTGCAGTTTGTCTGAAATAAAGATTATGGTTTTTGAAAAATGTGATCGAGAAATGGCATTACATTTATACTCTCCTACTTTGAACATCCTACATCTTATCTAGCAAGCCTTCATTACTCATAATGCTGTAAATCTGTGGAGAAAAACAGAATATAGGAAGAAAGGAATTATTTTGCTCTTTCTGACTACTTTCCGAACAGTGGTGGTGTTTCTAATCCTAGAGCAAAACACAATGGCTTTGTCATTTAAAATCACTTTGTCTTTTTATATCATCTTTACAGTCAGTCAGTTGGACAAAATTGCATACAACCACAGTTGTCTGTTGTATCACTATCTGAAAGTCTTTCAGACTTCCTTTTCAGAAATTTTAATTTTTGTTTCTTTAAAATTCAATGAAACAACATTCTATAGAGTAACTCATTTTAGTAATTGATATTTGTAAGCAGTGTCTTGTGCATTTTTCGTCATTAAAAAGACTGTATTTTATATGGTAAATTTTACTTGCTGCTGGAAGAGAGATTTTTGGGTTCTAACTTGCTTTTTAGTGGTTTATACTTTTTCTTTTCAGAGGTCATAATTTAGGTGATTATTTTCAAATTTAAGTTGATAAATGAACTCCACAACTCAACTGTCATAGTATTGCCATGAAATTATAGGATCAGTTGATCATTGTAACCAGCTGCATCCTACTGCAGTGTTAACTATCATCCCATCGTGTTAATGCAGTTCCCAAAGGTAAAGAAGGTAGAAGAAAATTGAACAGACCATAAAACCAATCAGCTATGAAGAGGAAGTTTGTACTGGTAGTACTCCTTTTTACTCTGCTTTGCTGTGGGCTGTTCTCACATTGACCATCAAATGTATTGCCTTCTACAAGATGTGGCAAGTTTGGGCAGCTCGTGTTGGCTTCCCAGAGGAGTCTTTTGGAAGTATTTAAAGAGTATGTTTTTTCAACATTAGCGAAAACTAAACCTCTGTGTTTGGAAAGGAGATAAATCAAATACTAGGTCTCCGTACCAATTCAATAATAGCCAGCATTCATTATTCCCTTGTCTGTTTTGGAGGTTTAAGGCTTCTCAGAAACAAGCACTGCCTCTCAGCTAAGCTCCATGCCATCTCTGCATTACTGTTGTGAGCAGAACATCCCTGTCCAACTGTGAATCACAACTACATCTTTATACAACTGAGCAAGCCAAAGGTTCTTTTAAAAAGGATTTCATCACAAGTTCTTTGCACTTTATTGTGGGATTACCATGGATATATTTGGAAGGTTTTCATGGTTCCAGAGTGGAGTACCAGTAACTTTACTTGAAGAGGAGGAGGACTTCTGTTCAGCAAGTGTTTTGCATTGGACAAGAAGCCCTCCTAGTTTTTGGAAGATCCTAAATGTACTTTAGAGGAAGTCAGTATTTAGGATTGGATAGTGCCGCACTCATTGTCTTTTCTCTAACTCATGTTAACTCATTAGTTATGAAAAAAGGTTTTGTGCTCTTATTTCTCCAGTACTTTTTATGGATCTGGATGAAAAACCTTATTATTGGGTATGGCAGCTCTTTTATGACATACATAGTCATGATCATGACATCAGGAGAAAATGGAATTGCAAAACATGGAAGATTAGCTGCTGCTTCTTTATGTTGCCTTAAGCCTAAGTTAAACTAAGAACTTGTAGTAACATAAAGTTACTTTTGCAAATAGGGTGTTCAATCTTTTCCATGTGCCAGTCTGTTAGCTGAAACTTACTGGCACTTCTGAAGTAGTATCAGTCACTTTTTTTCCATGACTTACTTTGTAGAATTATTAGTACGGGGAAGGAGGAAAAATTTTGAAGCCTAGGAGGTCTGACAGAAAGAATAAGTGTTTTGTACCTTCACCTGTAATTACTGCCTTTGAAGTGAAAGTGATAGGGACTTGACTGCTCTTTTTTAAACTGTAAAATATGGGAAAGTGTTGGGAATTTGTATTAATTTTAATTAATTACAGAAATTTAAGAAGCTATTGAGTTGTTCATAATTTCTAAATAGAACATGACAATCTATAATGAGAAAAAGTAATGGAAATCTTAATTTTTCCGTTCTTCTATATTATTCACATAGGCTTCTAATTTTTATATGTGCTTTTAATTCATTCTCAAGTATGGATTCCTTTTTTCTTTCACATGATTTCTTTTCCTGTGGTCTGTTTTTGCTGCCTGTTTCTAGTGACAAATAGTTTTTTGTCTGAAAAGGACCAGTCTACTAATCTCAAACTATTGTTAACATTGAACTCTTAAATGTCTCTTGGAAGGCATTAACTTGGAAGCTCTTTATATAGCTAACGTTTAGAAGTTAAGTAAATGGTAATGTGCTTTTCCTTAGATTGCCCTCATAATCTAAAGTAAAGCTGATAACATTGTTTCATCTTATCTTTATCTCCTTTCTCTGAAGAATAATCTTTATTTTATATGCTGTAGGTTATTTAGAGGCTATGGATACCCAGTCTTCTCTTGTCTTTCCATTAAATCTTATTGGGATTGACTCTAGCCATCTGTGCTTATTATAGTGTAGTATAAATAGCTTTGTAATACACAAATAGATAGTAACAGAAGCTGCATAGGCTATCTTGGCTTTAAAATCAGAAAGGAAAGATGTCTAAGAGGTTTTGTAAGGGGTGGCAGAATGTAGGAAACAGTAGATTGAGCAGAATTAGAATATTTTTAGACTGACACGATTAATTCTTTTTTCCTATCTCCTCTGTTTCTATTAATTCATAATAATTAAAGCATTTGATGTAACTATCTGCAGAAAGAGAAATAATAGCTTGGATTAGTGTGTTTGCAAGTGTTGGCCAGTTTCTGAGTGTGACTCCTTCGACTGAGTTGAAACAATGTGTGTCATGTCCAAGTTGTCATGACTCCTGGTGTGTCCGTGTTGTCCCTACACCCCCTCCCTTCCCCGCAATATATGCTGAAGGAAATAAAAAAATCTTTCAGCAGCTGGTTACTTTTCTGGAGCATAGCTTTAGACCAACTCCCATGTATTCAAGCATAAGGAAACTTTTATTCTAACGAAGGTATGTCTATCATATTTTTATCAGTATCAAAGTAGTACTTTAGTAAAATATCTGTAGTTCTGTTTTGTGTTAATTTTTCTAATGTAGACCTTTTTAAAATTTTTGATACCGATTTTGCAATGGTATTTTTCCTATTGTTCGTTGTTTTTGTATTATCCTATTTGTCGTAACTTGACAAATTTTAATATCTTAGTAACCACTGAGAATTTCTTTTTCTGCATCTGTAAGTCCCACTATGCTTAATGCTAAAAATCTTGCCTGTTTGCTTTAGAAACAAATACCATGGAGGCAATGCTAGTAAATGCTAGCATAGTGGATTGTATTAAAAGTTTTTGTAATTTTCATATTTCTTGAAATTTGATTTCTGAAAAAGAACAGTTTGTGGCTAGTAATATCAGTGTTCAGAGCTTCACTTGTCATTTTTACCTAATTTGAACAATCTTTAGTTATTTGTTAGACTTTTAAAAATTGTTTTTCACTTTTACTGTCCCGTTTCACGCTGATAGATTACAGTAGGGAAAATTATGTAGGAATGAATTATGTACCTAAAAAAGGTGCTGCAGTGTAAGGTAGCAACCTGGGACAGGACACAAGGAGAGCTAGAATGAAATTATAACCCATGACAAATCTTTCATATTACAATGAGAATGTGATTTCACTGCTCTGTTATGATCTTTGCAAGTGGCTGCTTTAACAGAACACAATAAGAGACTGGGTTCAAAAGATTTAAATAATTTAAACTTTCTGGTATTTTACCACTTCCAGAAAGTATTATCTTAATATATTGTTATTACAGAGTATCCAGTGCTTGACATTTTGCTGCAGACAATTCTTATGAACTAATTTTTTATTTTCTCATGTGATACATAATCATTGACTCAGAAGAGACTGTCAGTTTGCAGCTTGTTCAGTATCTCTCTAAAAAAGTCTGCAAGTCATCAAATAATTTTATGTAGTGCACTTACACTGAGGCCTACATGCAGCTGAAAACAAACTCCTTTGACATTTTTGAGCTTGCTCTTGGTGATGAAACTCATTCCAGTTGGTAAATCCTTGTATCATAGCAGTGAGAAGTGCAGAACTTACTCCTTGTTATATGCTACTACGTGTGAAAAATGATCTGTGTTTTACCAGCTATTCATTAAAACAGAGGGAAGTTATTAATATGAAGAGTGTGGGGATCTATATTTAATGATGCATATATATTAGAGGTTTTGGCAGGGCTTGTGTTGGTGACTGGAACATCACTTCAGGAGAAAACCCAAACAGTGATTCTTAGAAGTGAAATCAATTGACTGTAGGTAAAGGAGCAGTGACAAGAATCCATTGTAGAAAGTGCCTGTGCAGCCTTTTGCAAAAGAGTAAGTTAACCACTTTGGTCACATTTAAAAAGTCCAAGTCAAGCTCTGAGAACTCTTTGTATTCATAAAGTTTAGGGCCAGAGTAGGCCATTGGATTTGACAACATGCTTGCCTGTATACAGTGGCTTATTTGCTTTTATCCTGGCAAATTATATTACACCCAAAAATTCTACTTTGGCAAAAGCATTTCAGGTTTCAGGAATCTTTGTGTGCTGCTGGCATAGATTAAGGTTTGCACTCTAAGGCCTGCACTGTGAGGGAATTAATTAGCTGCAGTATTCCCAGATGATCTAGGCAACAGATTTATGCTGTTTTGCAGAAGAATAAGGAAGAATACCATTTAAATTCCTCTTGATCTGATCTGGAAGCATTTCCTTCTTTGGCCCAAATACGAAATGACTGGAACGAGTGCTTGATTTTTCTCATGCTAATTTGCTGTTTAAAAGGATTTCTGTTCTACCATCTTCACAGAATTTTCTTGTGTGCATTGTCAATAAAAGCCAATTGCTTTTATGTGAAAAATCACAAATGATGTTGGAATGCAAGCCAATTCAAATCTTAAGGCAGATAGAGAAATGGCCTCAGACTTTTCATTAAGATAATCACCAAGATACATATTCATTGCCTTGATCTGGTGTTCAAGTCTTTAAGCATACTAAGAATTAGGTAGGCAGTCTTGTTTCCAACATCCAGGAACAAAAATCGTGAATGTGAAGAGCTCTTACTTTTCCAAAGCCAGCAAAGGGCTGTCAGATTGCTCACTGTATTGCAAATAATGCACAATATTTCATATGTGAACTGGATTAAAGCACACTAACTGCATAACTATTTCTCTAAATCTTATTAAATCTAGCATTTCTCTCCCAAACTGCTAAACTGTTCAGTTTTTCATACAGGTGCTTATTTTTACAGGTGTATATATCTAACTTTACCCAAGAATTCTTGGTAGGAAGTTACAAGTTCCTGTTTTGATGAAATCTGGTACTTGGGGCATGAGTGGACAGAATTTCTTTATACTATTAAGAAAAAGATTGAGTTATGTTAGCAAAAGAGGCACAGGTTCCATCTGTGATATCCACTGATACTCATGGGTTCCTCAAAAGAAAATACCCTCTCAAAGCATACGGGGATATATGCCCTAAACTGCCTTGTAGTTACTGTAAGTAAGGTCTTGGCCAAGTTAAGTGTAACATGATTATGAATCATGAGATTTCTCTCTGAGATCTGCGGGTGTAGTCTCATAAAGATGGAGAGGGAGGGATATGCAGAAGTAGAATTAACTATGTAGATTTGTACTGCACATTGAATAATGTAGACATATAAAACCTCAAAACACTTCAGTGTTCTTCGCTAGGACTGAATGTGTATTTATAAACTGGGTTCTACACAGCAGTAGAACTGTGGTTTGGACAAAACCTTCTTTACCTTTCTGTCCTTGCATACTTCTTACATCTGCTGGATGTTTACAATTCCTCTCTTTTTACCCATGTAAAAATGATAGTTTCTTAGGGCGTATGAAACTATCACTTTTTTTCCTCCAAGTTTTCTAGATTTGGATTACAGCACAGCTTCTGGAAATAGAAGACATTTTTGAGTAACATAACTCATTGGAAGACAATAACATTTTTCCTCCAGAAGGTTTTAAAGTACTAATATTATAGAGCATTTGATGTCCAGCGCATGGTAAAGTTGGGATGTTTTGTGGGTTTTGGTTTGTTTTTGGTTTGGTTTTTTTTTAAAATAATAAATGAATGATGCTTTGTGTGTGTGAAGGCACACACACACATGCTTATGCTAAATGGTACCTCAGATCAATAAAAATGTGAAGTGATTTTACACTGTCTATCCCTCATTCTGGGGAGCAAAGTGTCTCACAGAATTTTAGAAGTATTTTATAGGTCCAACCTCACCGTGTCTGCAGTTCTATCTTACCATTTGATATCCCACTGATTGCATATCGTTTTTAGATATCTACTGAAAGTGACATGGGTTTAACAATGTTTGTGGTGTGCAGAATAAAATAATAATTCTGAATTCATATCTCAGATTTATGAGGCAGTTATCTGCAATAGTTTCAGTTCACTGACTGGAAGAACCTACCTCTTTTTTTACATGCCTATAAATATCACATAAGAACAAGGCAAGTATTGCTACAAACATGTAGAGATTGTCAAGAAGATGTTTGTTTGAACTCCAGCTTCTCCAAGAAAGGTGAGAGAAGTTATAGAAATAATACTTAAAAAAAAGTGAGAAATTATTCTGTGAAGCAAAGCTGATGTTTGATTCTAACAGTGCTTATCTGATTGTAAAATGTGATAGCATCTTACATAGTTTAGGTTTTAAAAATGTCTTTCTTGTCAAACAGATACTCCTTTAGCTGGAAAATAATTGAATTTTTTTACACCTGGACTGTGGCTTTCCAGCCCAGTTTTAGTATAGTTGCACTATTCAACAGCATGAAGGTTAGGAAATCTTCTCCCTAAAATATTGTAAGTTGCTGTCAAACATTATTAATAATAAAAAGTTCATCTGGTTAGTAGTATCTGTATAGTGCTGCTTTTTCTACAGATTCTGCGCTTTTTATTCTAATGCAGATAAAGTTTAGTAATTTGCACATGCTTAATTCCCACATACATAGATCCTACTCTTGCTTGGTTATATCAGAAAGATATCTTTATTACTGACAAAAAGTACTAGTTGAAGCTAAAATTTCTATAGCTGTAAATTTTTTTACAGTATTTATACAACTGAGTTAAAATATGTCCATGTGCATCATTCATTTATTCTGCAATAAAGCGAATTTAAGCTTGAAAATGAAGTAGATGTATTTTCAGATTTGACAAATGAATTTTTCAGTTGTTTTAAATTAGGTAGCTATAGCCAAACAGCTTGCTCATTAGACCAAAAAACCTGCCAAGAGTGATCAAGCATAGGGATGAAACAAAAGACATTGTGATGTATTATTTTATGTCTCGGGTTTATCAAGAGAAGTGGTTGATTGAAGGAAAATGAAGGAAAGAAAGAAAATAATCTTCATAATGCTGAATTAATTACAGTTTCAAATTTGAAAAGCAGCAGTGCTGTGTAGTCAGCTGACCCTATATGGTCATTTAAAGGAAGTCATTCAAATAGTGTATTTTGAAAGAGTTTTGCAGGAAGTGAAATGTTTCTGCTTGAAGATTTAGGATTGTTTTCTTTCCCCCATTTTATCAAATCTTCACTGGATTTCTCTGGGATCATGTTGTATTAGACTGGATCTGAACCTGGTTTGTAGGGAGTCTTGTCTAATTGAGATCACAGAAGATATGTTCACTCATGTTTGCGAGAGGTGGAATTATGCCAGTCTGCTTACTTTAAATCATTATTTGGCCATTTAGACTACAAAACAGACTTCTGAATATATTTTGCATCTTTGAAAAATGGAAAGAAAGCATACTTGAAATGGAGAACAAACTAATTCATCCAATAAATTATTTTCATTAGAAAATCTTATCTAGTGGTCTAAAGTAGTATAAATACCAAGACTGTTGTGTGGAGGTTTTTTTGTTTCCTTTTTTTTTCTTTTTGCTTTATTAGGTATGAGAGAATTCCAAGTTCATTGCTACTTATGGAGTACAACAAAAACATTGTTTTTTATTTTGTTAAGTTACTGTATTTGACTGCGGATTTTATTTTCCTTTTCAATGCACTATTTTCCTGAATAAGTTGTTACTTGTTTTTTATTCTGCGGCTCTTCCCCGCTGCCTCCCCTCTTCAGCCATTTGCGAGGTGCGGGTAGAAAACAATCTGCCAGTTTCACTGACGTGACTCAAAGTATTTCACTTTGGCTAATTCATCTTGAAGGATTTCTGTTTGTGTATTTAAAGCCTATGTCTGATTCATTTGCTGCATTGCTTCATGGAATTGTAGGTGCCTCTGTGCTGCCTTTACATGCCCGGCTCCTACAGTGAATTGCATATTATATGATCACTCTGCTTTCCCCTTTAGCTGAATCACATGTTGCACTGTACAAAACAGTGCAGAAAGTCAAGTAAATTGGGGGGTGACAATTATGAAGCAGAAATAAATAAAATCAGACAAGCATTAAAAAAGCTGCACAGTGCATAGCAAGACAATATTTCTGAGGCAAGATTTTCATCCCGTATCAGAAAGGCCATTTATATAGATAATAATACTGTTAAAAACTAAAGCTGAGTAACCTATTTTGTCAGAGGTATTAAAGCATCTATTGCATGGCTTAATTCTGTGGGAAATCACAGGGTTGATGGCAAAGCAAAGTACTGGAATGGATTTACACAGTAGCTGTTTTTTCATCTGGTGCTAGAGTAGATTGATCATCTGGTGTTGTTAATTCTTAGATGTCCCAAGTATGGTACAAATCTGTAGGCAGAACAAGTCAAAACCTAGTTTAGGTAAGATATACCATCATATAATTATAACTAAATTTTTTAAAGTCTGTATTTATTCTCTGTTCATATTATGGTATATCCCACTTATCTTGCTCATCTTAAGTGAAGTTCTGTTATACCTGTCTCAGATTTATTTTCTTAAAAAGTTACTGAATAATTTGATGTTTCTAACATTTGCATTTTTTCCTCATCTTTATTTAGAAATCTGCTAACCTATTTGCTATTTCCCTCCTTGATTAGGCAACACAATAGGTTGTTCATGCTTAAATATTTTCACTGAAATAAAAATACTTTACATCACTTTCCATCACATCCATCATCCTTGATGATGTTCACAAGAAAATTAGAAATGAGGGTAGGATGAAATGAAAGTCAAAATGTTATTGCTGTTTATATCAGCTGTAGGGATTTGCAGCACGTACTTTCTGCATGTGGAGGTTTCTTTGACACTGGCTGCAGTGATAAATGTCCCTGTCTATTCAACCTTTACACCAGATTGAAGTCCCTGGTCAATCCCATAAACATCTCAATTGTTAGTGTTGCTTGGAGTCTCCAGGCAAGAACCAGTGATTTTATGCCTTTTCTACACCAGTTTATGTATTTGGTAGGAGAGAACTGGAAAAATGGGTAAAGAAAGAACTTCCTTTTTCAACCTGGATTTAAATAATCAAGGTCACTCCTGTTTTAAACAGTTAAATGCATGAGACTCTTAAACTCTGAAACTGATGGTCAACAGCACCAGCCATCCCTGGGGGGTGGAGTTAGTGAGCATGTAAACTCCCTGCCCTCCCTGAATCTAGGTTAGTGGAAAGCTGGGCAGTACAGTTGCATTGTATCAGAAATAGAACTTCTTATCCAAAAGCCTGGAGTATCAATTCAGACCAGAATTCCAGATCTTATCACTTAGGTCATGAATTTGGAAGAATTTTTGTTCTATTTTCGTCCTTTCTGACAAGTAGACTGTATGAATCTGGAAGTCTTCCTGCTTTCCTCCTGCAAGTTTTAAGTTTCTTTAAGACAGATTTGAGTGAATGGTGTACTTGCTGAAATTAAATATCTATAACAAGAATCTGTTTTATTTGTGTGTCTATTCTGTGAAATTTGACAGGAATTTTTAGGTCATGCCTTCTGCTTTTCAAAATACAGGTACTTTTGTATTTTTGTCAATTTGTGGGTAGTGTTTTTTTCATTTAGAAGGAATTGTGTACCTAATTTTTATTATAAACCAGGACAGTTTGGCAGGGAAAATGTCTTGGAAAAAGTGTAGATTGTTCACTGGGAAAAGGGTTTAAGAAATAATCGAGTTATAGGGGATTAAAAGGAGGTTAAGGGCTTCACTCCAGCAGTGTAAAATTAGTTAAGGACTTGATACTGTTGTTTAGCTGTGTATTGCTGTTCTGAACGATTTTTGGCTTGAGGTGTTAGGAGTAGGTATTTGTAATAACTGACTGGTATCTCTACTGCCAAGAAGATTTGTAAGACAGGGAAGAATCCTGAAACCTTCTTCAAACTCTGTATATTAGCTTTCTGAGAAAAGTTTGAGGAAAATATGTGAAGTCTTATGAAACAGCAGAATACTTAAACGTTTTGCTAAATATGAAATAGTATTGCTCCATCTCCATAACCTTTGCTTTAAAGTTAAAACAATAACACAAATATGAAATAATTATTCTATGTTGTCCTTTGGTTTACTGTTTCTCACGTAGTTCATTGTCATTGCTCAATTTATGTTGTTTTCTTCCTATTTAGTTTCTTGCACACAACAATTAAATCAGCGTTTTCTGGGGAGAAAGCTTAAGAACAGTTTAGAGGGTTTATAAAGAAAAATTGCTTGTTTATGATCACATGAGTATTGTTTCATGATTTCTTCTGAGAAAAGAACAACACAATTTGTGAGAAAATATTCATACAAAGACATTTGTGTACCCAGAGTTCTCACCTCATGGATGTCTAGTTACTCAGTATAGGCAGCCTACTGTATGTGTTTATTTGGAGAAGTGGAATTTATCTGATTCATTTACTAGATCAGATTCCTACTTAATTTTTAGCAGTCTGTATTTTACTACACTAAAAATAGCTTGCTTGTTTCCTTAAATCACTTAGTAACGAGATGAAAATAATACTGAGTGCCAAGTCTTAATTTTCACAATATGTGTTAATGTTTGAACATATTCAGTGCATCTTGAAATATCAATGATGAAATGGTCAGGTGTACTGATTTGTTAATACAGCATTTAATTATAAAGGTTCAATTTTAGTCCAGTACCATTGACCAACACTTTGATAGGTTGGTATCAGTTTTAGAGGGGTTCTGACGCTGGATTTCGAAGTTGAACCAAACTGACAGTGTAGTCATCCTGGTTAATCACTACTGGGACTGATTTCTGCATACTGAACTTGAATTTCTCACATCTTGAGTGCTCTGTGTTCTGTCCAGTGAAGAGTTTAGGCTCATTGCTACTGTAAGTCTGTGAGCAGGCTTCCTGTGAAATCACTTGCTGTGATTCCATTAAGTGAGATTCTTAGTTTGTATTAAGATTGTTACTGTCTGGCAAGTTTCTTTTTTCTCTGTTCATTTCAGTAGTGTGGGGTTGGTTTTTTATAGATGAAATGGTTGAATTATTTGCTTTTGGCATAGGTAATGCTTTATTGATGGGTTTGATACAGTGATATTACTGTGACGTTTCAGAAAGTTAAGCTCTGCTACTTGGGAAAGATTAATTGTAGCACCAGTTACTTTGACAGCCTAATTCACATTTCATACACAAAAGAAAGGAAATATGATAAACTGTCACACTACTGTAGTGTCTGAAATTACTTGGTTCTTTTTTAAGAAAATGTTAAAACCTCAGGGTTTTTTTGACCACTGGAACTTGCAACCTTCTTTTAAATAAGTTTCTCATTATTAATGCAGTAAAAGTATCCAAATCATAGAATTTGTGGAGGCATGTGCTGTGCAGGAGCAAATAATATTGGTGCCAGTAAATATCAGATCAGGTGTGTAAAAATATGTAGATTAATTTCTTGATTGTTATTTGCAGGTATAACTATCCTGAGCAAACACTATTCTTTTCAATATTTTAAAGTTTATTCAAAAGGAACATACATCAAGAAATCCAAAATCTTTTCAGTTGTTAATGTAGTTTATCTTATTTGGACGTGTTTCAAAATTTTATGTAAACAGTAAAGCTAAAATTAAGATTGTGTTCAAATTCAAGATGGCACTCAGTTTCTGCAGCTTCAGCTATGTATCCCATCTTTTTAGTGTACTCTTCTGTGCCTGAAAATTCTGTATTTCCTTTATGTCTGGACACAAGCCACTCACTCCTTCCCGTGACTTAGCTCTTTTAAAGTTAAACATTCCTGTAACACACAAATCAAGTTTGTTTTGAACCCTGGCTTACGCTACATGAATTGTAGAAAGTTACCTTATTTGTAAACTTATTTGTTCTCCTGCAGATGCGTTTTTGTTGTAGATCTTTCACAATAACTTGCTGAAGAATAAGCAATAACTAATCAAGAACAGCAGAAATCAAGAGCATGACCTCAATATTTTATGTCCTAGGGGAGCACTTACTGTACGAAATGTAGCTTGAATATCATGAACTATGGGCCAGGTGTCTTTTAGCAGCCAACTCACATAGTTTATGTACTTGCATTCAGCTAGAGCTGCTACTCTGCAGACACTGTTCGGAACTAGATTTGCATGTTTTTTGAGTATCTTGGGAAAGTTTTGTGTTGATAAGAAATTGTTTCAGGTTTTGTGGGGCTACTGAAGAATTCAGCAGAAGATGAAAGTAGCTTTTAAATTGAACACATGTAGAAAGCAGTCAGTTTCCAGATAGAAAATAGCCTTACCCAGTGGGATTTCTGTATTGTTTTCTTATAAAATGTGTACTTTTTGATGTAAAATTAATTATTTTCAGCAGATCTGATGATTTTCACTGAAATGTTTGAAATGGTAAACAGTCAGTTTGTCTTCATTAAGACTTTTTTTGTAGAAAGTGAAGTTACATTTATTTGGGAAACTTGGTATGGAAAGTTAGTTGCATGCTCATGGACTGGTAGTATTAACTGTTGTACAGCACTGTCTAGGGGGAAAAAAATCACCAGAAGTACTGGTGATTGTGAAAGGTTCTACTACTATATGTGAAAAGTTCTTATGGGCTGTAGTGAATTCAAGGCAGAGCTGACCTAAGAACGAAAATGACGTACTCTCTCAGACCATTGAAAAAAACCCTGTAAAATACCTGATGAAAACTTTTAAATGAAAACTAAGTGTGTGGTGTACTGCTATGTATGAGTGCTGTTAGGCACTTCCAATTCTTTCAGTTGTTTCACAATGCTAAGATTTTTTTGTGATCAGTGCGTTTTTTGGTAGCTTCTGTCAGTACCTTGCTGCCCCATATCACTGGTTCGGAACGGAAGTGTGATACTGCAGTGTGGTTTCACTATAGGCATCATATTTCTTGGTGGATTTTGGTGATTGATTATATGTAGGGGTATATGTGATTCTTAGCTTGTATTTTAAAAATGCCCAAACAAACCCGAATGACTAAGCAACCAAAGAAGAAGCAACTTGATGCACATAATTAAATTTTCTTGTTATTAAGTCAGCATTTGGATTTGGTTGCTTGGCGAATAATTCTTTAGCATACATAGTCTATTTAAAGGGACAAAGTAAATATGCTTAATATTTGCTTTCTGGTTTTGAGGAGTAATTTCATATGCTTTACGTCTTCATATATTTTCCTGTTTGTTTTTATTGGTTTACTACAATGTTTTTCATATCTTTGTGTCTTGTGTTTATGTTTTTGTTGCTTTATTAGATAACTAATGGAACAAAGGAAGCTAAGTGCTTCTCTAGGGAACCAGGAAAATAAAATATTGATGTATATACAACAAGCACTAGAAAGGTATTCTCACTGATGTAAAAAATTATAGCAACAGTATGGTAATTTCTTTGTAGCTGGATTTTTAAAGGCAGTGTTATGTGGTTTAGATTTATTTAGGTGCAAAACAGCAGAGTAAATAAGTGGCTGTTTGCAGGAGGAGCAGGGTTTTTTTTTTAGTGTGTGCATATATATGCACATGGTGGATTTTTTTGTCATAAACTCTTTGTTAACTGTAGGTCTGAGATGTTAATAGTCTTCTCTTTTTTTAGACTGCAAGAAAAAACAGGTGAGGCCAGATGCTCATTTTGCATCTTCTTTAATTCTAATGACAAACCTAAGCTTGAGGATAGGATGTTGTAGGTTCTTTTTATTAGATACCTTGCTATATGTGGTGTGGCATAAATTAAATTTGTAGGAAAAGTAAAAGCTTTTTTTATTTGTTTGGTTTTGTTTGTTTTTTTCTTTCTTTTGGAGTCAAAAATTAAAAGCTTTCATTATTTTGCTTTAAAAGGACTCTTGCAAAAATACTGACTTGTTAAGTTTGTCATGTGTATAATTTTGTCTCATACAGAAATATTTTATTGAAGTTGGGAATGTTAGGAAGACTTGAATCAGTTTGTGATACATAGCATATTATCTTTGCTGCATCAATTATAGTGAGTATAGAGAGGACCTTGGAATAACTTTTCTCTCCAAGTGAAAATGGAAGACCTTACTAAAACTCTTTATTATTTACTTAAAAAGGTATCTGTCATCAGGGCATCCGTCACTCCTGTCAGTATTAATTTCTACTGAGTACTTTTTCTATCAGTGATGGAAATACATCTTTGAGGTTTATGTTGAAGAGTTATAGAAGCAGGTAATATTTTTCTGAAGTACGAGTTATCTTGTGAATTGAGTCCTGATTACAAAATTACTGTCAACAACTGATACATGTATATGATGATTAATATAAAATAAGTAGGTATAGAAAGCAAATGCTTTAGCTGTTCCTTGTGATATCTCCCTGTGGAGACCCTAAAGGTGCATCTGCATGGCAAAATGCTCTCAAGAGATACGGGTAATAAGTGAGGGTGTGGAAGTAGTAATAATAATAATAATATAGAAATAGCATAGCTCTACTAATGCAGGGCATTAAACAAGTAAGTTTATCCTGTGTCTGAGCAATGCCTAAAAAAAGCAATATATACTCACACTTTCAATGGTTTTGGTATTTGAATTTGGTGTGCAGAGATGTTTTGAATGGATCTGTGTGGTACTTTGAACAAAATGTGTAGTTTTACAACCAAGTACTTAAGTGCATTTGTATGAAGTAGCTTAATATAAAACTCATTTTTAATACCTCCAAGTGAAAAGTAAATGCAGAACAGTTATCCAGCTTGCTTGTAGGCAGCAGTTAGTCCATTGAGCTTATTTTTGAAGAACAGCCACTAAACAAGTTTATGTATTGTGGCTAGCAGGATATGTATTACTGTTGCTTTCTGAAACCAAAAAACGTTCAGTGGCAATGTTGTAAAAATAGGTTATTGGTGTACAATTGGAGGCACCTGAAAATCACTGCTATTATCAAAAAGGTTCCAAATATATTTAGCTTATTCATTGTTAAACCTGAAGTTTGAAAAAATATTTCAGTTGTTGGTGTCCTGATTTTTCTGATTTGGTAACTAAATTTTAATTCAAATGAAAAAGAAAAGTTTTTTAAAGAACATATTTGACACATTTCAGAAATTTTGTTTTTTCTTTGAATAATGCTTCAGAGCACTCCAAATGCTTATGAGTATCAGAGGAAGATCTCATGGAGATCAGGGTCTCTGGTTACTAATGCTATTCATAAATCAGCTATACTGCTGCAGAAATTTTGATATTTCAGCTGGAACTTAATTCAGGACCCCCAAAGGTTAGAAGTGACTGTTTTTTGATTTTCAGTGTACATGTTTTCTTTGACTCTTTTTGTTCTAGCAACTTAAGTAGGTATGAGAGGAGGAAAGATTCCTTAATCTGGGGGAAATTTATTTAGGTATTTTTTTTCATGGTTAACCTCACTTCTGTGGTAAAGAATGAAGAGCAAAGAGAAGAATTAAAATGAAGAAAATAAGGGTACACACACTGAAGACTTTAGAATAGAAGGGAGATGGGTTTTTCCTTGTCTGCTTCTGACAGTGATTGGAGAGAGGAGAAAAACTTGAAACTGAGTGAAAGCATTGTTTGAGATGTTCATATCCTCTGCTATGTATGCACATAATATTTAAGTAATTTGCCTGTTGAGCAGCAAAATGGGAACAGCCTCTTCCTGTTAATGTGTTTCTTCAAGGTTCTTAAAGATAAAGCAGCCTAAGGGAAAATAGACGTGGTCAAACATTTTCGAGGTGTAATTTTATTTGCTTAAGGCTATTGCACCTCCCCTTTTCCTGTAAGTATAGAGTAGGAACTCGACCCCAAAGTACCAAAATATAAGATCACAGTCATGAAAAAGCACATGATTGAGATTGGATGTTGTTATCACTGTTCCATGACACTTTATGATTATAAGAGTATTTAAGACAAGCTTGAGACTCCTCAAGTATGTATATAAGAGTTTTGATATAATTTATGTTAAAATAGGAGGTATTAGTTAATATTACAGTAGCCTTTCTATTTTGTTAACTCTGTTCCTGTACATTAGACTCTGTTTTCTGTTTTTCATTGTGAACTGTCTGGAAATGGAGGAATTAGTAAGACATTTTTAAGGCTTTTAAGCCTTTCAGCATTGATTAGTGTGACAGTTGGAGAGGGAGAAATTTTGCTGAAGTTTTTACCTCCTGAAAGGTCATCCCTTTTCCACGTAATTTGAGCTGTAATTAAAAGGAAGAGTTGTTTAAAAGGGGAATGAGCTTAATGGAATCTACACTTGTTTGAAAGGGCATATCTTCTGTGAGTAAAAATCCTGCTTCCCAAGTGCCTGAGTTCCTTTCTCAGGAGGTGTTTCTTCATTTTTCCTCCTTGTATAAGCCTTTTAAAACTGTACCTAGATTTCTTTCTCCTTCGATCCGAATCGTTAAGAATACAGTCCAGGCAGGAGTAAATTGCTAGCATTATTATCAGAGGAATGAAAAGACCTCAAGCTCTTCAAGACCATGTTGTTTTTGCTGACTGGCTGTTACCATCTCTGCCTTAAATCCGATCATGCGGTGTGTGTGAGGTCTGTGCTCTGTACCTGTACATCTCTAACCCCAGTATCTTGGCCTGATAAATGTGCACAGCAGTACAGCTGCAAATAGTAGATACCTGAGTTACTTTTGCTATACCAAAATGTGAAGATTTGACCAATATTTCTGTCTTTCCTGCTCTTGTATTTCTTTCCTGTTTCCCTCCCCATATCTTGCATGCTGATTTTTTTTTTCTCATTTACTTACATATGGCAACAGTCAGTTGGCAGAAATATGTCATATGTTGAATTTTCTAGTGCTGAATAATTCTTGGTAGGATTGCTTTAGATAATTTCCACTGTAAATAATTATTGCTCTACAATAATTTGTTGCCTTTCTTTATAGTTATGAATGTAGTCTTCATGGAGGAGTTTTGCTTTAATCTAAATGTCAGTTACCTCAAAGTTTCATGCATTTCTTTGTGCCAGGGTGGAAGAAAGAGTCCTGTGATAAGGCAAGAGGAGATTGTAATTTTTATTTCAGAAAAGTTTTGGTAGAAGAAATAGAAGTGAAGAAAAAAAGATATTCTTCTCTGCAATCCGTCATTCCTTTTTTTAAGTTCCATGAAATCTACTTCTGTCATAATTTTGTATCTTTGCCATTGGGATACAAATCCTTAGAACCTGAGAAAATGGAAAGAACCAGGTCAGGAAAAGTTTTGATAACAAGAATGCTACTTCTCAAGGATGTCAGGATATTGTGCAATTCTTCATGGATTGATACATGTATCACCCTAATAGTGGAAAAAATTTGAGAAATCTTCTTTGTATAATTTACGTTATCTGTATGTATTCATTTTTCTGTTAAAATTATTACTAGGCAAGAAGTAAAATTAGGATATGACTTCCATGGCTTGTGTTGAACTAAGAGGGCTATTCAGTGCCAGGGCACTTACCTTGGTTCCTTAAACAACCTGGAATTTCTTTTCCCTTATTTTCCTTACCTCATTTCTATCCTTACATTTCAGCTGTTTCTGTTTTTCAAGTCTTCTAAATTATGAATATTATTTTTACCAGCACCTGAGGCTAGACATTAATTTGTCTTTCCTTAGGAGTAGAACATAAATTAGATATTACTGTGTTATAAGTGGAGATAATGAATTGTTTTGCCTGGAAAAATATCACCATTAAAGATTTTTCAACATTTTTTTCAGAGAGAAAACTCCAGATGTAAATGAACTATTTTTGCTAGCTTGCAGAAAGTCAGATCTGATGGAGGTTGAATCAACTGTGATAGCAATATATTGTTTCTTGTGTGGAGTTGCTTAATGTTACAGCCTAAAACTGCTCCGGAGATTTAAAATGCCGTGGTACTGCATCTGGAAGAGAAAAAAAGGTGCCAACAAAAAGCATTTTCCCCTTCCCATTCCTTCTGAAATAGCCACGTTTGGAAAAGTAGAGTTATCTTTGGGTAAACTTTGCAAAACAAAGAAAACTTGTGCATTATCCCGGTAAAGCACTGCTGGGTTTGTGTGTTGGGTGATAATCAGGGTTTCCTTGCTTGGCCAAATAACTACTGGGAAGTGAAACTATTCAGAGGTTATTCAGAGGGTGAAGCTGGGACTCGTCTATCTGTAGTAGTGTAGAAGCTTAGTATAAGCATGTTCTCTGCAGACTTACTCCATGGTAAGTGGAGACAGATGTCTGCTTTAAACAGTTCTTTTATTGTGATTTTGTATGTGACATATCATCCTTTCAGAGTGATCACCTTTTTCTATCAGGAAGGCTAGTTGTCCTAGATGCTTTGTACAGATGAAACAGCTGGTTTTTAAATGCTAAAATTAGGTACAACTAGTCTCAAGTTATAGGTGTTTTGTACAAGTTGATGGAAAGACAATTCTTTGTTATTCTGTAAATTCAGCATGTGAAGAATAAAGTATTGAACCTGCATGTAAAAGAGGTGTTTTATGTGTAGATTATTTTATTTTTACAGTGCAGCATTATACTGCTAAAAGAAGTTTGAAGCCTTTAGCCCTGACTTGCATAGCTATTTCGTAGTTACTAAAAATTTAATTATTTTGTTTCAACATTCTTCTACTTCCAATCATGTTTAAGGTTATTCCTGAAGAATAAAATAGAGTTACTACCGAGCAGGAACTTTTCTGGATTTTTATTTTTCTGTCCTTTAATGTCAGCAAAATTGTTGATGAATTGATACCCTTTTATGAACAGTTAATACATTTTTATGACCACAGCTATGTTAGTGAAGATACATTATATACTTTTAATTAATTATTTCTCATTTTTGTCACAGAAGTATCTGCTCTTCAGATTAGCTTGTTTAAATGTGAAATATTGCAGTGTGTTTTATGTATGGTGGAGGACTGATAAAGAGCATGACCTGAAATTCTTGGAAATATTTAGAGTACTTAAGTGTGCTGTGGGTCGGTCCTTGAAGACAGTGCTGATTAATGCACTCTGGAAATGAATGTCTCGGAACACTCTTTGCCCTGCCCCATGTGCTCTGTGTTACAGTACTTTCTCTGAAGGAGGTGTAGGCATATATATTTTGTCAAGAATTCTGTTTTTGCGGTAGTGCTGCAGTCTGCAGAGTGGGTGTTGGTTTCTCCAGGGAGGTACAGCAAGAACATTCTTAGGTGTGCTGTAGTTTGTTACAGAAGTGTAGGTTTGTAGCTGTGAATTGCTTTTCTGTCACTCAACTAACCACATCCATTTATTTTCCATGGTTTCAGGGAGAAAAGCTGAAACCAAAATCTGCTGATCGGAGTAACGAATTGAAGGATCGGTAGTAAATTCTGAAGAGGAAATTAAAACAGATAAAGCTAGGGTTTAAAAAAACCCTAACTTCATAAATTATGTGAAAAAACCATGAATATGAGGTAAAACATAGAGATGTGTCCATGTGTAGGAAAGCCAGGAAGAAGAAACGGCGAAAAATCTTAAAACAAGAAATGAAGTAAACAAAACAGCTTTGTGTATACTAGCTGCCATACTCCAGTTATCTAGGGATGCATTATATAGTATTTATGAAGTTCCTACTGTACATACAAAAAAATACTGTGAAACCTGTAGGCTTTGCACTACAACTGTTTGTTTTTGAGTAAAAAAAAAAAAGAGAATTGCACAGTGCATTGAACTACCTACGCAAAGAGAAAAGCTTGAGATTTTAGCCCAGAATGCCCCAAACATTGAAAAAAATAGATGTGGTGACTATTTTCACCATGTTTTCTGATAAGAAGCAACTTGCATTGCAAATATTTTTTTCTTGTCCTACATAGCCTTAGCCTGAGACGCAATGAGAGTTTAAATTATGAGTTTTCTGAATGTAGAGTGTTAAGTGAGGGACTTTGTTTTAGAAAGGGGGATGGGAGTGAAGGCAGAGGCATCAGGCTAAGCATGAGTTTTGGTGGCTTATTAACACCTGTAACATCCTGACCAAAAAACATTCTCTCTCCTTCAGCCAAAATAGAAGCGGGGTGTGTGAATAGTTCTTCAGCAAACATTCAGTGATTTGAATTTATTTTTCTAGCTAGTCAAAAAATCTTTTATTATGGACTGTAAGAATGCTTATCTTTAGCTTGTAAAATGAAAGTGATTTTGGGCAACAGGATATACTCCGGAAGATACTCTGAAACAAAGAATTCGAAGTAGACTGCATTATATGAACGGGTAATGTAAAATAATTTTAAAAAGTCATTTGAGTGCATTAAAGGGAAGCTTTGCTTAATGGGGTAAAGTGAGCAAAGGAATTTTGAGCAGCTGGGATTAAGTGCTGTTTTAAATACAGAGTAATGCTTTTAAACATTCATGTGAATTAAAGTTGGTGCTCTGTATTGTTCAGAGGAATTAAGATGTTAGCATGATCATCAATGATTTTGTGTTTAAAAGCAAAGGATCATTGGTATTGTACACTGCAAGAAAATCTAAGAGTTTACTTTTTATTACTTTAGTATTTCTTTCAGATGAACTTAGATATGGAAGAGTACCTTTGGTCACAGGCTTGCTAAGCTGGTGAAGAGAGCTTTGGAACTAAAGTTGCTGGGAAGGGGGAACTGCAATCTATCCCCCTCTTAACACTTTGATACCAGAGCTAGAGGAGATGCCAGAGGCTGGAGAGGATGTGCAGAGCCACAGGAGAGGACCTCAAGGGCAGCACAAAGGAATTCCAGTCAGTAAGTCACCTTCATAGGGGCCCAACTTAAATGCCTCTATGCTAATGCCCGTAGTGTAGAATTAAACAAAGAGTTAGATGTGTGCATGCCTGCAGGGCTGTGATCTTCTTGGCATCACAGAGATATTTTGTGTTGGCTCCTGTGGCTGGAGTGTTGGAATGGAAAGATACGGGCACTTTAGGAAGATGAGCAGGGGAGATGAGGCGGGGGTGTCACTTTCTGTGTCCATGACCATCTGGAATGCATGGAGCTCCACTTGGGGACAAATGAGTTGACTGAGAGTTTATGGGTCAGGATTAAAGGGAGGGCAGGGACAGGTAACATTGTAGTGGGGGGTGCTACAGGCCTCCTGACCAGGAAGACCAAGGGGATGAGGCCCTCTATGGACAGATAGGAGTGGCCTCATGTTAACAAACCCTGGTTCCCATGCAGGACTTCAACCAACCCGATATCTGTTTGAGGGACAACACAGCAGGGCTTAAGCATTCCGGGAGGCTCCTGAAATGCGTTGATGATGGCTTTCTTCTCCAAGTGATAGAGGAGCCAACAAGGAGAGGTGCTCTGCTGAACCTTGTTCTCAGCTACAAGGAGGATCTGATGGGGAATGTGAATCTGAAGGGCAGTGTTGGCTGCAGTGACCATGAAGTGATGGAGTTCCAAGATCCTTAGGGCAATGAGGAGGATGTGCAGCAAGTTCGCTACAGCGGACTTCAGAACAGCAGACTTGGCCCTCTTTGGGGATGTGATTGGCAGAGTACCTTGGGATAAAGCCCTGGAGGAAGAAGAGCCCAAGAGACCTGGTTAATATTTAAGGATCGCATCCTCCAAGCTCAGGAGCGATGCCTCCCAACAAAGAAAAAGTTGGGCAAAATCACCCAGAGGCCTGCATGGATGAACAAGTTGTTCCTTGGTAAACTCAAACACAAAAAGGAAGCCTGAAGAGCATGGAAGCCGGGACAAGTAGCCTGTGAGGAAAACAGAAATTGTCAGAAGAGTCAGAGATCAGGTTAGGAAAGCTGAAGTCCTGATAAATTTAAATCTGGCTAGGGACATCAAGGGCAATAGGAAAATCTCTCACTGATAAAAGAAAGACTAGGGAAAATGTGGGTTCTTTCAGGAAGGAAGCAGGAAACCAGGTCACACAGGATGTGGACCTGTCATGGTAAGTACAGGCTGACATACTGCACAACTTTCTTGCCTCTGGACAGAAAGTGTGCAAGTGGCAAGTGTACCAGTCACACTGGCCTGAGTTGCAGGATGCAAAGGCAGAGACTGGAAGAATTAAGAATGGGTGCACTGCAGAAGATCAACTCTGATACCATCTAAGGAAACTGAGGGTGCACAAGTCCATGGGACCTGATGAGATACAACTGTGGATCCTGTGAGAGCTGTCCAAGGAAGTACAAAACCACTATCCATCATATTTGAGAAGTTGTGGCAGTTTGGTGAAATTCCTTCTGGAAAAGGGGAAACATAACCCTCATTTTTAAAAAGGAAGATGAGGAAGACCTGGGAAGCCACAGGTCAGTCAGTCTTGCCTCAGTGTCCAGCAAGATCATGGAGAAGTTCCTTCTGGAAACTCCCAAGTGGTTTGTGACAGCCAGCACGGCCTTCTATGATGGGATTACAGTATTGGTGGATACAGTAAGAGCAATTGATATAATCTTCTGGGAATTGTGAAGAGCATATGACACTGTCCTCCACAACATCATAATCTCTAAACTGGAGAGACATGAGTTTGGTGGGTGGATCACTCGTCAGACCAGAAATTAGCTGGATGGCTGCACTGAAAGGGTTGCGGTCAACATCTTGATGTCCAAATGGAGATGATCGGCATTCCTCAGGTGTTGATGTTGGCAGTGGTGCTGTCTAACATCATTGTTGTTGACATGGACAGTGGGATCGATGGTCAGCACACTCACTAAGTTTGCTGACAACACTGAGCTGTGTGGTGTGGTCATCATGCTGCAGGGAAGGGATGGCATCCAGAGGGACCTGGACCGGCTTGAGAGATAGGCTTGTGTGGACCCCATGAAGTTCAACAAGGCCAAGTGTAAAGTCCTGCTCCTGGGTTCAGGCAGCCCCAAGCACAAATTCAGGGTGGGTGGAGAAAGGACTGAGAGCACCCTGGGGAGGACTTGGTGTGCTGGTGGATGAGAAGGTCAACCTGACCCATCAGTGTGCACTTTCTGTCCAGAAAGCCAACCACATCCTGGGCTGCATCAAAAGCAGCATGGCCAGCAGATGGAGGGAGGTGATTCTCCCTCTCTACTTTACTCTCATGATACCCTGCCTGGAGTGCTGCATCCAGCTCTGGGGCCCTCAGCATAAGAAGGACATGAACAAGAGGGAACAAGTCCAGTGAAGGGGTGTGAAAATGGTCAGGGGCCTGGAGTGCCTCTCCTGTGAAGACAGACTGACAGAATTGGGGTTGTTTAGCCTGGAGAAGAGAAGGCTCTGGAGAGACCTTAGAGAAACCTTCCAGTACCTAAACGGGGCTGCAAGGGAGCTGGAGAGGGAGTTACTACAAGGGCATGTAGTGATAGGAGAAGGAGGAATGGCCTCGAAGTGAAAGAGGGGAGGTTTAGATAAGATGTTAAGAAGAAATCCTTTACTATGAGAGTGCTGAGACACTGGAAAATGCTGCCCAGAGCAGCTGTGGATGCCTCATCCCTGGGAGTGTTGAACGCCATGCTGAAAAGGGCTTTGGGTGACCTGGTCTACAGAAAGGTTCCCCATCCATGGCAGGAGAGTTAGAACCAGATGATCTTTAAGGGCTCTTGCATCCCAAAACATTCTATGCTTCCATGATGTTTTCTATTTTTTGAGTGTTTCAGCAACCTTTTCAAAAATCTGACTGAGATAGGAAGTGTTTACTATAGCTCCTGGTGCCTCAGTCTATTTAACTTTGATACTCTTGCCAATTTGCTTTTTGATGCTCTCGAAACTTCACTTTTTTTGAAAAGTGTAGAGGAGGTTATAGGTAGGTTTACTCCCATCTTCCTATTTTCTCCAGTGAAACTAGAAAAAAATGTGGTATTTGTATGGAGTCAGAAATTGTGTTTTGTTTAAAACCTCCAGTGCCATTTCATAGCAATAGTTTAAAATTAATAGATTGCAGTTGTCCTTACAGAGAACAGTTTATCCACTAATGTCACATGGCAAAGTAGTTTTATGGCAAAGTAGTCTTTTATTCTGAAGTCTGGCTCCGTTTTTATTCAAATTGAATGTACCCTCAGGCTTTAGATTTGTGACTTCTCCTATATTAGGGTAGCCTGAGGATGAGCTCTCTAGATCTTGGCAAGTCTTAAGCTCTTTTTTCAGAGTTTTTGTCATACAGAGCTGTTACCATCTGGTGGCAGATGTCTTATTTTTCCTTCTGGAAGTGTACTTTTCCTCAGTGAACCTAAATATTCTCTAATCCCATTGAAAGTAAATCACTCTGTTCTGAAGAGCCCTGGCAATACTTTTTATCTGGATAGAATGCTCCTATTGTCTAGCACTATACTGGAAAGAAAGCTTACTTAATCAGTATTGTTAAGATGAACTCCAGTTCTCCAGTTTCACTTTTGTATCTTGTATCAGGGCCAGTTTCTTATTCTAGGTTATTATAGGTCTAGATGAATCTGAGTTCTAAACAAAGGATTGCTTTTGAGTGTATATGTGGGTATGTTTTTCTTGCGAAGTGTATATATGTTCAAAAAGAGAATGGTATTTTTTTGTACTTTATATTTTGAAAAACATCTCAAAGTCCTAGAGAATGGATGGAAAACAGTGCCAAATTTCTCCTGAAAGGAGAGGAATGGTCAGTTTCGAAAGGTTGCTTATTATAAAAAGGTACTTTGATGCTACAGTTAATGTGACTGGTGAAGAAACCTTGGATCAGGACTATTAAAATGACTTTCACTGATAACTGGTTAGATCTTCATGTTACAGAATTGTGTGAATAAAAGCCAGGCAGATATTCTGGGGGGGCATTCCCTACTCTCCCCCCTGTTAATTTTTTGCAGTAGCTTACATTGCTGGCAAGTGTCTAGCTTGTAATCCTTTTTGCATGTATGAATGATACACCTGGAAAGGGAAGGCTTTGTGTAACTTCTGCATCCCCAGATCTGTTCTTTTATAACAAAAAGATTGTCCATTTACTCCACCATGTACTCAGGTATCAAAACTACTTAAGATAAAAAAGCAAAAGCCACAAAGGCATAATGCTGTCGTTTCAAAATGATACAAAGGCACTTCAGAGGAGCCAATAATATTACAGGCTTTATCAGCATTGCATCAGTTCTTTCCTTTATAAATCTTTCGCTATAAAAATCAAATAGATATTTGACAAATGTGATGTAAGGGAAAAGATGTTACAAATCTCCAGTACAGTTAAAATGACTGCAACTAAGGCAGGTGATTATGTCATCATTCCATCCACAGTTCCCCAATTCATCTAGAAAACCAGTTATTGAGAAAGACTTTTAATTTTGAGGCCATGCTCATTGTAGGCTGTTTTAAACTAAGTAGTTGGCTCAGGTAAAATACTATTGTCTTATTACCCAAGTCACTGGAATTTTTTTTGGTTTTTTTTTTTTTCACCTACGTATTTGCACATAGAAGTTCCCCCTTTACTTGGCTATATTACACAGAATACACAAGCAAATATTTAAAATTTTTGCTTTAGCTGGTAGGCAGTCACTAGAGGGTAATATATTCTCATCTCGCTTTTGGTCTTTCCAAATCCTCAGGCAGCTGTCTCTGTGCATTTATTTAGTGTGTGAGGCAGAATTGGCAGCTTTTTGAATGTTTGCAATCAGAATACTTTTGCTGGGTGTTGCAATAATGGGTCTGCAGGATTGCCTGGAATCTTCATTGGAATAAACTGTCAATGTCAATGTTGTTGGCAAATAAAGCCTGTATTTTCAGCAAACTCTTGAATTCTTGAGTCCTTTTAAATTTTCTTATACTTGAAACTCTTTGTGCAAAAGAAAACCCCTTTGAGAATCTACCAGGCTAATTGCTTGCAAAGAAGGGTGACACTAATCCTGGATTTGATAAGTGTGTGGTTGAGGCATATGGTTGTTTCAGACCATTGAAGTTTGGGGAGAAGAAAATGGAAAGGAATTTTTTTTTAAGTGGCTTGGTCTCCTGTTGCATACTGGTCGACTTGATGTGTTGCTGCTCAGAATCACAGAGAATTACATATTCTCAAATAATGCTTATCAGACTAAGTGTCTGTCTAGAACTGAAAATTGTGAATTTTTTTATGTGGTGTTTCTGTTCAGCAGTCAGACCTGATCTTCTACAGAATCTGAAACTGCTTCTTATCTCATTTGACAACTTAGTAGCTACAGATTATTTCAGGTTTGTTCTGTTCTGCTTTGAGTTTTTCCTTCAGTCTCTTCCAAGAAACGTTCTCAAAGATTCTACTGAATCAAATTCTCTATACTTAGAAGTACGTAGTGGTAACAATTTGCTTTTGAGTGGTAGTTGTCACTTACCTACACAGACAAATTCACAAATGCTTTTGAGAAACTCCGGTAATTTTGTCTGGCATTCTGTTTTATCCTCTGATTTACTGAATTCTAGTGGCATAAAACTGTCTGTTATTCTGTCCTTCAAAACTGTCTGCCCTCCATTAGCACCTTTTTATCTTTCCAGGAGATTAAAAAGCTACGTTCTGTTAGTTTTTAAAATGTCTTAAACCTGTCCAATGGCTGGATCTGTACAAGTGGTTTGGTAGACACTCAAAGGTATTTAGCTGGAAACTTCAGAAGGAATACCAAGTTAACAGCTGCAGTTGTGTGCTAAAAATATATGAAGGGTTAGATGAAGAACTGTAAAAGTAATTGTAACATACCTAGTGCCTTCTAGCCTTCTAATTACACTGATCCCAAAGTGTATCCTTGTCTAAATGTAGCCAGCGTTGGAATTGGCCGGCAGAGGGCAAACTAAACGTACATGCTCCCCACTTCTGTANCATTAATTGTATGTATTTTTCAAAGAAAATGCTCTTTTTCACTGAAGAGGTCATCTTGTCTTGGCTCATTGTGTGGCAACAATAACCTGAAAGACCAATTTTGAAACAGCATGTGACTGTTCCATAGGAATAATGTAAAACATCATCAAGCTACTTTTACATCTTACTGCTGGATGAGTTTTGATGGCATGTGCAAGCAGAAAATCCTCTGTGAGTCTTTTGCTTCTTTTCATGATCTGAAAGAGCATTAATCACTATGAGGCTATCAAAGAGGTTATTTTGTTTACAATAGGAAGTGTTTAGTCATGTAAGTTTGTGATTAACTATTCTAAAGTCCATTTCCCTGGCACTGCAGACACTGACATTCATCCCATATGTTTGAAACAAGATAAAACTTTGTTCTGTAACTCAGAGTAGTTACAGGAGTTTCCTTTTACACTTGCATGGAACTTTGTGTTCCCTTTAAAACAAACCACTTTACTAGCCAAAACTGCAGGAAAGTTTTGCCTGACACAGGTGCTGAATTTGTTCTCAGTTTAGGTATGAAAGATGACACATCTCAATATTTGTATTTTTTTAGGTCAATAGAAATAGAGACAGGGTAGATTTCTTTGAAGAATTATGTACAAAATTAAAATGTAGTAAGAATAAATAAAAACATTACTCTAAACTTTTCAACTGCTTAATGAGCAGGGAATTGGTTATAATCAGCAAATTTAGTAGCTTAAATTGATATTATCTTCTTTCATTGTGTACTGATAGATATATCTTAATTTTAATTTGACTTTCTGTGGAAGAATATCTTTCCTATTTGACATAAAATTCTGGCTGTCAGATGAAATAGTATATGTAATGAAATGTGGATCTTGTTGGAAGGCAATGTTACAATGACTTAATTTGGTGTCAGTTTTCATGCTGATTTTAGAATGTAGGTGAGTGCATTTTCTTCCTGGTATTTATCAATACCAAGCTATGATGTGATGTGTTTTTGCTTAAATTTGGCTTCTTGGCCATTATTAGTTTTATTTCATTGAAATTTCAATATGGCCTGAGTCAAACCACTGTGAAGCTAGATGAGGTATTATAGGATAGAAAGAAATGCTTTGACCGGTTCTATATTGAGTAACTTTGATTTATAGAAATTGTGGATTTATTAGCCCTCATGTATGAGAAAATAATTAACATGGACTGTATGTTTATCATAAAATTTTACTGTCATTCTTTGTAAACACATAGAAATAGATTTGTTGAGTTTGTTCTTTGGGATTCATGTGACCTTGTAGAAGTTTTGGGTTAGATTCCTGTAAAATTGGTCATTTTATATTTAGAGGACTTAACAGCTGGAAGATGATCCTGACAGAGTAAAGTGAGTATCTGACAAGTTTTCAGTGGGTCTGCTTTGTAGATGATATGTCGTAGTATAATTTAAAATATATTATATTTACAATATAATATTTCTGTAATGTCTGGTAGAGGGAGAATTTGGACCTCTGTGTCTATATACAGCTACCTACTAACGTGAGTTATAGTAAAGGACCATTCTCGTTAGTGGCACTTTGATATATTTTCCACAACATCTTGGCCACATCCATTATATTTCGCAAAGGTTTTCTTTTGAAAGATTGGTGGGTAAGATGAATGTTTCATTGTGTGGAGGTATGTCCCTGAGTCATTAAAAAATCCAAGAAAACACAAAAAAGACTAGAAACTCTCTTACAGCAGGCAAGTCGCAAACTTCAAATACTTGCATGTGCCTCATCTCTGTGGTGGATCAAACAGTTTAAAGACTCATTTGATACATTTAATGCTTTTCTTTTCATTTAAAACACAGCATGGAAAGAGTCAAAATCCTGTCTGTTATTTTGGTAAATCTGTATGTGTAATAATGTATATCTTGTTCCTTTTTTTCCCCAAGTGGATGAGCACATGAAAATGCTCTGTATTCAGTATATAGTTTTTATTAAAATAAGATGTTAAAAGTTAAAAAAAAAAAAATTGGGAGTGTTCTTTCAGAATATCTAAGAAAGGGCTTTGAAGTTCCCCTGTAGCAGGGAGCCTTGCATTATAGAAAAGAATTGATGACATTACAATTGGAACAATAGTCTGCATTGATTTTCATAACATCATAATAATAATGTGGGAGATTATTTTATAATACCTTAATACTAAATTGGTTATTTTAAGCAAAAAAAAAAAAGTCCTGTTGTAGTACAATTACATATTTAACACTAAAATGGTGTTTCTGGCATACTCAGCTGAAGGAGGCATACCTTTGGTGTTACATGAGATTCTTTCCTGATGGAATATTGAAACATGTTTTCAAATTAACTTAGAAACTGTTTTTATGGCACTGCTACCAACTCCTGTCCTGTTTGAACTCCTATCTGTATTATTAATAAAAGTTTCTTTTCCCTCTCTCTTTGACTTGACGTACCTGGTCATGCTCTTGAATAGATGCAGGGATATCTACTCCCAATGACTCCTAGAGTTTTTTTAAAAGCGACTGTAAAAATAGGAACTTGATGTATTTATTAGTGTATTACTTATGTTTCTTGAACAGAGTATAGTGAACAACTCTAAGGGAGGTGATCCATAACTTATCAACTGAATTATTGAGACAAATGAATTCCCCAGAAATGTTCTGTTCACACAGTAGCGGAAGGTTTTCCAGATGCATCAGAAAAACTGACATAGATGGCTTTCCTTTCTCTGCCTTTTCCATTCCACACAGAAGTTCTGCCTCTGCATGAGATAGGTGACAGTTTAAGGATGGAACATGGGCAAGAATAAATGTCTTTTCAATAATTGTATTCCTTATGACTGCTTCAGAACTGGCTCAGATAAGCCGTTGGCAACTTGAACTTTAATGACATGGGATGCGTGGTTGCTTTCTGTTGTAGATTTCTTTTAAAACCTGGTATTTTCAACTGATCTTATTCTTATATCATTATGAACATGTGCTGTATGTTTAACTATGTGATCCTGCATTTTTGAAGGTAATTTTGCTTGTTTGTTTAACAAACTGTCTTACTTTCAAGGTTCTTTTATTGTTATTGTTTTAGTAATGTGCAGTTAGTGAATTGTAGACTGCACCTTAATGAAGTAATTATTGAGGGAAGGAGAGTCTGCATCCACTGTATAATTGTCTTTTGCTGGTTAATGCAATCAAATTTGTAGTTACACTCAGCTTTTTGTGTCTCTTCTCTAGAGTCTTTTAAGTGCATTGTTCTAAAAATAAAACAGCTGGTCTATTTGATATTGTAAATACTGTGGGGATTTAAAGCTTAAGATCTTTTAGAGGAAAATAGCCCAGTGCCTTCACTGATAGACAAATCCACAGATACCTGTTGCTTTTTGTGATGCTGGCTATTAGCAGTCTGCTTTGTAGTTCTTCCATATTTTAATTAAATCTGGAGTTGTTCAGGAGTTAGTTATGATCTTGGCTTCTAATAAAACTTATTTGTACCTCATTTTTATGAAAAATGGTGTCTGAAGTAACTTTATCAATGTCTCTGGAATATTTTCTGCAAATGTAGCAGAATTGACAGAAGAAATAAGATCATTTTTTTCTTTAAGTTGTACAAGAATAAGGCTGTTTGGAACCAAAATGTTCAATCCATATATCAAACATAAGATACACATGTAACATTTAGATTCTGATCAGATTGCATTCAAATTTCTATATTTTAGTTCTTTCCTTTAGTATTTCTCTCATAATCAAATAAGCTTTAAGGAGTAGGTAAAGTGTATGACATATGATACTGATTTGCAAGTAGCTGTCCTATTGGACTTGAACTGTATGTCTTGTTCATATATTTACAGCTTTGTATGAAATGTGTTTGAAACACTATTTGCTTGCAGAAAGCATGCCAGTGATGCACAGCTGTAGAGATGTTAAGCTAGCCATAGTCTTGCCTTTTGTGTTCTTTCTTGCTGTTGTTTTGTCTATAGTCTTCTCTTCATTTTAGTAGAAAAATATGAAGATGAAAAATTGTACATGGTCAGGAACCTAATGATCCTAAAAAGAAAGAAATCTCATACATATATAGTAATGACTTCTTAATATGAAACATACGAGGGAAAATAAGACAAGTTGAGCTCAAAGTCTTTAGTCTAGCAGTTTGTGTGATAATTGTCAATAACAAGCAACTAAAACAACAGATAAAAGCATCAAAGTAGTCAAAGAGGCTTCCTCTTTAAAAAAAAAAAAAAAATTTCTGAAAATCTGTACCACTGCAGTGTCTTTCTATATTTCTGTAGTGTGCTATAGCTGCTCTCCATTTTTGTGTTCTGTTTTGCCATTTATGGCTGTAGCTGCAGCTTTGAATGCAAATTACTATCCTTCTCGTGGAATAATGGTTTTATTTTGTATTCCAGACCTTGTCCTATATAGATATTTAAAAATTAAGAACAGCATTCCATTTAACTGTATTACATGAACCATATATAATTTGTAGTTCCATAGAATTTAACGAGGAGCTGACTTGGCCATAGGATACTTCTGAGTCGAAAGGATTTCACCAGCTACGACTACATGATTTGGCTTCTACTTAAACAAGGAATAAAAATTAGCTTGGATATACTAGCAGTTGATTTGTATCTGTGTCTGTCAGTCATTCCTTTTGCTACTTTTGAAAACGTAAGAAAAGATTAGTCTTTTTTTCCTCTTACACTGAAGGATTTTTTAACTATTACGAGTGGCTGAGGGATCACTGCTATTTGGAAAACAGTGATGTTCTTAAGAAATCTCAGTTGTTACTTACATTGCTTTTACATTTGTTTTGTACCAATAAAACAATTCTAACATGTCTGCTCAAGGTACAGTCAATTCTACAGTTTCTTTCTTTTTTTTCCTTTACCTCAGGTTAACAGCTACTTTAGTTTGTTAGATGCAGTGCTTACAAATTAGGAAGTACTGCAGTAGGTACAAACTCTGAAGGTGTTGGGATTTTATCAGTGCTGTTTCTTCAACAGATTATCAGATAAGAAAAAGGATAAAACAGCAGTTTACCAGGGAATTTGTTAACTGAATACTTAGCTCTTCATATCCTACCTTTCTATCATTCTCATGTAGTCTGTCCTCTAATCTTTGGCCTTTGCTAAAGAACAATGTTATGGTACAGATTTCTGGAGTGAACTTGATAGTCACATTGAACTTAGCTCTCATTAGATACTATCATGGTACTTTAATTGCCACCTTGTTTTGCATGGAAATTTATCTTAAGCAAAAAACTGAATTATGATAGTCATGACTGAATTTACAGTATGTGGGCTATATTTAGGCATTTTTTATAAGGTGGGCTCTTCTGTACTTTCTGTGGGCATCAAATTTAACTAGAATGAACTGATGTATTGCTGCTACAAAGAACAGGAGAGACGTAGAGCAATTCAGGTTAGAAAGACAAATGGATATCTCCAGTAACACATTCTGACATGGGTTGGTCCATTTTATTCAAGGGCAAATTGTACACTTTCATCTCAAGTATTTGAGATAAAATAGTTTTACACAGTGATTTACATTTTTAAACAGCTAAATATTGCTTATTGTCTTCACAGATCACTGATCTTCAAAAAAATAACATCAATGAAGATGAAATTTTCTGAAAATTTAGGCAGCAGTCAATATAGAGGGGAAGGAGAAAAAATAAGCTACAAAAGTGATAGTTAAATGACCTATTAAATGCATTTTAGAGGAATCTAAAATACTGAGGCCACTGACTAAACCTTAGGTATTATGGACCCTCAGTGATCATATAGTACAACAGTGAGTTTGTGAAATGGGGAAAAATTGTGGATAGAAGTGTTAATGGTACCTTGTGTTTTGGAATATACAGGTTTCAAATAGGAGACAAGAAACAATTTTATTATTGTCCAGATCACCTGCAGAGTTGCAAAAGTAGTATTTTACACTTTTTACTTTTTCTTTCTCATGAAGAGAGTTTATATAAATGAAACAAAACTACAGCACACAGTTTTTATTAACAGTTAATTTTATTAACTAAATTAGAGAATGAGCATGTGAAGTATATTTTTGGAACGTGGTCAAGAATTCTGAATTTGCATTCTCATTTAGGTTTAATGTGGACATAACTGAAGCTGATGTTATGGAACTGTCTTATAGATAGTGATCTAAAATGTCGATACAGTTTGGCAGTTGGTGATGGCAAAGTGGAATGTGTAGGCATATGCCAGGGCTTTGCTACTCTTCAGTGAGCATATGGATGTTTCCAGGTTAATAATATCGCGATGCATTTTTATCATCTAGTGAAAAAATGTATGCGTTTTACATCTATATTTAAATCCAGAATGCTGCATTTATGGAAAGGGGTGAGGTGATCTCCAAGTTCAATCATTGAAGTAAACTGCTACTTGTTTACTTCGATAGCAGAGTGGGGCAAATGTGTCATAATGCCTTTAACATTATGAAGTTTCTTTGAGGTCTTCAGAGGAAGCATCAGGTGTTCTTTACTTGAACCGTGCACTGCTAAAACTTCAGGAAGAGCCAGTTTCTCTCTTCCTGTTTGAATGTTGCAAATAGCCACTTGCAATTTCAGTCTTTCAATTTCGAAGTTTCTGTGTGGTTATAGACTGGAGATCATTTGGTTTTCTCTCAGTTCTAAATGTTACTATTTTTTGCCTCCAACAAAAGTGTTTGATTGTGGTGTCTTTTTTTTTTTTAATTTTTCCACTCCCTACTTTAATGATTGTAGGACAAAGGTTTTTTCGTATGTGAATCATCATCTTCTTCATCCCAGCTCACTGAGCTTGTGTACCATACAGACTGTGTAGATAGTAACCTATGTTATCACTGTAACATCAAAAAAGACTTAAAACAGGAAGAAGTTAGTTTGTGATCCCTTTTTATTTAAGATATATGCTAGATTTGGGATTACAGATAGTTTTATTTAGATGCAGTCTATACTTTAGAGAAACATATGGTTTAGGTTTGAACAAAATAAATCATCTTCAAAAATATTGTTTGGAAGAAAATGCATGTTGTACCTACCCATGCAATAGTTACCTGTGCGTTAAATGGACAGGCTGATGATGTGCACTGATAGCAGTACGTGGATACTTCAGACTTGCAGCTTTTAAACATAGTCTTGGAGAATGGAGCAGTATGTGCTAATAACTCTCTTTTCCTTTAGGGTCAAGTTAGATAATGCCAGAAAATAAAAAAAAACAGTAATAGCTGAAACATTGCTGTGTTGCCAGCAGTGTTTCAGTTGCAAATTTAAACATCATGCTGCTATATGAGAATGAACTCCATCCCAGCCAGACTTAGTACAGCCTGCTCCCAGTTCTTATTTGCATGGCTTCTATCTTTGAGGATTTTTATTCTGTCTTGCTGGAATTCTGCCTCCTTCTTGCTTCTCCCATGTTTGCTTTCACTGCTGCCCAGCTATGAAGCCTGTCTCTTGTGAGAGACAAGACCTTCACAAAATTAGTCTTCATTCTGTCTATAAGAGCACTTTTCAAACTTTGATTTGGTACTGTAATCATACATTGTTCATAAATTGTGGAAGTCAGAGGTAGCTGCTTCTCCCAGACTCCCATTTTGCTTCTAATTTAGAAGCATTACATGATGAATTAGTGCTGAAGTACTCCCCCACATGTATTCCTCTCTTCAGGACAATTACACACTTCATCAGTGTAGACTGAGTTGAGTACTTAGTCTTCTGTCCCACTCAGTTTGCATTACTTTTTTTTTTGTTTTTTTTTGACTTTTAGTCTGTTCTCTGTCTTTTTAACCGCAACAGCTGCAGTCAAGGCAGATAACTTATTAATTGTGTATATGCTTAAATACATGTGTAAAACTTGGTTTTTGATGAATTTATTGATAGTTTAATCTTTTACAATTATTAATGTCTTTTCCCTGATTCAGAATCAGTACTTGATTTGGCAAACAGACAAAACGAAGGATGACTGATACATTTTAGAGTCCTAATGAGATCAACCATCAAATAAACCCTATGAGATATGGTATTTCTGTTGTGGAAACTTGCTGAATTCTTGAAATTGTTGACTTGAGAATGATTGGCTTAACTCTTCATGGGGTTTTAAAATTATGGTGTTGGGTAAGATATGCATGAAGACTTCAAGTTTTAATGAGTTTGGTTTTTTTTTTAAAGTAAGATAGTGCGCAGCATGGGTACTGTCAGATGTTCACACTCATTATTGCACATCAGGAGTATTGAAGGGGACTTCTGCTTTTTGGTGCAGTTGGCAGATTCTTGCTTTACATAAACTTTGATGTTACAGAAATTGTACTGTGAAACTTTTGCTGTAATGAATAACGTGTTGCAGTTGTGTGCCTGAACAGCTTCAAGAATTGATTTCCAGGTATTTATGTATTAAGGGTGCAATGTACCCTGATTCTTTCCCAAAGATCCTGTTAAAATTGCAATATTGAAGGCTTTATCCTTTTTCATTGTTAGCTGTGTTTCTTGTGTCACTATTGATTAATTTGGTTTTTAGTTGCTGTTTGTCAGTGAACTGAAAACACTGGAGACCTAAGACTTTTGTTTATAACATTCATTACAATACAATGCTGTTGAAATCATAGGTAAGCATTCTTTTGGATTTTCTCTCTCTTTTCACCTTGGTGGTAACCTTGTGGGATAATTCCATGGAATAAAGGAGAGAGCACAAAACAGTGCAAACTTCTAATTAATTTTGAGTAGTAGTGTTTCTTTGCTAAGTAGTCCAGTTAGTATATACATTCAGAATCCAGGTGATGAGTTACAGGACATTACCATCACTAATATGAACCAGCTGACCAAAAAGAAAGTCAAACCATATGTTAGCCACTATTAGAAAATAAAAGAAAACAAATTTGAAGATGTGGTTAAGTTCCTGGATAATTCTGTGGGGCACATTGTCATTCTCCCTCTGCTCACCCCTCAAGATATTGTATAGAATGAGAGTAAATATTAAAAAGAGCAAAATAAGTGATAAACAGTATGATTTTCATTTAAAAAATACTTAGCATTTGAGGACTCTGATAGAGAGAAGGAATGGTAGTGAGAGGATGTTGCTTTGCTTTCTTTCTCTGGAGACCTCTATCTTTGTTTATCTATCAGTCTGTGTCTCTTCAGTAGAGACTGCAGCTGTCTGTTCTTGGCTCCAGTTGGAGATGGACACTGGGGTGGATGGTTCCAGGTGGCAGGGTTAGCTGCCTGCATACAATGGCATACATTTTAAAAACAGAAACATTTATGTGAACGGCAGTGTTTAAATGCACAGGAGCTCTTGTGGAGTGAATACAAGATGGATTCACTTGAAATTTAAAACCAAAGATGTTAGAATAGTTTTGACAAAGAAAATGGAAAAGTCTGTGTACCATAAGCAATGGAAACGTCGGTGGGTTCTCAGTCTTTGTGGGTGACCGTGCATTTTGAGATCAGAAAAGAGGTATTTTCCATTGAGTTTGTGCCCGGTTTCACAGGAGGAATACTTAGGGTCACAAGGAAACCGAAAAATTTATTTTCCATAGCTTATGCCAGTCCTAGCAAACATACATGCTGAGTGAATTTTTTATTTAATCTACCTCCAAGGCCAACACTAGTGATCAAAAAGAGCTCTGAAAAACAGGTGGTGATATCAAGACACATTTTTGAAGTGTGTTGCTAAAACTATTATTTTATAATAACAGTTACGGTCTGTGGGAACATGATTTGCTTCCAGTGCATTAAAGACAAAAGTCTTGTGTAGTTCATTATGTAATTTTCCTTGCTACTGGCTGAAAATCAAGATGGCAATTAAAAACCAAAAGCCACCTCAATAAAAAAATGGAAACAAAACTAAGAAAAAACCAAACCTCTCATGATTTTTCCTTCACCTTTTATTGTCTTCACTTCCGCTCATTCTGGCTCTCCTATTTTTGTTTGAGTTTTCGAAAAAAGATCTGCAGATCAGTAAGCACAATCAGCACCTCTGTTAATGAACTGGGATTTATCAGCCCTATTCTGAGTAGTTCCAGTCTCACATATTTATCACTGTACATTCTGTGAACTGTTGTGGTAGGTTTTATTAATTGAGTTAGGCTGGAGTCGTAAGTATAAGTATGGAATATCACTGCTGCAACACTTTTCTTTGAGGACCTGCTGACAAAACCATCAACTGGTGACTGGTATAGATAAGGAGGACTTCTTCTGTGATTGCACATTGCTTTGTCCGTATCATTGAGATCTCAGTATCTTTCAAGAATTTCATAATATGGTACAAGTAGGGCATGACATGTGATTATTTTTTGACTTCACTAAGTGAGTTTTTAAACTTTGTTTTTGCGGTACTTATTTTTCCTAGTTTCTGATGATGATTTTCTTTTCTGGTGAGGTATGGCCACAGAGTGGATGCTGCATTTTGGAAAGGCAAGCAGCGGTGCCTTTAAAATTCTGTTGCTGTATTATTTTACAAGATTACTTATTGTTGTACTTATTTTACAAGATATTAAAGAAAGACCAAAACAGAAATGACCCGGAGGAACAGTCTTCTAGGTTATATTGTGCACTGTCAAAAACTCAGCCTGAACAATGAGCATTGAAGCTCATTGCAGAGGGATGGAAGGATTGGTATTTGGCATAAATTATGTAAGTTGCCTAAAGAATTAATTTCTTTCTGGTGTACTTGTTTGAAATAGATGCAGTAACAGAATGAGTAATTGGGTTTGTCAGTCAAAGCATGCACATTTTGTACAAAATATTCAAAGGAAATTTCACCCAAGCCCTAAGATGCTTGAAACTTTCAGATTTACAGTAAGCTGAATTGACAGAAGAGAAGCTGGCTGGCACAAAGAAACTGAGCACGTGAAATGTGAAACTGCTTTGTTTTGGAATAATTTCAGTGATACCATTTTTAAAAGTACTTTTTTTTTTTCCTTTCGATTTGCTTTGTTCCCTTTAGTTAGAATGAGCTTAAGCCATATGTGGTCATAATTTCTCCTTTCTTTCTCAAATGCTCTTGGAGGATTTTGTGGAAATAATAGGCTGCAAATCTTGTATGATTTTGTTGTGTTGATTCAGATCTGCATTGTGGTGTATGTAAGAGAGCTGTTGCTCGAAGCTGCCTCCTTATATTGGAGATGGTGTGGGTGTGGAGTATTTAAGACTAATCAGTGACTTATTTAGAATCAGGAATAGGAAAAGGTTGGAAAAGATCTTTAAGATCATCAAGTCTAACTGTAAAAATATTACTGTTGAATTAGTCTGATCCTTCTCTGGTAAAGCAGGAATAAAGCAGGTCTGAGTCACATCAGTGCAGTTTTAAGTATGCATTTTTATGGTATGAGCAAAGATAATGCCTCTACAACACCGTGTAAATAAGCAGCATCATGTTTATAAAGTTGTATTTTCTTTTGAAGTTGCATAGTGCCATCCATGTTGTTTATAAAGAGCCTTAATTTAGAAAAAAAAAGTAAACAAAAACGAGTACTGAAAATTAAGAAGATGTAGGTAGCAGTAACCAGTTGAAGGTACCATTGAAGTGCCTAGTGGTAGGAAAAAGCTGATGAATAAAAAAGTCACTAAAAGTAAGGAGATTTTAGGTGGCAAAACAGGATGTCTTCTTCCATGTAGTGAATGATATATTGACATAAAAGAAATACAGCAAATAATCCTTTTCTATTGAAACTGAACAAAATAAAATCCATGTATTAAGCAAGGATATGACTGGCTAATATGGCAGGAACTGGGCATGATATATTAGGGGATTTTACAGTGAGCTCTGCAGTAGTAGCACCCTTAGCAATGTTAGTTTGACTACTTGGAATACAACGATTGATACTGCTGATTTTTTAAAATCCTTTTTAATGTAACTGAATATTTTCACCCAGAGATATGCCTAACTCTGCTAGTACTTTTGGCCTTAGTTCTTTGCAGTGAATATAGGCAACTGGTGACTTTGGAACACCTATCCAAATTTTGCTTTGTCAGGTATTTCTAATAATGTCAACTTTTTTTTTTAACTTGATGGTCTCCAGTTTTCCATATACTGTTCCTGAAATATGGAAGTAGACCCACAGAGAATGTTCAAGGAAGCAAAGATTCTTGATTGATAAATTTAAGGCCAGAAAAAAAAGCAGTATTTAGTTACTCTAATGTTCTGCATTACATAGACCAAGTAATTTCACTACCAAGCTCTGGAAAAAACCCAGATTCCTTAATGCTCCCAAATCTGATTTACTGATATCAGGCTGATCCTTAAAATATGAAAGTTACAAAATCAAGCTTTCAGAAATTATACTTAAACTTTCAGCCTGATGCCTTTACTGGTCCTGTTGTTGATACACAGTATGATACAGCCTTGTATCTACATGCTCATATCTTGCACCTCTTAAGTGGAAGGGATTTTCTATGAACCATACTTGACTCCAAGGGCAAAGGACTTACAAGTCATTCTACTTGTGTTTCAGTCATGTTTCAAAGTGCAGAATAGGTAGTGACGGTACAGAACTACAGGAAAAAAAGGAAGGTAAAGTTAGTTTGTACTTCAAGTTATGTGTACTGAAACATAATCTCTTGTTTCTGTGTTTATTTTTAAATATTCAAGCTTTCAAACTTGAAGAAAGTAATAATATTGTGTGATATTAAAAGAAGTTATTAAAAGTACATTTTTTGCACAAAAGCAGCTACTGAATATTTAATGAAATAGAAGTGATGGATCAATACTGTAGCAGTGTCATGTCTAATGGAGCATACACTGAAGAGAATACCTGAAGAGAATGTTACACTTAGAAGCCTGACTACTCTTATTCAAACACTTTTTCAAGGGAGGTCCCGCATGGGTTTTATGTCTGTGAAACTCAGAGAAAGGTTGCATATCCCCAGAGTGAGCTTACTGTAAATCAGTTTAAGTTCTTAAACCTGATTCTACTTTAAAATATAAGTCATCTGCTTAATCTGTAATGTTTTGCTGCAGAATAAACTGCAGAGACTGCATGTAAAGTTTCAATACAGTTTCTTTCATGGAAGCTGTCATTGTGAATTAAAGAATTAAAATCCCAACTGAACGTGGCCCTGAGCAACCTGCTCTCGTTGACCCTGCTTTGAAGTATGGGTGAAGTTGAAAGTATTCAGTTGTTTGTGCCAACTTGAACTTCTTTTTCTCTGGTCCTGTAACATGCGGATGCTGATAGTTCCCTGAATTAACAGATGAAGCTGTTAGTCATTGTTTTCAAGTTTACGTCTTAAAGTAGGCTGTTGATAAACTCTTAAATGTCTTCTGTTTTTAGGGGTTTGGTAGTTTTTGAGTGTGTCTTTTTGTTCTGTTATGCTTTTTAAGGCATTTTGATTTGTACCAGTTATGAGCATAGCACATGGCTTTTTGGTAGAATTCTATTGCAACTCAAGTGACAGTGGTGCAGACGTGCTACATGTGCACACACACACACATATTGAAAAATAAATGATACAGCTCTTAAAAGTTGTTTCATATTGCCCTAAATTGTTTTTGTTTGTAAAGAGTAAGAAAATAGGCTTTTGGATTCTGTCCAGTATTTCCTTCTTGTAGACTTGAATATTCTGTTCCTTCATTGTCTGTGTACTTCTTGTGACAATTCTGTTACTGTGTTTAGTAGTTTAATGTCAGCAGTTGCTTAAATGGATGCCTTAACTGGTTTATTTTGCTTCATTTTCATATTCCTCAGTTTTTCAGTAAAAAGTATTTTCTAGTTAAATACAATGTTTACAAGCTGAAATGCAGGTTATTAAAAAAAAACCCAAACTTAACACGATCTACGTAGAGGCACATATTCCTGTTAGGAATGTTGCTCGTATATGTTTGTGTGTATCTGTGTACCTCATAACAAAATGGTCTAATCTGTCATATTTTACTGTGGAATTAAATAAACAGTTTGAAAGAAAAGCTTATTTATGTAAGTGTAATGAATATGTGTATGGACTTTGGTACATAGTTCTGAAACAGGTGGTCCACTGTGGTTTCAGTGGACTTCTGGAAAATAACTGGCTTGATATCTTACAAGCGGATAGATAAGAGCAATTTCTTAAATTTGTGTGCATGTATATGGCAAACCATCAAACTGTTTAGCAAATCAGTAGTTTTCACTGGCCACTTTAGACACAGTCTCTACTTTCTAGTGAAAACCAAAACAAAGCGTACCATTATGAAATTGATATTTTAGTCCAAAAATGTGTTGCTTCTTTATAATGTAAGTACTTCAGTGCTTTAGTGAAGATTAGTTTCTTGTATTATGGCAATAATACACAGTGGAATTCTTCTGTATTTGAGTTTTATGTGTGAGAACTCTGTGAAAAATGCTTGTCCACATTCAGATGTCTGTAAATCACAGGAATAGTCTTAATATTTCTGTGTAAGTAGGAAAGCTGCAGTGAGGCTAATGATATGTGTTGTGGGAGGATAGGTATTAAAAGCACTTTGCCCCATTACCTACTTTAAAATGTGGAACTGAACTTTAGCTCTGAGATAATAAATTCCTTAATATCAGCCAAAGCTATTCAGACAGTAGATCTGCATGCAGATACGCATCTGAATTGAAAGGTCAATATTGTTTCTTCCTCCTCCTTCACTGTAAAGCAAAGCAAGTAAGGTCCAGTCTCTCATTCTCTGTGTTGTCATCTGAAAACTTAAAGATGACTTAGTATAAAGGGACTTGGGGTAAAAAGCCAAAGGATTTTTAGCAATGTGGGAGTCTCTTCCACAGGATATTACGGTTAAGTTCAAATATGTTGCTTGCCACTTTCAGAGGATGCACAGAACTGGGATCTGGAAGGTGACAAGAGAGCTGAAGTTTGCAAATGGGTGCAGCCATTGATCCTGACATAGCTGCAAGCAGTGCTGTCAAGACAGAAAGAACATGGACATACATGCTTTTCTTTACTGAATAGATTTTGTCATAAAGGGCAATCAAGACTTTGCCATGTATTGTGTAGAGATTTGAAATAAAGATATGGTTAGTGTCATAGAGCAGTTCTCCTTTTAGGTTTGCTCTTTCAAATTAATATTATCATCCTTAAGTCTAGTATATTATATAGTAGTGTATAGTTCTTACGTTAAAAAAAGGTTTCAGTATATTTCATAGACTCATAGAATAGTTTGGGCTGAAAAAGACCTTTTAGAGATCTTTAGTCCAACCTCCATGCCATAAGCAGGGTTGTCTTCAACTAGACCAGGTTGCTCAGCGTCCCATCCAACCTGGCTTTGAATGTTTTCAGAGACAGGGCATCTGCCACCTCTCTGGGCAACCTGTTCCAGTGTCTCACTACCCTCATTGAAAAAATTTTTTTCCTTATATCTAGTCTGTATTTTTATTTTTACCAGTTTAAAACCATTAACCCTTGTCCTATTGCTACAGACATACTTGTGCTTCTGTACTTTTATAGGTCATTTTATTATTATCTAAGCATGTCAGCTGTTACACAAAACATCACACATTAAATACTTTATTAGAAAAAACTATTGGGCTGTAATCTTCTTGAAAATGTTGTGTGTGGCTGAAAATAAGTCTTGTCAATGCTAATACACTGTAACAACTCGGAAATTGGCAGGATATTCATAGGCTCAGCTCCAGTATTCAATCTATGCTGTAGAAGAAGAGCTGACTTGACTATATTCTAGGGCCTGACAGGCAGAAAATAGATCTGTGGGTTTTTTGTTTTGTTTTGTTCTGTTTTGTTTTGGGTTTTTTTGTGTGTTTTTGGTTTTTTGGAAGCTATATGTAGAGGGTAAAAAATGGTTTTTTTAGGTTGGGATCCTCATTCATGTGCTACGTATATTTTTTTAAATCCCAAACTTGGAAATCAGTTGTAATACTGAATGTCCAGTGAATTAGAATAAGAAAGCATGGACTTACTTGATTTTGGCTATTGTCTCTCAAGAAAAGTTTAGAATGTCCTTGAAAAGTGTTTGCATGGGAGGATTATGAGAAAATAATCTTAAACAGTGAAGACTAAGACAGATTTTGTTGCTGTTTTCAACTGTTCTTTGTGGTAGTTTAGAGAAGGTAGAGCCAGGCTGTTCTCCTTACTGATAGGCAGGGATGGGATTAGAGGTAAAGGATGTATTACAACATGGAAACCCTAATTAAGTGAAATAAAATCAATTTCTCGTGAGAGTAGACAAACAGTGGCATAGGTTGCCCAGTCCAGGAGTTGGAATCTCTGTTCCTAGAGATACTCAAAGATTGATTGGATGTGACTCTGTGCAACCTTTTCTAATTGGACGTGCTTTAAGCAGTGGGTAAGACTAGATGATCTCCAGAGGTTGTTTACAACCTAGATTTATTTATGATTATATGGAAAATTAATATTAAATACAAGACTTCACTATACTTAAGAAATATAAGGAAACCTTGTTCACTAAACAGTTTGTGATATTTTGTGTAATTTGTGAATGTAAGTTGCAAGCTTTAAGTATTAGATCTGATACTGTTCTGTTGAGGAAGTTTACAAGATGTTCACTTCTTTCCTTACTCAGTGTGTGCAACTATCCATTATTTCCTAGCTTATTTAATCATTAGGGTATAGGAAATACTTGAGGGAAAATGATACAATAAATAAGTAATTTTCTTTTTAGATGTAACACAAATGATACATAATTGCAGGAGTTAAATTGCAGAATATGATTTAGAAAAATTATGTGTATTTATGTGTACTTTACCACAAACACATAGATATATGAACTGGTTTATAATTTTCTAAATTGTTGCTAAGCGCCACTACCAGACTAGGAAAGTTGCTTTCTAGTGTAGTTAAAAAGAATATAGAACAAAGGTTAGACAAATTTTTATATCTTAAAAAGGTAGTTTCCTTTTCTGTTGTGGTTGTCTTACTGTCTCCCTTTATCTGTGTGCACAGTTGTTTTGGTGTAGTAATTTCCCTGTCTCATGAGAGTAAATACATCTGTTTCTGTGTTGATCATAATAGTAAAGAGTAGACTAATTCTACCTTCTTCCTTTTATCAGTAGGTTTTTGTTAGAATTTCTCTGCAGAGCAGCTTGGAGACATATTTCTCCTCTGAGCCTTTTAAATGTTTTAGTACTGATGCTGTGGAGGCAACTATTTTTATTTTTTAATTGTTTTAAATTTCACTTCGCAGTGACAAGAGGAGGGGCTGGAGGAAAACACAGTCTCAGGCCAGTGAGGCTGGTGTGGTGTTAGCCGCTTTTGGATCTACCAGTGTTGTTGGAGCATCTCTCCTAAAATCTGAGAGAGATGCTCTAGTAGATGGTTTAGGACAAAATTTAATTTGTTCAAAGGCACCATGATTTTCCTGCAGTATTTCAAGGTCCACAGAGAAAGCTGGACTCTGAATGCAGAGGCTTGGCATAAGGATTCAAGGTCCACAGAGAAAGCTGGACTCTGAATGCAGAGGCTTGGCATAAGGATTCAGATCCCAAGTGACCTCACAGTCCAAAGCAGACAGGTTCTCTCAAGTATTTAATAGGGAAGATTGTTGTTCCAATGCAGTAGGTCATAGCTGTTGACCTGGAAAACATTTTCCTTTTTTTGCTTCTATCACCAAAGCGAACTACAGCTGATCCTGACAAAATACGACTAGTTGAGGATAGGAACTCAATCTGTCTCTAAAGTATAGTGATACTATACTTAGAGAAGAAATGAACTGAAATGTTAATGTACTCAAGTGCCCTTTCAAGCCGTTGTTTTTCTTTTCAGCAGAAGGAAGGTGGCACGTACAGGCCATTAGAAATAAGAAAGGATAGTCTTCAGCTATAGTTGCCATTTATATATAAAGTGTGTTATTACTGAACATTTCCATAAACTGAAGAAGGGAATTGGCATCTAGTATTCAGTGTTAGCTGTAGTTCTTGTTAGTGATGAATTCACTGCAAAGATTTGGTATGTTGCTTTGTTTTCATTTTTTAACTAGCACACTGACAGCCATGACATTCTGCTGCTGCTTGTTCGTCACCGTAACTAAGACAACTTGACACATAGAGCTTGTAGGTAAACACATAGTAAAGGCACTAAGGATTTGATCCCTGGTGTTGGTGTGTAACTTTTTTATTGCAAAACTTGCATGACAGAGAAAGGCAATGGTACATGCAGTATTTTGGAGACTAGTTTTATGGTAGATCATGATTTTCTAAATTGTCATTAGCACTGTATCTGCTGCATTCAGCCATCATTCTCTACAACTATAGCTGCTTTTACTACCAAAGTCCTTCTGGTTTTAGTGGTTGTGTTCTTTCAGTGTACTTGATAGCTGCCAAACCTTTGCTTTTTACATGACAAATTGGAATCAAATATTAATGTCAACATTTCAAGGAAATGTCAGGCAAAGAGGACATGCAGACAGAGAGTCTGATTCTCCTTCCACTTATATAGTGTATTTCTTTCAGAATCAACATGGAATTAAATTAACAGAATAGTTATCCATGATGTTTTCTTTGTAATCTTGTTTGCCTGTTTGGAAATGGGAGGTCTCAGCTGTTTTCTACTAGGTCAGTCTCCTCTGTGCCAAGCTTTACTTGGGCAAGGAATCTACTGTCACATATAGTATCTTTCTGAATTTGATATGCCATATTTAATAAACCTTGTTTAGAAAAATACTTCATTTCTCTAGTAACATCACTGTAATATGGAAGTAAGAGAATGTGTTTAATTAATGATAGAAGTATTATTTAATGTCAATCTTCTAATAAGACATGTTGTGCTACTTGGTATTTCCTCATGAAGTAAGCTCTGAATACAGATCCTCTGTGTTAAACAAAAAGTAGTGGCAAGTAATTCCACCCTCTTCCAGCAATTAAAAGATAAGTAATTATTTTTTGTGTTAGAGTTTATGATAGTATGAAAAATGCAGCTACAGGTAGGCTGGATATGTTCAGCAAATTGATATAATTAGTTGTATGTCAAAGTCTCCTTTCCTGCATACTTTAAGAATGACTTCTTTTTTCTTTTTCCCTTATAGTGATTAAAGTAATGGTGAAACCTGGTCCCAAGGTGAGAAAAATATTTGGAAAAGCCTAAATGGGATTATCTGGACTTTGGGTCAAGTCTGTGGGGAAGTGTTTGTGAAATCTAGGCTTAGAAACTTGATATAGTAAAATGAAAAATGAGGTGAGGTGATCTTCAACGGAATTTTTTTTTGACAGCATAAGGCCATGGAGATTCTTACAGGAACGTAGACTGGGGTTTAGAGGTGCTATAAAAAGAACATTTAATTTGATCTTCTATCATTTTAGCTCAGTTTAGGCTTTTAACAAAGATAATTCTCATTAAAGTACTACAGAAAATTTCTGAACAAAAAAGATAATAGCTTTTTGTGAGGAGTAGAGACTTCTGTTTTTTCATCCTTAGTATAGAGCACTGCATCAGAGCTTAACTCAGAAACTAAGAGTGAAAGAAAGATTAGGAAGAGGCTGAAGTTCACAAATTGCCTTCTATTTGGAAAGATCCCAAAATAAATTGCACTGTATGCTGTACAAATGATTAACATTTGGCAACATTGGAATTAATCTCATTCTGGGGCAGGATACAGCAGATTTTTAGTGCTCAGCAGTATAATTCTATTTTAAGGCAAATTGAAGACTCTCACTGTTCTTGAAGCACAGGGAAATCTCAAGAATGCAGAATGCAATTTCCTAATTGGATACCAGAAAGGCTAATCTTCCTCTTCAGGGGGTGTGTGTACGCACGTGTGTGGAGTTGTCAGGTGTAATTATAGCTGCCAAGAATTTAGCCAAAGGAAAATAGTCAAGTCTTCAGTGTTAAGTCCCTCAGAAGTAAAAATGCTTCTAACAACATTGTCCTTTCTGATACACTGCTCCTCTGTGAGTTCAGCATGGACTTGGTGTGTCATGTACTGAAGCATCAGCAGGGTTTCCTGCAGCCAGTGGGATTATCCTTTGTCAGTCATCCTGGCAAGGTCTGAATGTGCTAGGTTTGAGATTAAAGGCCATAATAACCTGACGTAAGAGCTGAGGGACTGAGGTAGCAGAATGCTCTTGTAGATGGGAAAGGAGGATGATGATAGGAGTGCACTAAGGTTGTGAAAGTAGCATGATGTAATTTCTTTGATTATTAAATTATCATTTGTCTTGGTTGTGGTATTTTACTGTAATAGTTCACAGAAATTTGGTATTGGCAGTTTGCGGTTAAGAACCAAGCATTGTGATAAACATAGCTTTTTAATTTTCATATTTGTAAACTTGTCCTTTAGTAGAATCAGTGAAAGGGAGTTAACATTCAAACATTTACCTTGTCTGAAAATATTTCTGCTGATGTCCTTGAGATCTGGAGAAGCCCTAAAGGCTGAAATAAGTAAAATGTAATTTTTAAAGAAAAGACAGTGAAAAATTTCAAGGAAAAATTCAAAAGATAATGACTAAAGGTAAATAGTAGGTGATTAGTAAATGAAATTTGGAGACTGTGATAGAGTCCATTAGTGCACATTGTAAGATGCTGCTGCAGCAGGGATACCGGCCAATAGACTTTTTTCTTTCAATAGTTTCTAGTCTTAAATTTAGGGTAGTTATTCCTTTATCAGTTTCCAACACATGTAATGAGACTTAATTTAGTTGTGCTTGGTCTTTGCTGACATTTCTTACCGTAGAACTTAGTCCTGTCCTGTTTCACATTCAGGATGTCTGTTACCAGAGGATCTATACCAGTGTTCTGGAAACCATTTAGGAATGGGCTGCTTCTTGATCGTTGTTTTGCTCTTCTATAAGGAATGCACTGCAGAGCATCTTACAGCACCACATGCTGAAGTCGATCGGAATTTTTCATATGAAGCAGGAACTTCATAGTGTAGTGCATATGAAAACATATTTCAGAATAATGCAGTCACTACAAGAAATGGGTCAATTACTTTGAGTTAAATTTAGGTTGCATGTAAGAATAATTCCTTCAAGAAATTCAACACTTGGTGATATACTTGTTCATTATTCTGTGTGAATTTATTAAAAGAACAATGCTGGTATTTCTAAACTTCCATTTGTGCTTAAAACTCTGTAGATTCCTTTACTGATCCTTTGAACACTTTTATTTATTCTTTAAGATTCACCAGTAAAAGTTACTGCTTTAGGGTCTGAGAAATAATATTCTCTTATGAAGCCCTGCATATTGAATTGTTCTTTTTCTGAATAGCTGCTGTTATTCACAATGAGAATGAAGCCAGTCTTTGTTCTTAACAAAAATGACTAATGGCTTTATTTTCTTTAGAACCAATGGACGATAGCCATTTTGGAGGGGAACCATTCTTAAGTAATTCCACTGAGGAGGGCTATTCTGATGCAGCAGATTTGACAGATAACATTCAGTGATTAAAAACAGTCATGAAAAGCCACGTGGTACCAAAGTGTGGTTCTGTACATATTGTCACCTCTGCTCAATAAAAATATTAGAGATGATGTTAAAGGTAGCATCTCTATATATATTTAGGAGAAAGAGAGACCCTCATTTTCATTTCCTCACTTGCTGAGCTAAGATGTGTGTAAATAAGCAGATGATGTCTGGTACATTTACATGCCTAAGAGAAGAGCGCTGTAGGAGCTGACTTAGAGAAACTACTTTAGGACTGTTCCCTAGCATTGGAACTAAAACTAGGGCTAGATCAGCAGCTCTGAAAAATGAAGGATCAGGAGGGCAAAGCAAATGTGTCACATAGACGGATTTCTTGCTGTATCTGGGAATATTAATAGGGGAAGCTGAACCTGTGTGAGCCTTTTTGCTGCTGCTACCCCTGCTGTTAGTAAACTTACAGCTGCAGTTTGAAAGACAGAGGGCAGCCACTGTTTCTCAGCTATTTTATGGTTTCTGTAGATGCATAGTAAATAGGATGTTTTGACACTTACATGTTTCTCTGTAATATATCCTGATTTTCTTGGTATTTTATGAAAGTTAATATTTAATAAAATAGTTTTAATACATGTTAATGAATTAGGATACAAAGTATCTTAGGTAGGATTTACTTCATGTGGGAATTTCTTAGATTGTTTTTTCACCACACAAGGTTAGTATATCGAAACAACCTTAACTCTTCATAACACAGGCATGGTGAGTGGAGTTAGGAAATAAAACATCCGTGATTTCTTTAAAATTAATTTACTTTTATTTGAGATTCTTAACCTTCCCTGTCAGTAGGATTCAGCCTAAACTTCTTGTCTTGTTTGTCCACCTGGTATCACCATCATGCATTTTATTTGAAACTGTTGCAACTCTCTTGCCTTAACTTAGCATAGCTTTTGGTAAGGGAGGAAATAATTGGAATATACAGTGTTGTCAACCTTTTTACTGTATAATATTTACAGATACAATAATGAAAAATGTCACAAGACAGATGTTTCTTTAGGGATGAGGAAATTGCGGACATGCTAGAACTAGTGTTAGAAAAGTTGGAACATTAGAAAGCTTTTTGAGACAGCAGCCTCTGTTGATTTATCTGAGAAATATTGTAATGTTATATTAATCTCCACTGATATAAACAGAGCTTTTCTTGGAAAGAAAGCATCTGATTAGGCAAAGTCCAGAATAGGTAATATAATGATATTGTGAATTTTAGACTTAAATTTCACTTTAAATATAGGTTGAATGAGCACAAACCTTATTGGGTCTTGTTATAAAGACAGGTATGTTTTTGAAAGGAAGTTGTAGTTGTGAAGTACATATCTTAAGGAGATAAACTAAAGCGTAAATTTCTTCTTAAGCACGTGGGACATTTGGCTTGCAAATATTTTTCTTAGAAATTAACCCTGACTTGATTTTGTTTAAACAAACAGACTAATACATGCCAGTGAAATTCCTTTCATCTGTAACTATTTCTTTTCAGTGAGACAGCTGATCTTTTCTGAATGTATCTAATGATGAAACCCAATTCAGCTATATATTGCTTGCTGAAATATGTATTTTCCCAAACCATATGATACACTAATATAACTGTACCAAATCACCTATCACCCTGAAATCTGTATGTGCTTTTTCTGTCTTGTTCTTCAGTTTGCTAAATTCGTACTTTTCTAATGTTGGCAAGAAGTGTGGGAATTTCTTTGTATCCTACGAATCAAAAGGTATGACTGAGTTAGAACATAGTTCTTTTTTTCTTACCAACCTTATTTTCTCTTCTCTGTACACTTGTTCTATTATTGACATTAAACTGCATGACATTTCATTTAAATTCCTTAATTGTAGATCCGAATTATCTTCTTAATATCTGTATAGCACTCTTGAACTGAGACCAGTAATTTTAACTGCTTCCCGCTATTAAGTTGCAAGCTTGTTTTAAACATGTGGTTTTCCTTCCATCCCATTTTCTGTTGACACATCTGTTCTTACTTGCTTGGTAATGACAATAACACTGTAATTCCTCTCTCAAAATATTTTATATTCCTTAATTTCTTCTATTTTGGACTGTTTTCACCCTAGGGTGTTCTTTGTCTCCACGGCAGTGAGAGGTAGACTAGAACACTGTTGCGAGCTTTAGTGGGAGAGACTTTTTTTTTCTCCTCTGGTGGGAGAAAAGTACCAAAAAGTCTGTCCATGCAACTGGCACGATATGGTAGGTCTCATGATTATCTTTATAATTAATTTTCTCCAGGCTGAAAAACAAGCAAACAAAAGCAATGTCAACAAAAGTATAGTATCTGTTTTGTAACTGATTCCAGGTTTTTATCCCTGACATGCTAACAAGACAAAAATTTTCACCTTCCTGAATGAGAATTGATGAGTAGCACATTTTTTCTCCTCTTGCTGTGGTCAGAGGTGTTTGAAAAAATGTTTTCCAAAAACTGCATAAGGGCCAAGACCTTTTCAAATCCCTTCTTAGACATTTAGTAGACCTTTAAAACCTAGACTGTTACTGTCCTTGTGCCCTCTCTGTCCTTCACATCTTATAGGATTTCTGTGCTGAATATGATGCAACAGTTTTTATATCTGCATTATACAAAAAAAGGCAGGTGGAGGGAGGAGGAGAGAAGAGTTTGAAAAGACAAGTTACCTGAGCTCCTGTCATTTGTGGAGTAGTGCAGCATCTGACACAGAAGGTTCATTACACCCACCATTCTTGCCTTGTGCACAAAACTGTTACTTCATTGTACAAGTCTCTCTGGCTGTTCAAGCATCCTTGGCGAGTCTCTGTACGGAGTATTTCTTTCTTAGCTTTTATTTTTTAAGATGTTAGTTGTTTATGCCAGTTTCCAGAGATGCCCTTTATACAGTTCACCATTTTTTTTGTAGACACAAACTGTAGCCTCTCAATCATATTGTTATTCTCTTTTGACATACCTAGGTAAATTCCCTCCAGCCCCACAGATGAGATATGAGCTCCCTGTATAGTCTGTTACTGTTCTGCTACTCTTGGCTGTGCTGTGGCGTTATATACAGGGAGTAATTTTTGCCCTTGTTGCCTTGGGCTGGTGCATTACTGAAGTGGCACCTGAGGAAATGGAACAGCAACAGGTGTGTGAAATACCTGAACAGACATATGGAAGTCCCGTGGATAGTCTTTTACCTCACATATGCCATCTATTTTCTTTTTTTTTTCTCTTGTTGTCTAGCAAATGTATTTTAAGGGCTTCCTCACAAGATGAATCTTGAAAGCATAATAGGAAGAGCATGACCAGAACCTTTCGTATTTGTAGTGAAAAGATGGTTCATTATTTCTTTTATTCATAATGAGAAATATGAGATGCACTTTTAAAGAAACGTTTCAAATTTTACTGGGATTTAGAAGCTTATAGTGTTTGTGCTTTGATATTAATGCCTTCCTTTTCAAAATGTTTTTCAGTATTTTCTCTGCATTTCTGAATATATGCTTTAGCGAGCATTTGGTATTTCTTGGCAATACTGTGCTATTCAAACTTGCTGTTAGTAATGCTGCTAGTACCAAATAGACAGCATCCACAGAAATCTTACTGAATGGGAGCTGTGCAACAGAGACAGAGAGGGCTGAAAAGTGGTGGCTCCTAGCCCAGCTTCATCAATGGTACTAGAAACATGAGGCAGAGGAAGGGGGTGGGATAAACATTAATTGTGGGGAGCTGAGTGCCAGAGTCACTGGAAGCAGCTATTGATTCTAATGGTGCTTTGCCAGCCCCGTGAATGCGGGCCTCAGGGGTGGCATGGCCCAGGAGCTGGAGCCGCGGAGGAAGCTGACATCAGCCTCCCTGGAGCTGGCACTGAACAGCAAACCAGTGTCCTTTCACCTGCCAGTCCTGCATCCCACTCATGGAGGCTGGCTGCCAGACAAACAGGAAAAGAGTTTTGCAGCAAGGCTCTATCTTGCCTGCAGGTGTTTAAATCTTTCTCTGCTAGAGGAACAATGCTTATTTTGGGGTTTTTCTCATGTTGGTTCTTTGAGTTACTAAACCGAATGTTATTTTGACTTCTTGATTCTGAGAAGTATTGATGTGAAGGGCCACTGCCTTTATGTGTATCTGGGTACTTTGTGCACTGAACTCCTTGTGGTGGTTTTGGCTAAACTAATTACATTTCTCATGGGAGACTTAGTCTAGAGTCAAAGCTGGCAGAATTCACCATTTTGCTAATCTTCTGGACTTGTTTCCTTCTAATTTCTCAAGTGTAATAAATGGGGGGGGGGTGGTTTTGTTTGTTTGTTTGTTTGTGGGTTTTTTTGATTTTTTGGTTGTTTTTATTTTATTTTATTTTAATTTTTTTTTTTGAAACCTGGATTCACTGAAGAAGGGTTCCCACTCTGTGCAGTTCTTAAATGTAGCATTAGGGGACACATAACAGGTATTTCAGCTGGCGAGAAAAGGGAGATGCTGTTGAGAAGAAAGTATTGAGTCAAAAAATGTGCTAGATAAAACAGTCCCTGCCCTCCTGGAATTCTACTGCAGACCTGTAGCTGTATGACATCATGTAAGGTCTGACAGGTCAAGCAACCTACTGAGTGCATCTGGGACAATTAGTAAAAAATGTGTTAAGGAGCACATGGTCCATCCTGGCTTCTTGCCTTCACAGATGTTCTGAGATAAGCAAGATGCTGTGGTAGTAAATATGGTGCTGGGGGATGTGATATCTGCCTTATTCTCATGTGTGCACTATGCTGAAGTTAGCGGGCTGAACTGACACTCTACATTTGTACAGCAGAATGCTCACACGGCTTATGATAGATCAGATGTCTGTGCAGGTCAGCAGAGAGGAAAACCAGCATCTGATAGGCAAGTGAGTATCCATATGCTGGTGAACAGCATGTCTGCATCCTGTATGAAAATTCCAGACTGGCTCAGGTTTCAGGTTGAGGAATTTTCCAGTACATAAGCATAATGTATTTTCCTTATGCTTCCTCAGTTATGGTTTATGTTTTGGGGTAATACTCTCATTAGATGTGTGTATCTTAGTTACTGTGTGTGTGGCCCTCATTTATTTGAGGAAACTACAGTTTCCTGAACAGTTTAGGACTGGTAGATTTCCCGTATGATGGCAGCTTTGTTGTTGTCGTCTCATCCCTTTATTCCTTTATTCCTAACAGTTCTCCATGTGACCAGCAATTTAAGGCTTTGTAGGATAATGACAGTCTCACTAACATTAGATTGAAGGCCCCAGAGCAAAATGCAAGTGGAAAAAAAAATCTGCACATGTTCCGTGCTTTCTTTTTCCAGCACTGAAAAAAGGTTGGTGCAGAGGTATCAGATGGCAACCCTACCCCAGTTCTTTCAGTGGAACTTAGCATACAAATATATGTTACAGAATCACTGGGGAGATTTGGGGCAGATGAGTCAAATCCTCTGCTGTTGGACTGGCGCAGAGATGTGAAGGGGAGATCCTTGGTGAGCTCAGGTTTGCTGCAGAAGTGCGCTTGAGGCAAGAGGAGAGCTGCGATGTGGGACAGTAGGCTCAACCGAGTTGGCTTGTTGAAGTGGAATGTGAAAATAGTACAGCTACCAAATAGCAAAGACCTAGCCTAAAAGAGGTAAACAGCTTTCGCGTTGGATGAGAAGCAGATGTGTGTACTTGAGATGCAGATAGAAGAATTGGAATAGAAAGCCTATTAAGAACTCCTTGAAATTAAAAAGAGTGAAATACTCAATAGGAAAACAGCTAATGGCAGTGAGGAAAAAAATCTAAATCTAATACTGTAGGTTTTAAGTTTTATTACAGATTATGTACAGCCAGAAAAACTTTTGCTTCTGAAATTGTCAGATGCAGTTCCATGTCCCTCTACATATTGAAGTATGTAGCTCTTCTTTGCTGAAACAAACCAACCCCTTCTGTAGGAATAGGAAGGCTAGCAGTAAAATGTATTTTTTGCATTATGGTAAGTCATGTAAAATCTGAGTGGAATTTTGTATGGGCAGAATTAAGTTTGCTGTTGAATAATCAGGAAATCTTGTCTTTTCTGCTTTGGTAACTGAACTATTGTTTCTTGAAAGTTGTTATAAATGAAGCCTGACATTGTGCAGTTGCCTGTTACACTTCTTCTAAAATTGGTGGTTTGCAAGCCACATAAATAACAATATCCCTGTGTTGCAGCAGTGAAATTGTATTTCAATAAAATATAAAGATAATTATAAGTTCAGAAAACTGCTTCAATTTTAGTGGATTCTTTGTTACAAATCAGCTTTGATTTTAATGTATTAGCTGTTATTGTATAGAGCCATACTAGACCTAAAATGTTGAATATAAAACAAGGGCTGAGTTTTCTTTATCCAGTTTTTCAGGTCAACCTTGGTCTGAAAATATTTGTGAGGAAACGTCATTCCTTGCTCAGGGACACCTGCTGTTCTCAGATTCACTCATCTACCATGTATTACTATGTTCTTTAGTATATAGATTTCTGTTCAAGTGATGGCAGCATCTACAGAAAACACTGTAGAGGAAAGATCAGTTAAATAATGTAACAGATGTGCTACAAAGGAAAGAAAAGTAATAGGATCATAGGTTCTATGTCTATTGGAAGACGAAAACTGCTGCATAACTACATTGCCATGTATGGGTTAGGTTCTTTGTTGTTTGATTTTTTTTTTTCAATTGAGCTTTTTTCTCTTTTACAATACTTATATGTATATTTTTAAAACTTATGTAGTAACTCTTTTTTAAGAATGAGAGAATAGATACAGAAGAATACTGAAGTCCAAAAAGAAGAAATAAAAGTGTTTGATGCAGAAGATATTTTTTTTCTTCTATTTTTTAATATATTTTCTTATTAAGGTGCTGTTTTTGCTCTTTTTGTAGGGTTGTCAGATTTTCAGACTACATAGATGATTTTTTTTTTTATAGTAAGACCTTTTCAGGAAAAAAAAATATTAGTCTCAAAGGGCATAAATAATTGTAGCATGAGCTTAAGTTCTTAGAAACACTTCATCACTATGACCCTGAATGAGCATAATGCTTAAACATGCATAATTTTAAGGCATGGATATTAAACTCATTGAAATCCATCATCCATGGCTATTAGAAGTGCTTTGTGTCTTTCAAAGAGACACTTGAAAGAAATACTGACATTTCACAAAGTTTCAAGTAGAGCAGTAAGGATGAATTTTCTGTTTAAAATGTATGAATATCTTTAGCTGGAAAATGTTGAAAAAGTGGTATGGTTACTGTTTAAAATCTGTGACTTTATTTTGTGTGCTTTTACAACTTGCCCTTTAACATGCTCAGGACAAAGGCAAGGAAAAACCTGAAGAAATACAGAAGACACAGGCTCTGTCCTGAGACATTGCCTTCTACATTTATAGATTGTTAAAGTATACTTTACCTAGAGATGCTGTGATGCTACCCAGCCTTTGCTGTAAACTGTGTATTCCTTCATGCTTTTTTTATATTAAAATTTTGAAAATGAGGATTTGTACATTATATAATGATCTTGATTACATTCTGCAGAGGATATTGAACATTATTATAATCAAACTTACTGACTGAAGATAGGAAAGGTCTGAATGTAACAGGAAGCCAGGTTCTTATGCAGAAGGTTAAACAGCTCTACGAATATTTGTAAAACTGTGAAGCTATAATTTATTGAAGCAATTTCTTTACTTAATCTGACAATTGATTAACAATTTCCATTGTTTGTAGAGGCACATAGGGATTTTGTTTAACATATCCTATAGTGGATTTTATTTAAATAGTAACTGATTTGAAAAAATAATTCTTTAGTAAAATCAGTATAGGTATATATGGTTTGTGAGTATTTATATTTTGATTTTAAGGTAGAAAATTACACACAAACCATCGTCCATTCAAATCATAGTACAATTAAAAAGAACAAAACCACAGACACAACCTAGAAAGACATTAGAGAGGTTGGCATATTGGGGAGAAGAAGACAGAACAAAACAGTGTTGTGTTGTGTATAGATCCATAATGCTGCTTCTTCTTGAATGCCCTGCACAGTTCTAGTTGCCAAGAAAATAGACTTGGGAAAGGTTCATAGAAGGGTAACAAGAAAGGTATGAAATTGCTTTGTAGACAGAATTAAGTCAGCAAGACTTCTAGCAATGCCTGAGGGATATTATATTTGGGATCTGTGAAGTTGTCCCCAGTATAGAGATGAACAAGAATTGATTTATCTTCTGCATAGTTTGAGGCCAACATGTGATTTATACAGGCCCCACTTGTACATTCTTAAGCAAAATGCAGAATGCTTTGCCTTAGAAGGGATATTTCTCACACTCAGGATGATTTCTCTTTTGTTCTAATAGCTTTATGTTCTATATATTGTAATTTTCCACCATTTTAATAACAACAACCCTATTTTCTGCGTGGGCTCATTGCAGATGAACGTTGTTGATTTAGTTGAAATGGAAAGAGAATCTACCACTTTGATTTTTTTTCAAGAATTTTATGTTTTGCCACTGTGGTGTGATTCATGGAAAAGCATTGCCTTACAGCTGGTTCAAACCTGTTCAGAACACCACTGTAGGAATAACATCATAGTGACTATTAGGAGGAATATTTGAAAAATACTATCATAATTGTAATCTCTGCTTATTTCTTGTGTAATTAAAAAAAATTGATATACCTGTGTGTATTTTATTACTTCAGAAATACAGTAATTAAAAAAGCAAATCACATACTGATTTGTAGATTGTTAATCTGTGCAGCACCAGAGTAAAGGAATGGGTAAGTATTGGTACAGAAATACAGTTCTATTTTGCACTTCCAGATTCTGCTAATTTCTTTCTTTCTCTTTCAAAGCACAGATTTTCATAACAAAATCTTTACTAATGAAACATAACCAGTCAAATACGGTTTAGGCTGCAACCATTTTTTTCTTTTCTTTTGGGGTAAAAACCCAATGAATGTTCTGTATATGCAAAGACATATTTGATGCTTGATCATTTTTAACTTCTGACTGTGTGGCTTTGACAACTATATGAGATTCACATTTTTCAGTAGTTAAATTTTATATAAATTAATGGTTTTTTACAGTGATCTTTTAGCAAGTGGGATGGAACTGCTGGATTTGACAGTACACCCACTGCCTTTTGTTAAGTTTAATTTATGCAGACTTTAAAATGTTTGGTACTGTCTTTTAAATATTTTGTTCTAGAGAATAGTTAGTTAGATTAAGACATAATAAAAGATAATTCCAGCCATTTTTCTGTGCCACCTGTTATGTGAGAAGTGCAGATCAATCTGTTGTCTTGGCTATGAATTTGTAAGTTATTACCAAATTTCTCATAATCTTGAAAGCAATTTATTTAATTCAAGTTTTTCCTTCTTGGAATTGAAGCCTAATACAGCTGATGACATAATTAGGAAGACATTTTATGTTTATGAAGATGACTTGTAGAAAATAGAGCTCATTAGACTGACTTAATGAAAGATCTTGCTAATGCAGTTAAAACTACATAGCAAATTACTTTTCTAAAATTCACGTATTCTTTAAAATAGCTGTATTTTATTGATGATGACTTTGAAGTTTTACTTTTGAAAAATCATGCATTGAAAATGTAATTAAGTTTTTCAATACCTTAGAAGTTAAAGTACAGGAAAACTACTGTAACATTTTAAAAACAGCGTTAGAAACATTACCTATGTGAGTACTGTAAGACATTTTCTATTTTAAATGCTAGTAAGTAACATTTTTGAATACCATTTTTACTTTATGAGTGATACAAATGGCCTCTGAATTACACTGTTTTATTCTGTATAAGTAATTTGTCCCATTATGATAACTGTAATCTTTTTCTCTCCTTTTTTATTTTATTTTGCTGCTTGCCTTTTCTAGGAAGTAGAGGTTGGTATGCTTCTTCTGTCTTTTACAATACTGTAAGCTTTTAATGTATTCCTTCTGTTTTACTAAATTTAGGTTGTTTCTCCCCCTCCAGGATGATTATTTTCGTACATGGAGTCCGGGTAAACCATTTGATCAAGGTAAGATTCCACTCCTAGTTACTTGTGTGGGACAAAATTTAAGTAATTGGATTTGTGCTCCTGTTCTAGAATACTTGACTAATTCTGTTAATTTGTGTAATTTTCTCTGTCTTCAAATAATTGATTTAAAGAGAACCAGAAGTTCAGCCTAATCATCATTTTGTATCTGTGATTTTTTCAAACATTTATTGATGAGAGAAAGAGATGGGAGCATTAGAAACCTCCAAAGTAGGTTAAAGTTTCCCTTGGACAAACATGGGGTTTGGAAGATTTTGTTTTATTTATATATTTAAGTTAAGAACTGATGCGTTTTCAGTAGGACATCTGATGAAAAACAGGCACAGAATCTAGTATTTGTCTTTTGCAGTCAAGAAAAAAATGATTAAGATTTTAAATGTCTCTTTATATCCATCGGATAAAAGATGATCTAGAAAACCAATTTTGGGAGTCTGTCATGTTCAAGTGATCTATCTTGAGGCAAAATGCATCTGGAGCTTTGGGAATGCTGCAGCACAACAGTTTTAGGCTGAGAATAATATGGGCAAATGCAGTAAATATTCCCATTACACATTCACTCCCTAGGCACTGGAACTTAATATTTACTGTCAATATAATCCCCTTCATGCATGTTGTTTCAAAGTGTATTGCTGCCATTTTAAAACTGCTGAGAATCTTGATACTTTTTTTAATTGCTATGAGAAATGCTTCAGGGACTTTGTCTTTTCTGATAGTACCAGTGGCACAAATGCAATGAAGAAACAGTGCAGGGGCTTGTAAACAAGAGACCAGGATAAAAATATGTTGCAAAGGTAGTGTTTATTCAATTTAAAGAACTTTCTCCTCAGTGGATACTGACTTGTAAGGGATTTTTTTTTGTTGTAATATTTGAAAAATCTGTGCTTCAAGGAATTGGTAGTTGTGCATATTAGAAAAAAAATTAGTGTTTTAAGTTTAAGCCTTCCAGGCCCTAAAGGGGCCTGCATGAAAGCTGGTGAGAAGGGACTTTTTACGAGGACATGTGATATGACAAGAGGCAATAGCCTTAGGCAGGAGGAAGCTAGGTTTAAGTTAGATATTAGGAAGAAATTCCTTACTATAAGATGGGTTGAGGCACTGGAACAAGTTGCCCAGAGAGATTGTGAACTTCCCATCCCTGGAGGTGTTCAGGACTGGATGGGGCTCTGAGTAACATGGTCTAGTGGAAGGTTCACTGCCAGCAGTGAACAGGGGCATTGGAATGATGATTTTTAATCTCTCTTCCAAACTTAACTATTTTATGATTCTGTGAATAGTGTTTAAATTCATTTTTCCATACTTCAGTGTATTTTGAAGGGCCTTCTAGTGTTAATGTATTAAGTATGTCAGAATTGCCCATGTAGACAGATCTGTGTAATTCTGTTTGTATTAATAAGAGTGGCTATATGGAAATATATATCCAAGCATTCTAGGAGGGTAGCCCTTACTATGAAAATGTATAATGGTATTTATTCCTGGCCTACAAAATCTATTTTAAAAGATGGAAAAATACTGTGATTTGCATTGCAATCCATCAGCACCATTTCTTAAACCAACATTTGACATTTGTCCAAAAAAAGGAACTTGTTCCCACTGAACTCGTTTGCTTATATCCTTAGAAGATAAAAAACCATATTTAAATGTTTTGACTGTATATTTTATGTGTGTATATATATGTACACACCCCTAAATGTTTATGTATTTCTATAAATATCGCAATGTAACTTGTTACTAAACAATTATGTGGGGCAGGTATTACTGTTGGAATAAATCTGAGTGTTCTACAATCATATTTACTTACTGCTAAAAGGCAGGTTTTGCTCTTTCAGTGGTTTTCGAAATAAGCAAGTAGGATGTTTTGTGTTTAGGACTATTCCAAGTTGACTACCTTAGTAGCTTTAATTTATGTTTTATCGACGCTTACTCAGATTCACCTCCCCATACACACACAATGTTTTCTGACACATTTTCTCCATACACCACTTTTACATCAGAAGAAAATATCCAGGATACTTCTGATGCGTTTTATTTTTAGACTCTATTAGATGGTAGCAGAGCTTGGAGGATGTAATTGTTGAATGAAATTGCATACACAAAGACAGTGGTGTAATTTTTTAAAGTGGAAAGGATGTTTTCCTTTGCTCAATAGAAGTACCTTGGAGGAAAAGTGGAGTATATTCATGTTATTGAAAAAATGCAGAATGACATTTCTGTGGAGGTTGAACACCCTGAAGGTATAGTTGGTTTGTAGATGTATTTATAACATTTCTTGTAGACCATTCCATTGAATTATTTTTGGCTTTTTTAGTATCAGGTTATATTAGATGTCTCTTTACAGCAGGAATACTGTAGATACTGTTGTACAACAAAAGCGGATTTTGAAACTATTTCACTTATATTAGTTTAATGTTTGCCTTTTAGCTCTGTGTATTTCATCTACCTAGTTCTGTAATAATTTGGGTAACTAAGGATATCCAAATATATGCAAACACATTTCTATAATTTGCAAATACATTTCTGTACTGTGAACTGAAATAATTTAGAGTCATATTCAATAAAATAATTTGATTCACTCATTTGCAAGCCCTGGGAAGTCATAAGGGAGTTTAATGAAGATCCATTAGTTGAAGATTGAAAACAGCCATGTAGATTTCACTTTGCTGCGTTTGGTATGTGCTCTCATGATCTAGTTTTTATAGCAAAACTATTGATGTTTTTAAACTGGAAATATATATCCATCACTTTCAAGGTAAGTTGCAGTGCTTTGCAATTAAGTGCATCACATAGCACTTTAAAATATTGTCTCAGATAAAGAAATAATGATATCTTTGTAGAAGGACACTATGAATTTCAAAAAGAGCAGAACTGGAAAACTTTTGAAAATTTTTGTGCTTATTTGCTATTAAGACTAAACTGTATTTAAACTGGGAAACAGTTTCCACTGTCAAGTATTTAGGTATGTTTAGGAATCCTTCTCACTAATGAAGTACACTAAATCCTATGTTAAACAGATTCCCACTGCTTTATGATACTTTCAGCTAGCCCTTGTCTGGGAATATCTCTTGTAGATGTCTGAGGAACTCTTTAAGGGTGCTTTTTCTTAATTATCTGATGCTGTGTTTAAATGATTCTTTTATAAATTTATCCACTATGGTAACACCATGAAGGTGCCTTGTCCTATACAATTCACAGACTTGGCTCCTAACTCAGGTTCACTGGATAATACACATCTGCTTCTCTAGTTATGGCTTACAAATTGTTTCAGTATTTGTTTCTGTGGGATCATTGAATGGATTCTAAATTTTATAGCTACTTTTAAAAGCGGCTGTAGAAAGGATTTTTGAGGCTACACTGAGTCCATAATAAGATTTTACTTGCCTTCAATAGCAGTCTAAGCCCTTATTCTTGCTCTCCTGACACCTTTGCTTTATGCCCTCATGTTAGGTCTAGAATCACCATATTGTGGCTTATTATAAGATAAAGTAAGAAGCGGAGTTTTTGTTTGTTTGTTTTTAACATGGCCAAATCCTGGATTCGGGTGGCTGTTCAGACCCACAGATAATAATGTCAGAAAAGTGGAAATGCAGCTCAGGGTGGCTGTGGCTGGTGGGAGGTACAGCACCAGAGCTTCTTGAGCTGGCAGTGTGCTGAGCAAAGGGTGTGCGGAACTGCTTCTCCGCAGTTACAAACCTGCTAAAATTTAGTCCCACAAATCTCTCACTTTAGAAGTCCAGCATCTCTCTACTGTGCTGAAATGTCCCAGGTAATGGTCAAGTCCATGAGGACTGTGTACCTGAAAAGATTTTAATATGTACTAGGACTGCTGCTTCTTTACAGGCTCACTTAAAGGCCTAATTTGCCACAGAAATTAAATAAGAAAGCCTGTAAAACAGCTAATAGAGGTAGGTGTTAAGAATATGAAATTGGAAATCACATTACTGTTTAATGGTGAGGGAAAAATAAATAGTTTAATAAATCCCTTTAAAAGAACCAAACAATAAGCAAAGACTGTAAAGAAGGAAAAAAAAAAAGGCTGTACATAGTTTTACTTGAATAGCAGAATGAAACTTGAAATATTAAAAGTTGCCTTTTTGACCTATTTAACTGTTTTTAAAAACCTGTTAATCTGTAAAATTACAAATATAAAGAATATTAAGGGGTACTCTTTACAGAATATATTTTATGTGGAGGTTATCATTCAGTTTTACCACAAGTACATTTTCTGGTTATTTTTGTTATTCCAGGCTTCTTCAAAATGCAGATATATTTATATTTATGATGTATTTAGAAACTTCATACGAATAGTCTACTGGATTCTTGTTTAGTTGGTTTAAAAAATTTAAAACCTGAAGTTGATTACAGTAAAATGAAATTATGATTAAAATTACCTCTGTAACTTAAGAATACATAATGAAATACAGAAATTAGAGTTCTCCAAGAGACAAAATTAGAATCATTAAGGTTGGAAAAGACCTCTAAGATCATTGAGTCCAACCTTTAACCCAGCACTTCCAAGCCCACTGCTAAACCGTGTTGCTGAGTGCCACATCTGCTTATCCTTTAACTACCTCCAGGGACAGTGGCTCTACTGCTTCCCTGGACAGCCTCTTCCAATGCTTGGCAACCCATTCAGGGAAGAAATTTTTTCTTGCTGTCCCATCTGAAACTTCCCTGGTGCAACTTGAGGCCATTTCCTTTTCTGTCCTATCAGTTGTTAGCTGAGAGAAAAGACCAACTCCCACCTCAATACAGTCTCCTTTCGGGGAGTTGTAGAGGCTTATAAGGTCTCCCCTGAGCTTCTTTTTCTCCAGGCTAAACAACCCCGGCTCCCTCAGATGTTCCTCATCAGATTTGTGCTCCAGACCCTTCCCCAGCTCTCTTGTCCTGCTCTGGACCTGCTCCAGCACCTCAGTGTCTTTCTTGTAGAGAGGGGCTCAAAACTGTACACAGGATTTGAGGTGCGGCTTCACCAGCGCTGGATCTTACAGCATGTTGTTTTCCAAGTGTAATCATCTTGGCATGTGAGATAACAGGTGGGAGAATTTTCAGGAAGATGCATTTCTGCTCTTACAGGTCTGCAGCTGTTTCTTTGCCCTCGTTGCCCGATTTGAAGAACCCAGAAGTCACTTCTGACACAGCCAGCATGTCTCTAACTTGCAATTTAGTGTATTTAGGAAAGGATAGTGTAATGCTTAATGATTTGCTAGTGATATATCACTATTATGAATGTTGAAGTAGTCTTAAGGTGTTATTTCTTTTCTGCCAAATCAAGAAAGTGAACATTTTGTTTAAAAATAAAAAACCAAAAGTGCTTCACTAAAGCTGCTGAAAACTTAAAAAGGATGCCAGTAAAGTATGCACTTGCATTTCTACTTGTCTTAGCAGGTTTGGATATCTTCGCAGAATATTTGAGAATTTCTTATTATGTATAGAAGACACTCAGTATAATTGTCTTCATTTTGTTTTTGCTTATACCAGTCTGAGCTCAAAATAACTATATGTTCTTCAGAGATTTAAATAAATAGGATCATTTCTGAATTGTCACAGATCATGATAAGGGTGGCATTTCACTCTTAACTATGTGGAGTTTCTCATTTGCATCTCTTTTTGAGCTATGGGTAACCTGTTCTCTTGTAAGCTTTCAAGGAATATCCGAAAGAGGGAAAAAAAAAAAAGTAACAGGAATGTTTTTGAATGAGAGATCACAAATATTTGTGAGGAGGAGAATTTCTTACGATTTAGTCACTGCACAAGTGGCTTAAAAAAGTGTGGCTCAGTGAAGATGATTGTTTTAAAGGGAGCGGAGAAAGAATGAGTGAAGTATTTGAAATTTTGAAAAAGAGATCAAGTTTTAGTGGGTTTATTCCAGAGGAAGAACAGAGGCTGGCAGATGTAATTTGATTTTTTTAGCATTTATTTTAACTTACATTATCAGTACCTAGAATACCAGGTATCATGTTATGAATAAGTATAACTGCATTTTAATGTCGTTTTTAGACAGACTTTAATTGCAGCAGTGAGCAAAAAGGAAATATGCAGTACTTTGTGTCAGATGGTTATAACTTGGTATTAGATGTTTCTTGGTTTATCAGAACTTTTTTGTAGCATAACTACAACCATTTCAGGGCAGCTAGAGATTTGGTGCTAATATGCCAGAGCTTTGTAATACAGAACATTAGGAGCAGTGGTGCTTTTTCACAGAAGCCTGATAAAGAGACTTTACACAGTTGTCCCTGAGTCATCAGTATGGAGACTTCTGAGCACTCGTTAGAGTAGAATTTCTTGGGTGGAAGCTACCTCCATACACACAGCCACCTTAATTATTGAAGCACTTACATATTAGAAACCAGACTAGACAACCAATGATGTTCGGGGATTTGAATCTAAACTTTTAATTACTTTTTTGGCCACCTACAGAAGAATCTGCTCTCTAGCCTTCTTACTGAAGTTGTAGATTCATGTGGCCAGATGGATCTAGTGTTCAGGAAGATTCCTCTTGTGAGCACCCAGCTGTAGTTACCCATTCTGTTTTTATGCTATATAGTGAATCTTACTTGGCAAATACAGTCCCTGGGAAAAGAAACAAAAATACGAGATTCTTCTTTTTCAGAACATCCCCATCAAGTTACTGAGGTAGGCTATTTCTTCTTTATTCTCTCATTTTTATTTATAAATTTCAGATTGTTAGCTGCACAGTGATTCATTTTCTTGTTGAAGTTAAAAGGTGTTTATTCTCAGTAGATATGTTGCATAGTAAGATGGGATTTTCTTGTTATGAGTCCACAGCAGTGTGGATTCAAACCATCTGCGACTGAGGAGGGTCTGTATATGCGCATGCGAATTTTGAATGCTGATCACTGTACGGTTTAGGCAAAAGATAACCATTACCACTATTAATTTTAATTAAACATTTATCTGGGTTCTGTGTTAGCTGACACTAGCTACTGAGTGTTTATGTGGTCTGCCTTGCTGTCTTTCATACTGTTACTGGAAATTGTGGTGCTGGCATTCTGCAATTATCTAGACCCACAGCACTTTTCAGTGAGAAATCCTGCTACAGCAGGTGAGAAATTGTCATCTTTCAAAATGGAGAAGTAAAGATACTGATGGTCTTTAGGTACCTTCAGAAATTGTGTGGTTAATCAAAGGAGGCAATAGGAGTCATTCCCTTCTGCGACTCTGTCTGCCTTGGGTTATAACCCAATCATTTGACCTGATTGTTAATATTTTAGTTAAAATTTTCAGATAATTTAAGTTTTTTTTTCTCCCTCCATTGTCAACTGTGAAAACTTTGTAGGCAAAGAAGTCAAGTCTTGCCTTTTAGAGAAATTAAATGACTCATGGGCTGCGCAAAGCATAGCTGAAGTTTTGGTAAGTGGAAATAAAATACTTAGTTGCTTCTTTTGCCCATCAGAAATGAGTCAGAACTCTGGAGGAAGGCAGTAGACTTTATGTCTGAAAACTTTGTCCTTAACCTTTTTTCACCTTTCATTTTACTGGGAGTGGAAAGTGAGGAACATGTTAGAATGCACTCAAAAGATTGTGGAATAATGATAATTTACTGTGGTTTCTGTCACAGTGCTCCCATTCAGAGTATTCCTATGTTATGGCTTGCTGGTCTTTATTTCCTATTATATTTCCTATAAAAATGATGTTCTGATTAAAGTCAGTTTTTGGGAGTGCTAGCTGTAAATTAACTTACAGAAGGGATGATGGGAAGCTTTTCTTAATTGCTTTTCCAAATTTGAATTATAAATAAATAGATCCATTAGTAATAATTGAATCAAGTTTTTGAACATTAATTGCTTCCTTAGCATGTGAGAAGAACAAATCCCTAGTAATCTATAAAAGTCACCAGAAGTTCCTAACCGTGTTTTGTAATTTTATAGGAGAGCAACTTACTTGTCATTTACAATGTAAGTTCTTAGAGAAACAGTAGATGTTAAAAAGCATTTTATACTTCTGAAATGCTTTTTTGTGGCAGTGATATTTTTCTGCTTGTTGAAATTTAGTTAACATGACATTTCATAGTATTGTAGCCCGATATATGGACAAAGGTACAGTAGGCATGTAGACAACCTATAGCAAGTACACTTTGCTGAATATTAGAAGCTGTGTAAAGCTGAACATTATCAAGTTGTTAAAGCTAAGATCAGACCTGCATCTTTAGAAGCTGGTTGTATGTGACATTCTAGGAAGTCAGCTGATACAGTAATAAAGAGATGATTTCTGATAAGACTTTCATAAATATATTTCTTACGTCTAGAGTCTCCTCACCATAGTGCAAACCTTCACCTGTTTTCAATAGCAGTGTAATGGTGCTGTACAATTGATGTTTTCACTTCAATTTTGGGGGGGAAGGGCCTCTGATTTTCATAAATGTGATGATATTTTAGTAAATGTTAATTGGATAAGAAGTTGTATTGATACCTGTTTCATGTTGAAGACAATACCTGCGAGGAATACATCAGTCCCACTGGGGGATTTTGATGCTTGTGATGATTTTGGTGTGAACGTTGTACTGTTTCAAAGCTGCTTGTTTTAGCAGAAATGGAAGGAAACGTGGTGTTGCCTGTGCAAGTCTGTGTACTCTGAGTGAGATGGGGGAATGCCAGGGATGTTTTGTTAGGGACAGCAAGAAGATGCAGTGAAGAAGTAAAAGACTTAGTGCCATGTATTTCATGATATAAATAAGTTACATGCTTAGCGGAAATCTACAGTACTTTTCCCGGAACAAATTTATGCATTTTCATAGTAGTTTAAGATATTTAGGATGACTCCTTATAGAGATGAGACACATAGTCAGCTATGTCCCTGCATTGTAAGGGGAGTTCAGTTCTTCCCCAGCACCAATTTCAGACCCTGTTTTTGAAAAATGTTTTTCTTGTGGTTTAGCCTTTATTTCCCTTAAAAATTGTTCATTTGTCAGTTCCAAGTATCAAATTAAACAGGCTTAACAAAAGGGCATTTCCATACGTTTGTAAATGGCTAATTTTTTTTAGTCCTTTCAAAGCTGGCAAAATCACTAATGCAGTCTGATGTGGATGCTATGTACTTTATAGTATAGGGTTGACTAGAGCATCTGATGTTCAAAGAAAAAAAGGAGGAAGACTTACAATGGTTTTCACAGTTTCTAGCAACATGTCTTTGTGTTCTTTCCTGTTTTATCCTCTGGCATGTTGTTAGTCCAGGCAGACATTGACCCTTCAGTTAGTTAACTTTTTCACAGTCCAAAAACCTGCATTTTTGTTTCAGTTATTTATCTGGTCTGTCCCTTGCTGTTTTAAAAAAAAAGTTTCCAAGGATACACATTATTCTCTGACTTCTGCATCAGTAAAACTGTTTCAGTAACTAAGAGAGTTTCACAAAAGGATACTGGGAAAAGAGAGGCCATGTGGCACATGTAAGGCAAGAAAAAAACACTTCTACAGGGAGCTCATAGCTGACAGAGAACAAGCTCAGCAGGTCGTGGAGTGATAATGTGAGTTAGTGTCAATGGCAAGACCGTGGGCATTGAACATGCTTTTGAATAGAAAAATGGTCTTGTGATTTTGGCACCCATGGCTCTCCTGGCTTACTCACCTTACATAGATAGTAGCCCCTACACAGTCCCATAGCCATCCTTGCTTTATAATGAGTATATACCTCACCTGAGGTGAGGAAGGGTTACATACAGGGCATTATAACCACTGAGTCAGCAAATATGAAAAGATTACATCGGCTCTGTAAGAACTAGTGGTGTGTCCTGGTTTCCATTTGATACCCATCTTCATGTTGTCATCAAGACAAAATGGGAAATTACCATCTGTTGCTTGTAGAGCTGGATTCTGCCTGTAGCATTTTGCCAAAATGTAACATATTGCCAAAAGCGTATTTTATGGCTAGCTAAATTTGACGGAAGTGTCAAAACACACCTTTGGAGTCCCAAGAACTTTAGAAATGGAGTAACCATTTCAGTGGGCATGGTTACATGATCTCCCATATTCATCCTTTTCCTGAAACCTGTTTTCTACTTGATACTAAACTCAGCATCCTTATATGAGTCCAGACTTCTCTTACTCATGTTTTTTTATTTCATTAACCTATCCCATTTTACAAAAGAGTTATGTGAAGATAAGCCATATTCCAGTATTGCTACCTCAGTGTCTCCATCAGAGAATGTTCTGGGAAGAGGTACTTGGACTAGTACCTTAAATTATTATCTGTTCATGCTTACTAGGGACTGGCATTACATTCTGCCTGACTTCAAGCAGAGAAAGTATTTGAAATGGAATGTAAAATCTAAAAGAAATTGGAGAAGGATATGCTGTCCTTAATTTTGACTCCAACTCTCTTACCCTAGTTCAGTCTTTTTTTTTTTTTTGCTGCATTTGCTTCCCATTTGTACTGAGTTGTTGTAATCGGATTTATTGTGGATTACTTGTGGTGGTTTAATGGCTAGTTTGCTGTAGAAATAAAAATGTGTGGAAGAAGAATACATCTTTTCACGTCTTTTGCTGCAATTAACAAAAAACTTCTTTTCTGTCCGCTTTGAATTAGTGTTATAGTAATGAGTCCATCACTTTTCTGCTTTGTTGATAATATGATGTATTAGGAAAGAAAACTGAAGAAGTCACTGTTCAGACTATATTTAATCACACTTAGCCCTACAACATCATGCATCAAAATTGCAACTAATGATCAGCTTGGTTCTTGTTTTCTGGGTACATGATTAGTTAGCAGGTTTAGGTTAATATCATCCATCAGGTCAAATAGAAATGTGGTTAAAAGATCACTTTTGATTGTGAAGAACAGAAGAAACAAATTTCCTTTCAGAAAATATATATGCAAATGTATATTTTGGCACATGATACTCAAGCACATGGTGTCGTTGTTGGGAATGTCCTGTGCAGGGCTGAGAGTTGGACTTGATGATCCTTGTGGGCCCCTTCCAACCCAGAATATTCTGAGATGCTGTGATATTTTATAAGCAGATGCAAGAAATGGGAAAAGAGCATTTCTGAAATACAACTGAATACTGGAGTGTAATATGCTAATGTGAAGAAGGACACAGGAGAACTGAATTCCAGTTGTTCATAGCTTTCTTGATTGAAAAAAGGATACCAATAAGGGTAAAAAAATTAGTTTTGGAATACTTAAGATTACCTGAAAGGACACCATGGAGATCAGAGAAGGGAGAAGTTGATTGCTTCTTGTGAGAGCTTAAATTGGCAGATGCTTTTCTGTATTATAGCTATGTAGGCATGGCTACTCCAGAAAAATAAAAATTTAGTAGTAAGCAACAAACTGCATTATTTGGCTCTTCCAGTATTATAGTCAGAAATCACTCTTTGTAGTTGGAACTGTACTTCAAAAATGAGTATGGATAATGACTGAAGGNAAAAAAAAAAAAAAACCACAAAAAACAAACCACAAAGCAGAAGGAGAAGCCTAGAAGGAGGTAGAATTTATATTTAAATGTGGAGTCATACAAATCACTCACCCGCATATTTTAGTTTACTTTTTCTTTTACTGAAATCTCATCTGAGTAATAATTTCTCAGTAAATTCAGTGTCATTATTCACCACTTAATATTGAACAGGAAGAACCTGGTTGTGCCTTAGTAAACACTTAAGGGAAACTGCTTTCAAGGTGGAAATACAGTCAGAGATTACAGTGGGAATACAGTCAGCGAGTGACAGTTGTTAAAAGGGTATTGCAGGGAGTACTTTCTTACCTACACAACAGCTGTATTTTTTCCTGATTCCTTTCATGCAGCACTGTACAAGCAGCAGGCCAACCCCCTCCACATACTGGGTGGGTTTTATGTGCGGTGTTTCTTGCCTTAATTTCATATTCTAGGTAACTGTTAACAGCTTTCTAAAATTATTTCCAGCTTTAGATCCGGCTAAAGATCCATGTTTGAAGATGAAATGTAGTCGCCATAAAGTCTGTGTTGCACAGGATCAACAAACTGCTGTTTGCGTTAGTCACCGAAGGCTTACGCACAGGTAAATACTTCAGAAGTTAATCCTCTAGACATTTTTGTAGTGTTCATGACTGACTTGTAAACCATAAATCCATTATAATTAGTTTAGTTACTTAACAGCATATGAGCAGAGTAGAAGTGGCTTTTAGAAGTCATTATGTCTGCATAATTTGATTATAATGTTTACTATTTGATTCTTTTGAACTAGAAGGTATACATATTTAAATATTGCAAGCTGCTGGTACAGATACATTTAGGGAAATATCCACTGTGCCAGTACCAAATGAATAAAATTATTATGATAGTATCCTACTGCTGTACATTACTTTGACATCATCACTTCTTATATGAAGGTAGAGAGCTCAAAACTGCCTGTTAAAGTGAAGGTAAGGCCTGATACAGTGTAAGTTGTTTGAGATAAATGGGGTTTTTTTCTGTTTTCCTTTTCTCTTCTGTGCATTCTGATTTTCTTTGCATGCTGGACTGGTTAATTGTAAGGAGAAAATATGTGATAAATTCATTTATTTTTGTGGCTTTTTCTGAGGCAGAAATATGAATGTGTAGGACCTGAACCATACATGTGGTTGAATCATGACTGTTGTGTGCTAAGAAGGTGGAGTCAAATTGCATTTTTGACTTGAGATTTTTCTTTTTTTTCCACGCTTCATTGTGGGAAACAGGACACAATAGAATGGCTAAATTTCAATAAATTGATTTAAATAAGTGTCTGTTAAAGTGCTTTGCTCAGAAGGGGCTGAAAAGAGCTGAGGAAAATAAGACTTCCTTGTGTGTTGGAAGAGGATCATTTCGAGTACAGTTTTATGAATGACAGAAGGAATGTTCTTCTGAGTGTCTAGTTATGTTAAATAAATCCATCTGGAGCTTTTCAAGCAAGCAAGATAGTACGTAGTGAAAGGAAAAGTTTGAATTGTTCTTGATCTGCAGCTGCACTTAATTAACAAAAAGGCAATATTTGTAGAGTTACACTGTTTATATTAAACAATCTCAATGTACAACTAGACATTTTAGTTTGATAAGGTACTATATAAGGTGCAAGAATTATTATCAGACAAAGCTAGGTAGTCTAATTTCAATTGCGTGTGAAGTGTCAGGAATATATGAGAGTTAACTGTGAAGAGACAAAATAATAATTCAAAATTTCTAAGAGTAGTACATGTCATGGAAAACAGTGGAAAAAATGACATCTCCAAGTTAAGTATACATGCAGTAGGTGACAACTGAAAATTCTTTTAGATTATATGAAGATGCATACTCTTGTTGAATTAAGAAACTTTTTGACATCAGCCTTCATGTGTGTGTTATTCCTCCCACAGTCCTTGGTACTGTTTTACAAAGGTAATGTATTAAAAGGCAAAACTTACTTGAACATAATGCAATTGATAATGATAAACTTTGGAATGGCAGTAACTTGGTGATTGTAAAAAGCACTGTAAATCTAGTCTTCTAAGGCAGATGAAGCAATTTTCTACCTGCCTGTGCTGACCCAGGACAGGGTTTTCCCAACCTTAGATCTCCCTATTCCCCCAGATTACCACATACAAGGTGAAATCATTTGCTTTTTGCTTTCTTTCTACAAAGTTTTTTCTTCATGCAGTTTCTGACATTTCTGTAACATGGTGGGATAAAAGTATGAATAGCATAAACACAAGCAGTCATGTCTGCTGGGTCTCTTTACTGCTATTGATTTTCTTCACCCAACATGTTATTCCTTCACTTGTATTCACAATTTACATACTGATTATCAGTAGGGCTATCTGTTTCTCAGAGTTCCCAAAGCACTAGTCCACTCTGCATGAGTCTTGGTAAAAATTAGATGAGAAAGCATAATTGAACAAATGATAATACAACCTATCTGCTAGTATCCATTTCTAATGTATCATTTGTGTGTAATCTGTTGAGAATAAATATTTACAAAGTTTCATCCCAATAATATTTCTTTTTTGCTTAGTTTGTGTGTGCACATGTGGTGTTCTTCCAAGATCAGATAATATGAATAATTAAGAAAGGCAGCTGGGGATGTTTTCTGAAAAAATAGTTGAGACCTTTTTCATTAACTACTGGGAACTCTTAATAAAGAACTTGCCCATAGATTTTAATTTGGACATATTTGCTGTATAGATCCACAGATGTTCCAGAGATTTTCCCAAGACTCTTGCACAGGAAAAGTAGTTTTAAGTATGTGAACTGATACAGTAGCAAAGATGATCCTTAAGAGACTGTCAGGGGAGACTTTACATACTTCCAAGATAAATAAAAAGTTTATGGGCACCTTTGGGCTACCCCAGGGAAAGAGGCATGAAGTACAGTTACAGCTGAATAGATTTTTCTGTAGTGTCATCAAGTTGAAATGCTCTGATTTATGGTTAAATTCTCTATTATTAGAAGCAGCGTTCCCAAGCAGTCCTATTACCTAGTTCATAAATTTCTGTTTATAAATTCTGTTACATTTTTTAGGTAATAGCATAAACAGAGAGGTTGCTAATCAGTAAAGAAAAGACTGATAATTGTATCAAATGGAGGAATCCATTTAATAATTTCTTTTGTTGTTTCTAAGAAATTAACTTGCAGAAAGAAGACATAGGCATAGACATTGTTATTCAGTCTGTGCTGTCCCTGGTTTTCTCTGTACAGTAGAATCTCCAAACTATTTGGAGATTGTTTGGATTACTGAGGGCCCCTCAGTACCACACAGTGAAGCATAGGTGGATATCCCAGCCACCTGCAAGGCTGGTAGTGACATGATATGACAAGATCCCAACAGGATTAATAACGTGGCAGCACACTTTAGTGATGATTCTACCTATGCTTTCAGAAGTATTAAAATTTCTCTTAGCTTGGGGATCTCAGCACTGATCTTGCTGCAATGTGCTTGCTTTTGAAAGGTTTCAAAACCAGCTACTGCGTCTCACTGTCCTTTTCATGGAGTTGTGGGTCAGGCAAGCCTATGGTTTTGCTATTTCCTCAGTTTCCATGGCAGCTGAGATCGTGGTCTCTCCTCAGTCTCCTCTCAAGGCTCATTTCCTTCTCTGGTAGACTGCCAAGATGGCAAGTCCTCTTCTAGCACGCTCCTGCGGGGCCACAGCACCCCGAGACAAGAGCTTCCTTTATGTACTGTCCTGGAAAGACTGAATAGCATTTGACAAAAAGATGAAATAAGTGTTGTAGTCCACTGGTCATGAGAATAGTTGGAAGTACCAGCACTTTGAAAATAATGGGATATGCTTAAAGGGGCAAGGTTTTTGTTGGTAGCAGGTAACAGCATTTGCATCTCTGCTGACTCTAACTGTATTGGAAGCTGTGTTCTGTGTGCTACACACTTAGCTGTGTGCTGTGAAATAAAGATAATGTACTTGAGGGGAAAACATGCAGGATATATGTATATAAATGTTGTTCATGTTATTCCCATGTGGATTGCTGTGGTAAGGGAGTATCTGCCTGCACTAGAATGCATTATAAACAGGTAATTCAAACTATGGTGTAAAATTGACTTTTCATTGATTCTTTGAAATTTGGGAATTTGTCATTAACTTTTCCTTTTGGCTGAATGGTGTTTTGCCATCCCATTGTGCTTTCCAGTTTATTGGTTTAGTGAAAGGGCCTTATGGGGAAAAAAAAATGTAAAGGGTCTTTACATGAAATAATGAAATGCTTTGGAGTACACCTTATTCAGTTACAAACAACTTGCAGAATATGAAATACAGTATTGCTAATACTGGGATGTGTTGATGTGAGTGTTACAGTGACAGGCAGGAGACGATTTCTCTTATTCATCACACTAAGAGAAATTGTCTACTCGTTGTAGTTTCCAATCTCTTCACTCTCAGGAGATTTAGTTATTTGCATGTGCGGTACTAAGAATCTGTGGCAACTATGAGTTCACCCCTGTGGGCTTGGGGAAGAGGAAAGAAGTTATGTGAGTGTTCCCCCCGAAGACAGTTGGACAGGAAATAAAAAAGGATGAGTCAGAGGAGAGGGCTGTAGGTGGTGATGGGCATTTCATAATGCCCGTGATGGAATGTGTGCTTTTTGTATATGCAGAGCAGCAGGTGGTAGAGATAAATCCTTAAATCTTCATGTACTTGTTGTTCCCACTTTGAGCAAGGAAAGAAAGGATATGTGCAGACACCACAACATGTAGGAGCTCATTAAGGCCATGCAAGCTGGTAACTAACCAGGCTCAGAAAACTGGAAAAGTTAGTCCAGCGGTGAGCTATCCTAGATTTACAGGTCCTGATGAATAATGTGTTAACTTTCTCTTAGATTTGAAACAGACAATTATGATATTGACACATACTGTAATTTTCACTAAGACTGACATTCTGTGAATAATAGGCTGCGATACTAAACTAAGCAATATATAGGTGAAGTTCTAAGCCAGTAGGTTAGCTGTAGATGAAGAGCAGATAAACTTGAAAAAAATTTTTTTCAAGGCAAGGGTTGCTACCCAGCAGAGAATTTTAATGTGAGCATAACAATAAACATGGGGCAGTGCCTGTAGTTTCAGGCGAGTTACTCTTACTGGAATCCTTTTTGTACTCCATGTTTGTCAAAAATATTTAAGCCTATCACTTAAAGGTGAAAGAAAGAAGAAGAGGTGCAGGCTCTGTCTTCTTCAAATGTTTCTCTGCTCTTATCTCAAACCAGCTGCAGTAGACAATTGCCAAAGGAGATTAATTCAGCTGAGACCCATATGTTGTACAGCCCATTGCAAGATTCGACTGCTTACAGCTGGAAACCAGTGAAGACTCTCTCGACATGATTTGTCTAAAAGTTCTGAAAATTAGGAAATTGCTAAACAGTTTAGGGTCAAAAATCGTATTTAGAGTTAATCTCAGTGACTTTGAACACTAGAACCTAGTGACTAATCTTGTACTTACTTATTGATCCTAGAGGAATCTGATAAAAACTGGTCTCTTTTTCTTCTTCCATAAGTAGAAGAAAAGTACTGTGTAAAATTGATTGGATACATTTAATCAATCAATGCTTGGAGGCATTAAATTATTCAGTGCATTGAAGGTGTGTGCAGTTTTTCTAGGCAGATGTAGATCTGTCTCTTTTATGAATTCCCCATCAGACAAAATGCCCCCTGCGCCCACTGTGAAGGTCCTGCTATGATCTTGCGAGTTCGTTTATATGAATTGTGCAGATCAACACAATGGTTCCCTGCTATGGCACAAACAGATTGCATTTGTCTCTGCCATAGCACATTAAGATGGAATAGCAATGTTTAAAGACCTGATAGCACTTACTTGTGTAATGATATTGAACTCCTATTTCTTTGTTGGATTTTTTACCTTCTCCAATCATTTATTCTTAGGTTTCAGAGTAGGAAGCAGTAGTAACTGGTTCCCAGTAAATATTAACTAAGCCACAGATACTGGTGATACTAGCAATTCTAAAAAAAACCTTACCCCATTTTATGAAAGTAAAGGTTAAAGTAGGAGAGGCAACTTTTTCATGGTAAAAACATTTCAGTTAGAGATGTTGATCACCTGGAAAATGATGAGAATTCACTAGTCATGAATAGAGAGTCATAATAAGAAAGCATTTCTCTAAGTTAAAAGTAAGAAATAAAAAATGATAGTGGCTCTTTTTCTGTTGGAACTCCACAAGGCAGGTTCCAGAGAAGTGTGCAGACTGGATGTCTGTAAGGTGCACAGCAGGGTAGAGGTGAGTAGTATAGAAGGCCTAATGGTACAGAGTTCACTCTCTAAGAATTAGTGACTCTTAAGAGTGTTGTTAAATGAAGTTAGGTTTAGTGACAATAGTTCCCTGCCTCAAGCCTGTGTGGAGTAGGATCTGAATTTAGGGATTAATAAAAATTCTGTAATATTTCTGCCTGTGGGTGCAGTCTTCAAGTTACGACAGTTTCACTATTAAAGCATATTAAAGAGTGTCACTTTATTACAGACCCACAGAAGCTGATAGCGGTAAAGATGTTGCATCATCTAATCCACTTTATTAAGGTAGATAGATTTTGATAGATTTCATAGATTTTGTGGTTGCATTTAATCTTATTACAACTTCCTTCAGGGTTTTGGTTTAAATGACATTTTGAAGTGCTCATTTGGTTCAAGTCATTGGTTATCTAGACCATTATCTTGCCTTGGACTCTTCCCTCTTCCAGTTTTCTGAAGAATGTGGAAAACCAGTCTAAATACATTTTATGAGAGGTAGATTATCAGAAGTTCTTCCCTGTGTATGGTCACCTTACTATTTTAACTTGAGGAAAATGTTCCATCTCAGCTTGGAAGTGATGAGTGTTAGGCCCTGGAGCATGATGTGGATTAGCCTGGATGATGTAGCACTGATTCCACTGTGAATGAAAGCCGCAACCTCTTCTGTTTCTATTCATGTGGGTACTGCATGGCTGAGATTATGCCCCCAAGCATAAAAAGTGAAGAAGTCCAAATACGTGAGAGGCTTATTTTGCCTATATATGAGAAAAACGCACACACACATATATGATGCATACATGTGCATACGTACATATGAATGAATATGTACACATGCGTACGTATTCTTTTTGTTCCTATTGTATGGATGCATGTATCCCAGATTTCCAAAACATCATACTTTTGAACCTGAGGTATTTTGCTATCTCCCCTCCTTTGCAACAAAAGAAAGAGGGGTTTTAATTTGGACTTGTTACCACTAAATTTCTGATTAAAAAAGAAAAGGGATGTAATTGCAAATCTGTAGTTGTATTCAGTAGTCTGAGCAGTTTTGAAAGCAAATCTGTTAGAGCTGATACGGAAGATTTTCTCATTTGGTTAGAAAAAAAGGAAAAGAAGCAGAGAAGAAGGAGCAGTATAGCTTTGTAGCTTTCCTGTAATTTTAGGTGCTGCAATGTTTTATTCTTTAAAAAAAAAAAAACCCAACAAAACAAACAAGCTTTCAAAAAACTGAAACAAAACAAAGGACTTGCTTTGGGCAGATTTTGTGAAAGTTGCAAACACTACTATTTAGGATGTCATCATTTCACATTATAATGCTGCTGAAGAAGGCCAGCTGGTGCAGTTAAGTCCCTTATTGGAAATTTTAGTCTGATTCATTACTGTGATTTGTAGTTGTACACAGAAACACTTAATCATTCTTATCCTCTAAGCTCTATTGAATCTACTGAAGGCTTTCTGGTTCTTTGCATAATTTGTGCTGCCAGTCTGCCAGCTTGGCAGTGTTTCAAGCTTGTTGCATTATCTGTGTTTGTTTGCACAGGAAGTGATGCTGCACGTAGGCTGAATTTACAGTAATTCTTTTGTAATAGGCTGATGAGCTACACTACTTCATTCACAATACTGACATTATATAGCTTTGATTAGACCAATTATTGTGTAACTATGCCATTGTGATCATACTTGCACTCTACAAAGTACTGAAAAGGAAATTTGCTTAGTCGTAGCTTAATTGAACTTGTGGAGAAGATAATTTGGACTTTTATGTGCTTATGAGAGGTGAAAATCTGAATATGTTGGAGATTGTTATATGCTATGCAATTTCATTTATTAAAATAAGAAAATGAAGCTTCTTTTTTTACTCTCCATTTCATTGCTTTGGGGAGGAAAAAAGGTGACTAACATTGTGCATCGTGCATTCTGCATTTGTTGTGAAGGCCTGTTAATTCCTTGTTGAGCTTGTGTTTCCTTCATTCATTTCAGTAGGAGTTCTGGGTACATAGCTAGAGGAAGACAGGATCCTCTCATGGAATTCATTCCCTCTCTCTGTGGAACTTTGCTAACATTAGTGGAAGCCACCTGTGTTGATTGCATTGTATATTGCAGTATCAGTGTTGTCCGTATCAGCCTTACTATTTATTAAGGTTGTAAATAAGCCATACAATATTTATACTTCTTGCTATCCAGCTTCAAAACTCAAAAGTTGCTGTCCTTATGGAAAAAAACTTATCCAAGTCCTGCCCTCCCTGAGCTGTGTCTGTAGAAATCAAAAATAATAATTTTTTTATTTTTGGGTTTGGCTTTGTTTGTTTTTTTTTTTTAGTATGTAAAGCAGACTTTCAATAAAGGAGACCTAAACAGTGCCTTTGTATTCTTTGTTAGCAGAACAGGTGTTTTCCCCTATACTTCCCCCATTCAAAAATCCATGGTATGCCTTTTTTTAAGGAAAATGTGGAGCCTTATGCTAGACTAAATCATATGGACTATAGTTAATTTAGTAAGTCCTGGGCCTGCTCATGTTCTACCTGCTCCAGTAAGAAGCTTGTTCAGATTCTCAGTTGCCTGTAGGAGTGAGAGAGGGTGCCCTGGATAATCAGTGCGCATGATGAATTTTTTTGTGATCATGAGAGTTCTACTTAGAAATTCTGCAATGAGATTATAAATTAGGGGTGGAATTCTTTTCAGGAAAATGGATTTCAGCTAGCTGTATTTCTTTCTGTCTTGCTGATGGTGGCTGAAGGCACACTCAGTTGTACCACCTCTGAAGAAGCAGTGAGTTAGGACACTTCTGTTCATAAACTAGATCACGGGAAAGAATGTGACTATCTAGGAAAGCTTTGCTGGTAGAGTGTACAATTTTTGACATGTTAATGAATATCCTGAGGGATATTCAAAGAATAAAATCTTTGCATATTCCTTTATTAGAAAAAGTAGGCAAAGTGAATTCAGGAACAGTTCAATGCCCCTTCCTAAAAATACCTGTCGAGCTTGTGATATGTTTTTATGGTGCTTTAAAAATTAGCTGTCAGAATGAGTTTTCAGTGTCCTTTATTAGAATATATTATGAATTCTAAAATAGCTGATGCAAGCATTTGTAATCAGTTAATGCTTAATTTGGAGTTTCTTTGTGGGTTGTGTGTTCAGGGGTTTGCTTTTTTTTTTTCTTTCAGTATTACGGAAATACTGTAACACTGGGTAATGGAGCACAATAGAACTTCAGGATGCTTGTATATGAAGGGTTCTTTCACAGGTTTTAAAATTTGATTTTGGTTATAATGAGGTGCTTTTATTACTACCTAGCATCAGTTCTTATGCATTTCATTTTATGTGAAAGTTTTGGTTCATAAGTTGTGTTTATAGGCTCCAAATACCTCTGTTGTTTTGCTTATGTACCAGTGGTGGGAGAAGGATAGTGTGTGAAACTGAGTAGGAGTAATGTTCAGGGAATAGAAAGCATTGTACTAATTTCCATTTATGTAAAACAATACATATAAGGTTTCCAATACTGAGAAATACATTAATTGTAGTAGCTGGAGGTGTTTGTTATCATTGAGTGAAGTATGTCCATATATTGCTACTTTGCAGTAAAACGTATTACTGCTTTTGGAAATCAAATAGTGCACTCAGGATGCTAAAGGTATGTCAGGAGTGTCTAGATGTTTGTCTTTGTTGCATGGTCAATTATATAAGGGGGTTTTGTGTCTAGCAGTATTTTTATCTTTTGTTTAAAATCAAGTGCCAAAACCCTTTTCATGTGTCCAGATTGTCTAAAGTAGGTTTGTTTTACAAAATGCTGTAGTCTGCTACAAGAGAACAGAAATATTTTAATTGGGTGTGTGGCTTTTCCCACAGACTACTATATATTCTATATTAGATCATTAGTGCATAAAAAAATATCTTTTTTTTTTTTTCATTTTATGTCAAAATCTACATGCTGGAACGCTTACACCACACAAATACTTTTCGTAAAACCCCTATACATCTTCTTTATTATTATTATAATTATTAGTAGTAGTAATAATAATAGTAATAATAATAATAAATAATTCTTATAATCACAGTTA
>VZTH01014986.1:7401-119542 GCA_013397815.1 Aleadryas rufinucha | reverse complement strand
TATTTTAATTGGGTGTGTGGCTTTTCCCACAGACTACTATATATTCTATATTAGATCATTAGTGCATAAAAAAATATCTTTTTTTTTTTTTCATTTTATGTCAAAATCTACATGCTGGAACGCTTACACCACACAAATACTTTTCGTAAAACCCCTATACATCTTCTTTATTATTATTATAATTATTAGTAGTAGTAATAATAATAGTAATAATAATAATAAATAATTCTTATAATCACAGTTAGGGCTGGATTTAGAGCTTCATAAATCCGTGGGATCCAGTGCCTTAATTTGGGCACTGTCTGGTGGTTTCAGGGTTGTTTTGGTTTTATTGTACATGCACAGACTGTCCACATGGTGTGTGGCCCTGTAGATTCTGTGTCCAGAAATCTCAAAGAAATGCTCAAATTCTGTCTAAACAAAACTTCTGAGTGAGGAAAAGAAGAGGTTACACCTGAGAAAACCTGAACTCAGAGTAGCTGTGACTCCAACGTGTTCTGGTTCAATTCCTTTGCGGGATACTTGTTCAGAATACAGACCTTCAGTGATACATTTGAACATTCAAGGGCAGGTACACTTTGGGGGTAAGATTTCTATAAGCATTTTATAATAGTAGAGTGTGTTTTTTTACAAGATTGCAAAAGTGCACAGAATTCAGGATATATCATAATTTTATAGATTGAGTGTTGCTCCTCGTTGCAGGTATGCAACTAGTAGCAATAATGCTTACAGTATAACACTTTTCTAATAGACACAGACTTGCAATTCCTAGACTGTTCCATGAAGCAATTAAAAGAAAACAAAACCACCTGAAAACCAAGTAACAAAGTTACACAGAAAAGGAAGTGTCAATTCTCTCCTGTGTTCCGGACAACTTTTTTCCACTAACTAAGGGAGTAGAAAGATTAACAGACCACTGAACTAGTTCATAGCACCTATGGATCAAACCATCCAAAATTATCATCTTGGAGGATATGTATATATCAATGCCTAATTTTTTCACTGTTAATTATAATTATTTAATTCTTCGTGTCTTCAAGCATGTCTGTGTGGACATAATTTTTCTGTTCTGCTTTCTAATTATTATTGTTTCTCCCTTAACTGTAGATTTTTTAAATTCAGAGTCTAAAATAACAACTGTTGTAAAATACAGTCTTTTGAATCTTAGAAATAATGCCGCTGGGAAAGATGTTTCATAGAGGAATATACCTACGGGGTCTTTAGCTTGTCAGAGAGTTTCATATGTGTCAACATTTAAGATAATTATTGTAATTTAGGGATGACTTCATTTCTTGATCAGCTGAAGATCTGGGCACCTAAATATTTCTGAAAACATTTGCACATCTTGAAGAATGCATTCCCTTTGCCTTTACCATTTGCACATTAATTGCCAATGAACGTTTGTAGTACGAAGATTTGCATACTTACGAAAGCTGATTTGAAGTTTTGATCCCTAAATTCAACACAAGTTACATTCCAAGCTTTTTCTATTGGGCTGCCAGACATCATCTCCTCTTCAACCCCAAATTCACTGGTGCAAGGTTAAAGCAAATAAGAGAAAAGATTGTCTGAGAGGAGAATTAAGCTCGGGAGTAGAGTGATAAACATAAGACTACAGGAAGGTGATATCCTGAGGTTATCAATGGTTGATTTTGCATCTCTGGGGCATGCTACTAGAGTCTCTAAAAGGTATGAAGGCACAGCCAAGATCCTCTGGATGATCTTAGGTATCATAAAACAAACTTACATGTCAGGAAGTAGGAGGTGAGGGCTTGCTGTTCCCATATTCATTATTATAGTTAACACTGGAGGCCTTTGCACTTCTGACCTTTCTACCCATACAGTTCTTTCATACTGAGAACCAACAATAGCAACACTTCTAGGGTAACTTCAGCTTTTTTTTTTTTTTTAACAGGTGTGAGATGTCTAGAAAACTGAATTTCATTCATATTTTAGAAGTGTACTGCCATCTAGAAGTTTTATGACATCATTTAACTATTACTTCAAAGTACAGGTGCTGGAGGTTTTTTACTTACACTGCAGTACTTTTGTCATGCTCTAATTCACCTCTCCTATCTTGAAATGGTAAAGCAAGATAATTTCTGATAGTATCAGTAATTGCTTATATGTTCAACTGAGAAGCAAACACAAAGGATCATTATGAAGAACTTGGAAAACTTATGCAGCTGCAGTAGTTATAAAAGCAAACAAAACATGGACATTTGTAAAGAATGGTAAAGAGAATAGTCTGTAAATGTTAAGAAATCATTTTGAGCGAGGTCTCACAATTTCTTTAATAGCCCTGTTATCTATGACCACCTTAATAAATGACACATACCAGAAACAGAAACTCTTCTGAGCTGTTGAAAATATGATCAAAGGCCTAAAGAGAAGTCTGGAGGAAGACACTGGAAAACGGGCACTTAACTTAAAGCTAACTTAGTGAGAATGACTATGACAGGATTTTATTTCTGTGATCATTTCTCAGTTAGTTTAATTTACTCTCATAAAGAAGGAAAGGGAAGAATACATGAGGCAGCAAATTCCGAACAAATTTTAAGAACCTGTTTAATTTTGAAAGATGCTACTGCCACAGAGCTCTTGATCTGCACTGTGGTTAAAAGGAAGGGTGAGAAATGTGTGTGTGAAGAGCTAGAGCCATACTCTAAACTGGCATGCAGGTAAGACAACTGATTTTTTTGGCATGTGGCAAACCTGTTCTTTGCAACAGAATTGCACGTTTTGCCTCTGGTCACTTTACTCTTAAGTTTCCTTTTAGCTGTTCCATTTAGTTGTTCCTTTCCAGCTTTCTAGCTGCTGTCTGCAAGGAGGTTCTGTGCTTGATCAGCAGACTGGACACTAGTTCAATTCGATACCACAATTTACTGTCTTACCAAAGTAATTCAGATACCAAAAGATACAGTTATTTACATATACCTGAACCTATAAAGACTGTAATAAAAATAAAGGCTGAGCAAAATTATGAAGTAGAGAAGTAAAAATGCCACTGGAAAAAGTAGCACTGTCTACTCTCAGGATTTTTAAAATAAAAAAGTCCTTCTTTTGTGCAAACAGATGCTTTCCCAAGCAAATTATGAAATGCTTTTTTGTGTCCCACAGTGGGGGCAGAGAATGACCATTTCCATTTGTCATCTCTCAATAGATTATTTTTTTCTTCTTCCATGTAACCACAGCATTTTTATCACTCTTACTGCATTGCAATTTTGGGACTTCAAAGCTGAATTTGTGGTTGGTCTTCTAAAGCAAAGTATTTGGAATTATGTTCAGCTGTGAGGCTGAGTGGTGAATTTTTTGGTTTGCAGAGTCATGACTTTGAAAGTGAAATAAGGCAGCTAAATCAGGAACAATATTGTGTTATGATGTGCAGAGTACCAGGGGTGTCCAGCTGAGGCACCAGGAAGGGCCCCAGTTGTATGAAAATGTAGACCTTCTAGGAGTAATTAAACAGAGTAAAATGTGAAGCCTCAGATGTCTGGTTTTTCAGCTTTTTCTGAACAGTTGGAAATAATTTTTGAAATACTCAGAGAATTTTCAAAATTTTGTGTGCTGCAGAATGAAGACGTCGAAGTACAAACAGAGCCTTGAAAGCTGAACTGCAATTTGCTTTGTGTTACCATCCCAGAAATATTGATTATTGCTGTTTTACCTTTTATAACGTGTTTTTGTTTAAGATTTGCTCCTTTAGCGTTTTTGTTGTAGTTTTCTCTTTTTCTGTCTCTAACTTCAGCTTTTCTCCATTTTTCTATATTACTTTTCTTCATCACAGTACTTCGTGTTTTCACTCAGCATGGCTTAATGTTCATGCAGTCATGTCCAGTAAGAGATCTTTATGGTGGCTTGAAGGGAAAAGGAATAGATTATGTATTATCCTTTAGGTACCATTATATGGGACCCACATTAGAGTAATTGAGGAAGGAAGAAAGAAAAAGTAAGGAAGAGCCTATACTGTTGATGTTTATGAGCATTAAAAGAAAAGAAAAAGGAATTAAAATTGGAACATTGCTGAATTCTTAATGGCAGAAGAAGTAGTTATTTCCAGTTTTTTGCTTATCAGATTATTTTATGGAAAGAAGTTGAATTTGTTTTTTCTTGCAGACATAAAGGAAAATATAATGCCAACATAAACAATAAAAGAGAACTTTTATCATGCTAGGCCAAATAATGTGAAATAACATTACAGTAGTTAGTAAAACTACTTTTGGCAGTATTATTGACAGTTTGGTTTTCATTGATATTCTGGCACATATTTCATTATGGATATATCTGTTCTGTATTAAATTTTTATCTGTAAAATGATCTATTTATACGTGTGAATTGTCGGACTAGAAAACCTCACACTTTAAATCTCTTTGATTTTCTTGCCTCAAGCAATAGCACAAATAATCTTTTTATGTTTTAAAAATACCTTCATTTAGGTATTCATAGATGCCAATGAAAGTAGCGATGTTTTGTTTTAAACTGTTTGGTTTGTTTCCAATACAGCAATAACTGTATCTATCTCTATGGGTTTAATATATCTATGACAAAAGCAGATTAATAAGTAGAAGCAACTATAAATTATTTAAAATTTGAACATTTTTAAGCTCTAAGAATCCCCACTTGCTATTTATAAAAAAAGCTCAATTACTTCCTAATTGTGAAGGGAACTTTTTCCCCCCCAGTGAGAGTCCCTGTTGACAATCCTTAGATTTGATCAGAGGTAAAAGAGTATTACAAATTAAAACTAGCACTTAAGGAACATCACTATTGTTGCAAAATATGGTAAAGTTTTGAAGAACAAGGGCAAACACAAGCAATATGCAGCCGAAGTGGAGGCTGTGCAGGTGTTGGTCTTTTAGTACATTTAGCTGGTGCAATGCTTTGTTGAACTGGTTTTATTTATCAGAGTTTTGCCCTCTTCTACCATGAAGTTTATCTCAACAGATTTTGATACTCGTTCAATGAATTTCTGTGTGTTTGCCACTGTGGGTGACCACAGTGTACAGACTTGTTGCACAGTGAGTGTGTAATAGAAATGATACCCACTGATGGTTTGGGCTTACTGTGGCATGCATGAATGTCTTTGCATAGGCAGGCTCTGACCTGAGCTAGCTGTGTGAGATTTGAGCAGAAACACTCCCAACCTATGAGAAACTTAGCCTGTCTTCAGAAGTGAGCAAGGAGAAAAAAGAAAATTTTTATGTTCTTTTAATATAAAAGAATATCAGTAGAGTTAGTATATTCCAGCAGTTGATCCTCTATGGCTTATAGTTTAAGAACCCATTTTCGCTCATTCATCGTCTTACTATGCACTTGTTGCTATATATTTTGTCTGAGCAGACCTCTACATGTTAAAAGCTTGTTGGCTTTTCAGCTCTATCTTCCCACTTTGATGTTATCAGACATCATTCATTAACTCAGAAGATATCATACTGGCAGAAAAGATAATGCCAAGTTGAAAAGCCTTTCTTTCTCTTTTTCTATTTTTTTTACTCCTCTTCCTGTCCCTCTGCAGCAGTGAGAAAATTGATGCTGATAGGTGCTCTTCCATCTGTCTCAGGAGCACTTGAAGGATTACAGTACAGTAAGCTGACAGTTGTCTACATGATCTAAAGGAATTCTCTCTTTCACAGACATGCCATAGCTATTAAGCAGTGCCAGAATACAGGAGTTTCATGATCTATATCGTGATTCACAGATATAGATAATTCTCTTAAAAGCTCATGAACTCTAAAGCAGTGTTGTTTGTAGCTTGCAAGTGCTCTTTTAACACCTAATTAACAACACCATCTAAAAACATCACAGCCTTTGTCAAGAGTGACCTGGAGTAACCACAACAAAACTAGTTTGAGATAATACTTCTTTAGTTTTAAATACTGTAGAGATTTTGCTTATAATCCTGAGCACCATTGCATAACACAATTTTCTGTCCATGTGTGTGCTATGTCTTAGAATCTGTAACTACAGACATGTTGTTGTCTCTATGCTTTTGAAATTGTTTTGGCTGTAGAATTAAGGGCAAGTAATTCTAGATCTAGAATTATCAAGACAGCTGGCCTTTTTCAAGCCTTATTCATAGAATGGTCTGGGTTGGAAGGAACCTTAAAATCATCTAATACAACACCATTATAATGGTCAGGAACACCTTTTACTAGACCAGGTTGCTCAAAGCTCCATACAGCCAGGACTTGAACACTTCCAGGGATGGGCGCATCCACAGCTTCTCTGGGCAACCTGTTCCAGTGCCTCACCACCTTCATAGTGAGGAATTTCTTTCTATATCTGATCTAAACCTACCTTCTTTCAGTGTAAAGACATCACCCCTTGTCCTATTCCTACATGCCCCTGTAGTGCTCCTCAGCACCAGGCAGTAGATAATGGATAAAGAGGTCTATAATGTCTATTATGTGGTTTTCTTGTTTAGCAGAATTATTCTTGATTTATATGAGTCCAGTTCAAAGTTGTTTAATGTAAATGGGAGTCCAGGGTAGGTAGAATTGTATTACACAGTGCCTGTAATACAGCAATTTAAAGTAAAAAATCCCACTTTTACTCTTTAAGTGAAAGAGATGTGGTACTTCTGGAGAAGGGGAGAGCAATAAATTAAACATGGCAGGTTTAAGAAGCTGAGCTGTAGGTGGTGGGTGCGGCATCAACCACGCAGATGGACACACTGATGCATGGAGTTAAGTGCTGTACAATTAAAGCTGAAGCACGGATTGGGGAGGAGGGATGTATCATTCATTCTAAAGCTGTGCTGAAGAGCAAAGAACATTTGTGAAAATGGATGGCTGCAAGGTTTTCTGCCATAAAGGGACTCTGAAGCAACCCTGAGTAACTTATGCAAATAGGGGAAACTCAGATCCCTGAACATGAATATTTTGAATGTATTCTTTGTAAAAGTGGCTTATTATTCCTCACAGGTATAATGAGGAGCTCAGAATTGCTAAATACAATCTGGAGAGGCATATAGTTCCTTATGTCTCTCCTTAATTTTGGCTCAAAGTATGTTTCTTTAGGTACTTTCTGTACTTATTATTCAGAAAGGAAAAAACACCCCAAACATGTTCTTTTGAAATTGATCAATAACTGGTATTTTCTACCTGTTAAGCCTGTCTAAAGAGTTGAGTATAGAGAACATAAATTTAAGTAATTGGCAGAGCAGACATATGTTGATGATATTAAAGGAAGAAAATGGAAATCCTTCTTTCAGATATTGATTAGTGTTATGCTTGTAAATGGACTTTTCTTCCTTCTTTTCTGTCTGTATTTTTAAGCAGACACTGTGACTGATCCTGCATGAGGGAAGAAAGAGCTGGGCACCTGGGTAGCAGGGGTGCAACTTGCCCTTGCCAGGCAATGAGAAAGATAGATTGCGTGAGAATCACTCTGCAGCGTTCTGAATCTGATGAGTGGAATATCAATTTATTCTTGTAATGGTGAAAGAACATATTTGTGGCAGCCAGTGTTTTGAGCCAATAGGAAAAGTAGCTATTAGAAAATAGTGAAAATTATCCTGTAATTATGTTCAACATAAAGTAGTGAGTGTTGTAAGAGTAAACATCCTCGTAGTAGTATTAGTCAAAATATTGTTACTATTTGTCTACTTTGAATTGTAGAAGTGATTAGTAATTTGATTGTTTCATTTATTTTAATTTGTTTTTTATGTTTAAGTTATTTTTATTCACTCATTCATTTTTTATGAATCTGAAGCATTAAGATGCTCTCCAAGAGAACTGTGTCTTAATTGGACTATCAAATGCAGGTAAAAAAAAGCATTGTATTATGCAAAACAGATTCTGAATTAATAACTTTGAATTCTCTCTGAATAATAGACATATAATCATTGAAAAATTAAACCAATACCCTAGCTTGAAGTTTTGCTAAACATGCTGGTACATAGGACCCCCATTTAAGTGATGCTAACAGATGAAATAATTGCACTCTGCTTACTATTTGGGAATTTTGGATTCTTGTTCAGCAAACTACTAAGAATTTAAGATGTGACACAATGCTCTGGTTATTAGATGTAGTTCTTAAAATTATCTCTATTGACTGAAGAGAACTATTTTCTGTCTTAAAAAAAAGGGGTTCTGCTTTATTAAATAATGTGTAAAAGGAAAAAGATTACTTTTGCTTCTGTGTTATCTGTTTTGGAAAACATTGAAAAATCTCTGCTTTCCTTTGGAACAAAAATTGATGTCTTTTTCCAACAGAACTAATACTTAGTGAATATATTTGTATTCAAAGAGGTAAACTCTTCAAGGCTGAGTACACACAAAATCTATGTAATGTTCTATCTTTGCAAAGTAGAAAATGATAGGTTTGAAAAGTGTTTAGTAATTCTTTCAGCTTTACGAAATGAAAACAGTTCTGAGAAAAAGTAATATCTCTAAGAAATTATTAAGACGTTGCATCATGACAAGGTCAAGCACTTAGATTAGCATAAAAAGCAGTTATGAAAGACATTTGCATATCTTAGCAAGTGATCAAAAGGTGAAGTCTAAGTTCATAAGTTAATATACACTATTAAAAATCTTTCTAAAATAACACACAATTGCTTTACCAAAGTGGGGGATGTGTGTGTATGAATATCAGTTTCTTTTGTAATATTGCTTATATGTTGTATTAACTAAAATGTGTATTAAACTCTTTGAGGCTTCAGTTCTGAAATGACTTAAAATTATGAGCGTCCTATGTAGTCACTGAAGCTATTCATATCTTCACAACTTTATTACTATTAGTTTCTGTTATGAAAAATTCAGCTATTGATTATTTGTGAGGTATTTCATGGAATGTTTAATATTTTATAGATTAAAATAATAAAGCCTTTTTTTTTTATTTTAGTAACACTTAAGTAACTTTGTAAGTTAGGAGATCCTTAGTTTCTTACTGTCTGGTCAGTGAGTAAAATTCATATATCTACTGAAAGGAAAGAAGTCATGTTTAGGTTAGTTCTTACATGAAGTAGAAGAAGTCCTCTAACAACTTGAATTAGGAAAAGCAGTAGGTGAGTTGGTAAACCTAAAAATTATTAAGTCAGTGGTAATTTTGTATGATTTCTAATATGTGTAAACAATATCTAGTAAAGGAAGCATCTTTATCATTTAAATGACAATACATTTTCATATAGTTTCAAAATAATTGAAAGACCTTTTTCTGTAACTTTACTGTTCTCCAACTTCCATGTTGGAGGCCAAAATAAGTGTGCTGAAGAGCCAAGTTAGACATCCAGTGATAGGTGGATCATTCTGCCATGTGTAAACACCTGTTTCACCCAAGGTTTCCTTCCAGCATATGCTTAACTTGTGAAACTATTGTAATCTTTGCTCTCTGGACCACTTCATTCAAGCAGTTTTTATATGGCATAAAGGCTCTGTAAGCAGAATACATGCTACCTAGAAGTGTAAAATATTTATTGCCAAATGAACACAATATTTAGCTAGGACTAATTTGCTGTTAGACTGTATTGACGATGATCTCCACCTTGCAGATGATCTCCATCTTGCCAGATACTCAGTGGGTCTTTGCTGGACAGACAGGTCCAAGTATAACACGTGTTGACTTCCATGGCTTATTGAAATGCACTGATCCTCAGTGTTGTTTAAACTTCTGTCTCTGTTTTTGGTTTTATGATTTTATACCTTTTCATACTTGTGGCTTGTTTTCCCTCCATTCCTGACTGACCTTGTCCAACAACCTTTGTTCTGTCTGCAGTTTTACCTTTCTTATATATTGCTTGGCTCCACACTACATAATTTCTGATAGTTCTTCCTCACAATTTAGTAGTTTCCTCAGAAATGTCCTGGGCTGCATCCAAAGCAGCGTGGCCAGCAGTCAAGAGAGGTGATTCTGCCCCTGCACTCTATTCTTGTTAGATCCCACATGGAGTGCTGCATCCAGCTGTGGGGCCTCCAACATAAGAAGGATGTGGACAGGATGGAGCAAATTCAGAGGAGGGCCTGGTTTAGAGGAAGATGTCCCTGCCCATGGCAGGGATATTGGAATGAAATGATCTTTAAGGTCCCTTGGAACCTAAGACGTTCTATGATCCTATGATTTCTGTTTTGCGGTGCAGTCTTTGTTGTTTTGGCTTTTTAAAATGGTACACTTGCTAACTCACTCTAAATAAAACAGATACTGTTCCAGGAAATTTTGGCAGCATTACTTAAAACTTATTTAGTTCCTAAGATTCAGATTTTACTTTAATATCTAGACATACAGAATAAAAGAACTATCTTAAAGTGTAAACTTATCTATTTAGTAGTACAGGTAGGTGGAAGTAGTAAGTCAGAATTTATATCTTTATGCTATCTACTTATTTCCGTTCACTGGTGCAGATGAGTAAATAGCATTTTTTTAATATGAACAGAAATAAAGTCTTCTAAATTCTGAAATCATTCTGAGTATGTATATGCTTAGTGATCCTAACAAAAACGGTAGATCATACATAATTTTCTAATCTAGTGTCTCAGGCCCAGTTGTTGTTGGAAAAACAATAGCTGAATTTGTGTAATCTCACAGCTGCTAAACACTAAGATTGGTCATCAATAAATACAAATGTCTTACCAACAACATTAATTTAAAGTTGCTAAAATGTATTTTATTTGATTCCCACATTAATCTTACTAATTTTTGTTTCATTTATCTCAGTTTTATTCAGTTGTTAGTATTAGTTTCTTCAGATGGATTTATCTTCTATTTGTTACAAATAGTGGAAAGTAATGAAACAAGTGAAAATAATGTAGACATACTCAAAAAGACTGGCAGTAATGAATTGGGAGGTTTTTGACATTTGAAAGAAACATCTTAGTAGTATATTGACAGCTATAGTTTTCTTCCAAGAGGTTTCTACGTGAAAAGGCAACTTTGAAGAAAATTCAGGCAACTCTAAAGAAAGGAATTTAGATTTTATGATACGAGTGGTTTTTCTGATTATGTTAATCTGACACAGCCTGATTGTGTCCCTCAAAGGCCATGGCAAAACATAATCAGGCAGAGTCTCTAGATTGGAATAACTCTAAAATCTCCTAAAGATGCTAATGTAGTTATCAGAGAAGAGTTACAAGAGTTCTTTCAAAGATTAGTTTTTAGTAACTCACACTTTTTTCTACCAGTTTGTATTTGAAGAAATATGTTTGAAGATTATCAAATCTAGCTATAAAATATCATTTTTCAATTGAATTGGGCACTCACGCATTTTACAGATATCATTAAATTAGTCGTGTTGCCAAAGAGTTGCTGGAAGCTAAATTTTAAATGAGTTACATTAAGTATTCTCAAAGTATTTGCAGGCACAATCACTGTGTATACAGGAAGGTAAGTTTATGTATGCAAACAGGTACATAGGCTAGAGTAATTGGGCAGATTGGCTAATTATGTTGCTAGGCAGGCATGCACAGTTTGGTGTATGCAAATTAATGCAATCAGAAGCGTTGCGGGTAAATTAAGCCCATATATTTAATTTTACCCTTTAGGTGTCAACAATATCCAATAAGGCGGAGCTTGCATTCAGTAATAGTTATTTTATTACAAGACAGGTACCAGAGCCTTTTCAGGAAATTTTCAGTGGAAGAGGTTGACTTTCATATGACATCATATATTTAATGGGACAACATACTAACAAGGGCAAGAACATTTATAGTGATTTCAGCAGAATCACAAAATTAAATGGCAAAATTTTATTAGCTGCAAGTTGCAGTGATCTGGGTTTTCTTCTTGCATGTTGAATTATAATAAATACAAAGAAGAAACAAGTGATTTATTAAAGCTAAATAACTACCTTGTTTGCTTTTTTTTTGTCTTAACATTTTAAAATGTAAATATATATTGCTTTATCGGCATAGCTCACATAAGTAATAACTTATAATATGTAGTAACTATATATTATGTATATGTAATATATAATATATATAGCAATAACTATAACGCATTATACCCAAGTTTTATGCCTGTTTCAGGATATTGTTGACATATATCAGTGGTCATATCTCAAGATAATTTTTATCATCACAGTAGTTTCTCAGTTATTTCTATGTCAATAGTTTTCATGTGTGATCATTGCCTAGCTGTAGAAAACATACTCCCACACCTGGTTACAAAGAAATAGTCAACAGAAACAAATCTGATGCAGTTAAATAATGGTGAAAGGAAATGTTTGAGTGTATAAGTAAAATGCATTATTCAGGTATTTCATGAAATGCAGTTATCTACCATAACTTGCATTAAAAATATCTTTAACTGACTTGTCATATTTGCCTGTCAGTGTCTGAGCTGTTCAGGAACTTTGATAATACAGTCCACTTTCAGCGTCATTGTGCTAAAGCTTCCCATACAAACCATATCCATGACCAGCTATCTCTGGATTGATACCTTTGAAGTATCTTTTTTAATAATTTCTTTATCATTGTACCTTTCATTACAATTTTTGAAAAATACAGATCTATCTGTTTTTTGCAAAAATATTTTTAGTTATATAGAAGCCAATTTTGGTAACAGTGATCTACCGAAGGTCTCACAGGAGTTCTGTGTAAAAGAGGAAATCTGACGCACTTCACCTTAAATGAGTACCCTGGGACTGTTTGGATTTAAAAGCCTAACAAAGCAGAGGTTAGTTGAGGAAGGTAATTTATCTGAGTACATGAAATATTTTCTGTTTTCTTCATACCTCTCTACTCATCACAGAACTGCAGTTTCTACGTTCTGAGCTTGTTCTAGTTTCTGTCCTCCTTGTGATCCTTTCTGAGACACCTCATTTTCTTTCCCTTCAGGTGATTTTACTTCTCTTCATCTAAAAGGAGGTTTTTTTCTCCTTTCTCTGTCTTTCCTTGTCTTCATCAGGGGCATGCATAAGGGTGCATATATACTAAAACACTAAGCACCACTAGTCCTTTCTTTGATGTATTTTAGGCATCTACTCCAACTCGCCCTGTCTCACAAATTCTGCTTCCAGTTTCTGGTTTTTGCTGATGTCAATGAGCTGCTCTCTGTTGATGTGTGGAACTTTTGCAATTGATTTGTACAGCATTTTAAAGTTACTGTACCTCTGATAAACAGAAATTGCATCATGTTGATGATTGGGATGCTGGTCCTGTCAGTAGCCTCAGGCTGCTGGGGCAATTCTGGATAATTGTGAGCTATAAAAGTAACAAGAAGTTAGAGAAAGATGCAGCCATCTATATAATCTAATGATGTTGGAACTCATGTGAATGATTGGAAAACTCAGTCAAGTGAAAGGAGCAGCAATAATCTGATTCTTGCTATATATTCTACGTGAGCAAAGATACAGTTCAGCTTTTTTTTTTTTTACTATAATAGAAATGAGATGATTTCTACTTAGTCTTCAAGTTATGCAACTCATCAGAAAGGATTGTTATGTATTGTTAATAAAGGTGGTATGTTTGAATTGTTTCCTTTTTAATACTTCGTGGTGGACGTAAAAACTTCCTGTATTGATATTTTATTGCTCATTATGCTACATGTAACTGACACTGTTTCTGGCTTTTTCAGTAGTAACTGGCAGCTTCTGTGTACAGCATCTCAGGTTCCTGTTTACACTGTAAAAAATCTGTACAGTTCAAAATTTCATCACACAGCATAACCTGAACGTAAACTTCTGTGATTCCTGTGACTTTTTTTTTTTCTTCTGAAAGACTACATTTCCAGCCAAAATTACTCACAGCACATAAACATTAGCATAGCTTGGAATTGGACTTTTGTTTTTTTGTCATTACCAGTTTACTGTTAGGTGTATGCTTTTAGCTTTTTACTCTGCTCATTACAAAACCAGAGGATAAGGAGTTTATTTTCTCATGTTTATTACTCTAGACAAGGTCTTCTCAAACTGTGATTCATTACTAGCAAAATAGTTCTCCATTGTCTGTAGGTGAACCAATATGAAAGAGTTCGGCTCCATTGAAGAATATTTGATTTGAGATTTTATAAGTTTGAACATTTGCATGTATCCTGATAAGTCGCTGCTGTATTCTAAGTGTAATCAATTTGAGATTCCTCATTATGATCCCAAGAAGAAAACACAGTATAAAAATCATGCATTATTGTTTATTTTTTTTATTTATATGCAAGAATTTACTTCTTCATATATGTTTAGGTCATAAAAGAGCTGTTTCAGGATACAGTGGCTGCTAAATTCTTTAATAGTTGAAAAAAAAAAAAGGGAAAATGAATGAATAAAAATTAATTCAAAGCTACAGAGAAAAAGCATGTCTGTCTGAAGATTGCCATGTGCCACAAACTGAAAGCTACAAAAGTAGTGTGAGGAATCATCAGTAATTTATTTTAGACTTTCAGTCTGACCCAGCATAGCCTTTTCCTAAGTTGAAGTGATCTATCTAGCTCTGTTTATGTGTTTATATGAGGATACACATATATGCTTGTGTAGATTGATTCTGTGCTCCAGTGGATTACCTTTTTTTTTTCCCTTAGAACTTTTATATAGAGTGTTGACTGAATTTTGCAAATTGTAAACAGTGAAAGGCAGTGTTCAAAGTGGGGCAAACAGTATTCTGAAGGACACTTCCCTGTTTCTATAGAAGTCTTTATTATATAGTTCTCTAAATCTTAAAGGTTGCCTCATTAAATACCAGTGTTGATACAACAGTTCTATTCATACAGTTTAATAACAAAAAGAAGAGTAAGTGCCATGTAATTCCAACATCTTTCACTGATAAATGTAACAGTCACCAAAGCATCATCTTAATCATCTTTTTCTACTCATATGTCTTAGAAAGTGAAATAATACGCAGGCATCAAGTATCACTACAGTGAGTAAAGTATAAAGGTGAAGAAGTTTATACCAAAGACATTGACAGTTCTTTACACAGAAGAAAACTTTATGGTTCAAATTATGTATGGCTTACTGTTTGTAAAGGCTCATTAAAATACCCTGAATATGTTCTATTTTTACTACTGCTTATCAGAATTACATACTTTTTGTTTACTTACAGTATGAAAGAGGCTGGTTTAGGCCATAAACAGTGGAGGGGTGGTCCCATTTCATCAAACTGCAAGCAGTGTCCAGTAGTTTATACCAATCCTGTTTGTGGATCAGATGGTCACACATATTCTTCTCAGGTAAGAATTGAATAAAGAACTAAACTAATCTTTCATTGTTCCAGTCAATTCCAGCTTTTGGAAAATAAAATACTGTATTATAACACAAAATGATATTTATTTGTTTTGGCTAAAATATGTATTACAGAATGCAACCTACAACAATTCTAGTATATTGTGTGATGTGAAAGCAAAATGGTAGCAAATCCCGAGTGACGTAAACCAGTAATACTTGGAGCAGCAGAGTGTAAGAGTGCTCCACAATGTGACAGACACCATGGCAGGCTTTTGAGGAAGCAAAAAAGTGTTGGGTGTCCCCAACTGGGAGTAGAATAGGCATGTTAAGTCAGATTTTCCAGTTGAACATTGAAGATGGGCTTCAAATTCCAGGCACTTAGACATAGGTGTAACATACCCAGAAAAAATATGTAATAATATAAGTAATTGCTGCATCTCTTTCCTTGGAACAGCATATTGTGAGTTTCAAGATCACAATCAAATCTTCCTTCTCTAGTCCTTAACCCTCCTGTCTTTTCTCTCATACTTATTTGGAGATAAAATAATAATTTTAAAATGCTACTGTCAGTTCACCCAGTCTTGTTTGGATGAAATATTTTGTGCTGCTCCTGCTGAAGTCTGAAAATCCTGGGACTTCATTAGTACAGTGCAGAGGTGAAATTGTGAGATGGAGGGACTTCATAATGCTGAAAACAAATTAATTTGTTTAGCATCCTTCCTTAAAACTTTCAGCAGAAGAATGCTCAGCCAATATTAACAACTGAGTCCTCTCTAACAGAAAAAATTGTGGGCTCTTGATGAAGCCATTTTTGTCAGAAACAGCATGCAACTCAGTAGTGTGAAAGGAACTACTGTATTCTGTCTTACTGACAGTGTGTCCTTACACTAACAAATCGTTTACATTAGTAGATAATATCCAGTGCTTCAAGAGAAGTATAATAATAGATAAAAGTTATGGAGATTAAAAAGCTCTGTTTGTTACTTACGAAGAAAAAATTCCATTTTGCATTTTAAACAAAACGCAATTAGGGTATTTCCTAGTATCTAATAATTTTTAGAGTTTCCATTTGTTGAGTTTTTTGTTTGTTTTCTACTATAATCATAAACTAATCACGTCTGAAGTTTACATATCTATAGTCACATATGAAGTTTATAAAAAAGAATTAGTTTCCGGGAGGGACTGTGTGTTGGATTGAACAACCAAGTGTCCTCTCCAAGGATATGTAATTCTTGATAAAATAAAACCATCAGATACAACTAGTGCTTCCGAAACCCTGACAATTCTTAGGCTTTTATCCTAAATCTTACATTAGAAAATGCTTTTCCTACAACCTTGAATATTTAATTGTAGGGATTTGGTCTAGAATCCTAGTCTTCCTTTAAAGAAAGCAATTAAAAAATTTCTAATGCTTACACTAGGTTATCTGAGACCCTACAAATGGATTCTGGACTCTTAGGCATAGCTAAAAAATACTTCTTTTCATTGACACTATGACTTTAATTTAGGAATTTGAAAAATATTCCTATTTTCATTAACTGTAATCTTCTGCCTATGTTTTTTTATGAACTAGAAGTGTGCTGGCATCTTACGAGACATTAGGTGATGCTGTCATTTAGTATTTACTTTGCCTTGCCGTTCAAAGGTTCAGGCAGTCTTTAAGTCTCAAGTCCAGGCTGCACATAGATAAAATACAGATGCTTGTCTCTGCAATTTTGCAATTTAAATAGATGAAGTAGATAGGTCAATATAGTTAATACTGGATGAGCATCTTTTTTATTTTTTAAATACTGTATATTTCATTCATTGCACTCTCTCCCTATGTTCTTCCTAATGTAATACAAAAATCACCCCACTTTATTTCCTATTTTACCATATAGGGTGGCTGTATTCTAAATAGTTCTATAGGTAAAAGTGACCTTTCTGGCCTCTCATGGTCTGGTCTGGAGTAGGTGTACGAAAGTCTATAAATATTGATGAGATGCAGATATTTTTAAATCCATTCATGTGTTAAAGGTGCAGCTGTGCTTCTCAAAGGGAGTGATGAGAAATGAATGGATTAAATAGGTACACTGTGCTTCCCTTCCAGTGCATTGTCAGTGCTGCAGTCAGTGCAGCAGTATGTTATCCAACCTCCATATCCCTTGCATGCAAACAATGCAGAAGTAACACACCGTCAGAGATGTTTTGCAGGGTTGTACTTTGGTCTTCCTCTACCTTGTAATGATGGATTTCAAATCTCACCTTACGGAAGAAAAATTATAAAAATGTTTATTGCCACAGAATATCTATATTAGCCTATACATATTTATTTTTATTTGTTTTCAGTGATGTGAGGATTTCATATTCTGTGGTACCAGCTGCATCAAAACAGAGGCCCCTGCCAGGTTATTTCAAGAGCAGTGTTTTTAAAAATTGACTAAAGACAAATATTTGTGTTCCTGTACTCCAGGCAAAGTTTGTTTCATTATGTCATCAAGCTCCAGTAGGAGTTTATACTGAAATTTTCTTTTATTTAGAAAGCATTCATCAATGATTCTGGAAAATTGTATAATACATTTTCTGAAAATAAGTCATTACATAGTAATAGTGTTGTAGAGCACAGCCAGGCAGTTGACATTTGTCAGATGGATGCTGTTTTGGGAGTATATCCTTGCTTTTGAGGACAAGCCCATGAAATGCTTGTATTAAGTTATGTAACTATAGCTATGTCATACATGTGTTTTGCTTTGGAAAGCAAACAAAAAAAGATTATATAATAGGTGGACTATCTAGAGAAAAAGGTTATCTCCTAAATTGAGCTTTTCCAGAGTCAGGTAAGGATATTTTGTTTTCCACTCATTTTTGCAGTCAGGTTAGGTTTACTGCCCACAATTAGTCTCATGAAGTCAGTGTAGAAGAAAAGTAGCAGGTATAAGATACTTCGCTATTAGTATTACAAGAATGTCCAAACAAAAATACTACATGCTGAAATGTTGGGTAATCAAAGTGAACATTAATCATTGTGTGAGAAGATACTCAGTATAAAGAGATCCTGCCATTTCCTTGGCAGGGTGGTGTTACAATTTTTACTTAATAGCCTTTAAATAATACTGCGTGTGTTCTACAGTTGGTCTGTTCTTACCTTCTGCCTTTCTCTAAATTTTGGCACTTGAAAGTGCAGTATCCATTTTTGTACTAGGAATTCTCAAGCAGTGCTGTCTCATAAGGCTTTGGTACCCCTATGACATTCTCCATGAAGAACACAGACTGTAGCTTCATCTTTCCTGGGGTTAATAGGGAAATAAAAGGACATGAAGTGCAACTCAGATGGGGTGTTTTGGGCAGCAACCCAGCTGCTGCCATTCTGTCACCCAGGGAAGCAACTCACTGCTGTGCAGCACACACTGTAAAGCTGGTATAACTGGAGATGAGATGGTGATGCTCAGGCTTGGATGCTTCTGTTGGAGCAATTCTCCCATATTCCACTATATTGCAACTGGACTTTAAGAAAAATGGCCAAGAGGAAAAAAAATACAGTCATGCAGGCGAATTTTCTTTTGAGTCGATTTTGCATATTTTGATTAGAGCTCTGGTATTTGATGTAATAAGCTGAAGTTTTCACTCCTAAGTTGAATGTGGTTGACAATCCCACTTTAACAAAATATAACCTTAAATAAGATCAATGAACAGTGCTTGCAGTATTTTGAAAACACCGCAGAAAAAACTTAATCTTTAAATAATGCTCATTGCCCCATGATTTTATTCCAACATCACTTTGGCAATTCTATTGTTAGCAACAATTTACTCAAGATGGCTTCATATTGATAGTGAATTTTTAATGAAACACATTTTCTCCTACCTATGAAAGGTTCATGTCTTCATGTTATTGATGACAACCCTGTTTGTATAAACAGCAATAAAAATTATGTTTTGCAAAAGTAATGGATCTAAACTAGCTTCTCAGACTGAGATGCAAACTATATAAAAAAGTATTCAGAAAAGAGGACACAAATTCTTGATAGACTACAAAGATAGGTATGTGGACTTAGATCTCTTTAATATTCAAATACTTTCTTCAGTCTCCCAGATTACAATTCCTTTCTGTGAGGAGGGTTGAAAGAGAGTTAGGGATAAAATTGCACTGTGTGAACGGATGAGTTTAATACTCTATTCAAGTTTAATTTATCATTTTCCATGAATCTGAAATAGATTTTTATTCTCAGGGCATCCCATATTTAACATTTTTCTTTTTAAAATCATTGCTACCTTTATTCGTTTCAGGTATTTTTAAAACTTTAACTTAATAATCTTTGTCTCTTAGCAGTGTGTTTGGTATAAGACAGCTTGTTGGGAGGAAACATAAAAAATATGTATTGGCATTTAAAATCTTTGTTGTTATTTTAAGGATTGTGATTTTATATAAGTTAAATTGATTTAAATGTATTAATTAGTGTATTGTGAACTTTCGGTTCACATGCCTGGGCTGCTGAAAGTTCTTTTCTACTTCAGAAGAGATTGCTGGAAACAGAATCGCTATTACAAAAGAGGTATTTTGTAATAGTAAATGAAAGTATTTTTCACAAGCCTGATTCAATGTATGTCAGTTTTACTGCTGAGATTGGGCTAATCCACTATGCCTTTCCATTTTTATCTGCTTTGTTACTAAGCAATCTGCTGTAAGACTTAACTGTCAGTTGAAATGTAGCCAAAAATAATAAGGTTAAATCATTGCCTGCCACCTTCAGTAATAAAACAATGTAATCTCTTTGAAATAAGTTGTTTGACAGTGTGCAGGTCTTTACTTTTGCAGCTGAAAGAAGCAGCTTCTTCCAGGTGCTCTGCCAGCACTGATTTTTTTTTCTAATAAAAGTAGATTTTGTCAAAAGGGGCATCTCAAAATTAATATTTGTGTCTCTAGCCCAAGCAACACCCAGCCAAAATCACCCTGTTCAAAATGGAAAAATTTAAAACCTTCTACAGAGCAAATCTGGGTTGTACTGTTACAGTGAACTTGTGGCTGAGGTGTACTGGCAAATACAACAAAGTTGTTGGTAAATGAAAAAAGAAAAAAGGGACCAACAAGCTGTGGCCAGCCCTCATTCTGCCCCGTTCTCTCTCCTTAAAAAACCCCACAAACAGCAAAAACCCTGTAACAAACTTTTCTTGAATGAACCTGACCATTAGACAGTGATAAAGATAAAATGTATCTTGCTTGATTGATCCTTGAGTATACTTTGGGTCTTTACAGAAATAGTAGAAACTTATTGTTTGTTGTCTAAATGCTTAAAAAAGGCAAACAATAAAAGAAGAAGGAAATGAGATTGGCAGAAGCTGGAAAATCAGTCATGGATGGGTTTTGCCAGTAAGGCCTGAAATTTTATCAGGAACCTTAATATTGATAAGATGTGATATTCAAAAAAAAAGGCAGAGAAATATCTTAAGAGTGACTAACTTTATTTAATCCAGATTTACAAATAGGCTAATGTACTAAAAATTCCAAATTGTATCAAATTATGCATAACCGATCTCCTCTTATCTACTGCATTCAAAATAAAGAGCTGCTAAAGCTGTAGAGAAAGAAGACAATAGCTTAGATAACAAAATGCTTCACAGAAATTTTACTATTTTGAAATTCTGAGCAATTCAGTATTTCTTAGACTAAGATGATCTGTTTATACTAGCAGGAATTGAATTTGATTCCCTTTTTCATTTCCAGAATACCATGTCCATTTAATATAAAATTATATATTGAATTTTCATTAAAAGATACATAAACTTTAATACTTCAATAAAACAACAAAAAAAGCAACTTTATGGACTGGAAATTATTTTCCAAAGGTTAAATCTATGTAATTTCTTTAAATGGAGGTCCACCTTGGAATGGATGAGACGCTGACCAAGAGCGTAAAGGTCAGGATTGAAGAGAGGCAGGGACAGGTGACATTAAAGTGAGGGGCTGCTACAGGCCACCCCACCAGGATAAAGAAGTGAATGAGTGCTTCTATAGACAGACAGGCGTGGCCTCACTTTCACAAACCCTGGCCCTCATGGGGGACTTCAGCTGCCCCCTGATACCTGTTGGAGGGACAACACAGCAGGGCATAAGCATTCCAGGATGTTCCTGGAATGCATTCATGAGAACTCCATTCTCCAAGTGATAGAGGACCCAAGAAAGGGGACCTACAAGACAGCTGGATGGAGACTTTCTGCAAGTGCATGTAGTGATAGGATAAGAGAGAACAGTTTTAAACAGACCATGAGTAGATTTAGGTGATATATCAAGAAGAAATTCTTTACTATATAGATGATGAGTCACTAGCACCGGTTGCCTGGAGACGTCATGAATGCCCCATCCCTGGAAGTGTTCAAGGCCAGCTTGGATGGTGCTTTGAGAAAAGTAGATTTATTTGCCTGTGGCAGGAGGGTCTGAACTAGATGATCTCTAAGGTCCCTTCCAACCCTCAAACATAGACTCATATTGTGATTCTATGTGTTGTTTTTTTTAAATGGTTTTATGTTTTTTCTAGAATAGAAAGCATCTAGGTTGTAAGGAAAAAACAATAAAAGAATAGGACAAACAGGTAAGTGAAAGAAGTATCAGTGTTCATTGAAGAACTCTGGTGTCGCAGCAGCAGTGTACAGATACAAAATTCCGAATGTAAATTTGTGTGTTAACTGTCAAACAGGACAGTCATGAAAACAAGAAAAATCACACTTCTGAAAGTGAAGTGGAGATTATAGTTAAAGATTCAGATTTCTTGAACTTTAGATTACATTAGAGACATACATACTTACGTGGACAGTCATTCTCTGAGAGGTTTAACTATCAGAAGTTAATCTTTTGAAAATAGTATTAAAAATATTGCAACTAGAATTACAACTAAAATAATCTGAATCATTGTGGCATAGAAATTCCACATTATATGCAGACAGAAATGCATAGGAGCTGAACACAGGAACTGGCATAGTTAGCCTTGTGGAGCAGAAACCAGTTCTGTAAAGAAACCAACAGAGAGAAGGGTCTGGAGTGTTGAGATGATTAATCACGTTCCTAGGTTTTGTAGTTGTTTGAAACATTAAGGCACTTGAGAAGGTAGTGTAGCAGTTGGTGATGAGTTTGTTGGTTGCAAGAAGGAGATCAAGAGACACAATTGCCTCAGATTTACCAAGTGGAAACTCATTAGAAAATGTGGTTTCAGTGGAGTAGAAGATAAGGATGGTAATAATTCTAGAGATAGGTGGGATTAAAGGATTTTTATGATCTTGGGAGGTTCCTGTTTAGGCATTTATTTCTAAAAAAATGGAAAAGAAGCTTTTAATAGGGAGAGAGAATGGTTGAAGATGACATGAAGTGAAATAATGTCAACCCAGGTGACAGATTTTAAGAGTTTATAATAAAAATCTATGATAAGAATGAGCTTAAAGAAGTTGAGATGGAAACAAGAAAATGGCAAATGAGAACTGGCTCAGATCTTGGCCCAGTGAAAGCATTCTGTAGCAATTAGCTACGGAACAGCAAATGAAGTGAAAATTACTAGAAAGAATGTAATTATTCAAATTAAAAATTTTAAAACATGTAATTAAATTAAGTAATCAAACAGAAAAAAGTGTTTAGCTTCTAAAAAGATATTCTTACACAGTGTTCATGCAGGTCACGTTTGCACTTAGAAGCTGACGTACTGTGAAATTTAGGTTTCAGACACCATAACAGAGATTTAGACCACCAGTGCTATAGTGCTATAAACTAGTCATGCTGGCCTGGAGAAAAAGAAAAGCTTCAGTCCCGATAATTTGTCAGATTCCAATGAGGTAAAATGTCTGTAACATTAAAGAATCATCTTCCAAGTCTCATGCTTTAGGGTTTTTTTTTTAATTTGTAATTCTGGCAAGCTCACAGTGAAATATTGTAAATGTGAGCTAATTACTATGTAGATACTTCACGGAAAAAAAATTCAGACATATGACTGAGTGTCAGAGGTAGGTCCTCCATATCACAGCAATGTGTAAACAACAGCAAAAAAAAAGGTAACGTCTTTGGCCACCATGGATATACCAGAAGAGAAAAATAAGCATTTATGTAGCAAAATTTGTCACTGTGGCTCTTTATTCAAAACATAACATGTGAAGACTTGGCTTTGTGTTGTCCTGGTTTTAATCCATATGTGTTTGTCACAGAACAAGGAAAATTTTTGCATGTTTTAGAAATCAAGTACTAACAGCACAAAGGGGAGAGATTTAGGCACAGTTCTGTGTGCCACTGCACAAGATATATCTCTTTAAGCTCAAGAAGAGATATGTAATACAGTGAAAAACAGTCATGGTTTGGAATATTAACTCCCACTTGTACAACACAGTGTTTCTTTCCTGACAGAGTGAAAACTAGTATGAATGTGGAATTTCACAAATATTTTTGTCACTGATAGCACATGGAGCCTTGTATTTTGGACCGTTTAATAAATTAAATCTAGCACTTGGCGTTCAGATGAGTATTAGCATACATTTTTAGGGCAAAAAAGCAGAGAGCTGTTCAGGTGATATGCTGGGAAGAAAACTGAGAGTGCCTAGGTGTTTCCCCTGCATGTAACTAACTATACAGAATTTCTTTTTCCTTTTTTTTTTTTCTTTCCTTTTTTTTTTTCTTTTTCACTACAGTTGACAAAGAATAGTTTAAATGTCTTTGAAACTTTGATGGGATAACCCAGTATGGACTGTCTAGGTCTGTGCACATTGCTTTTCATATTTTTATTATTTTTCCTGTAATTGAAGACTCATGAGCATGCCCTTTAGATGCTATTTTAGCTCAGATACAACTTTAAAAATATTTCAACTTAGATATAATTGGATAAATTGAACATGTTTAATTAGCAGTTCAATCAGCCAGCATGGCTTAGGAAGTCATATCACATTAAAAATATAGTGATAATGCATGCTAATAAAGAATAAGCAAATTGTTTTAACAAAAAAATTCCACACCTTTAGAAGCCATTTGTGTCTTGTTTTTAGGTTTTACAGCTTTGCCATTACTTCTGTTTTACTGTTGCCATCACTCAGAAATTTGCATGCCAGATGAAAATCAGTGAAGACCTTCACTAGCTGATTTTTGAACCAATACAGTCAGCTATTTTTAAGACGGTTGTGTAGGAGAATGAAATGGTTTTGTTCACGTTTAAAATTTTTCTTTGAATGTTAATTTTCAAAATTGTAGTGGGAATTTGAAAATGTAAAGTTAGTTTTATCTGAGCAATATTTATTTTTCTGTCTCTCAAGAAATTTTCTCCAAAGTGCAAAATGCTGAATGCCAGCAATGGAGTACATGAAGGATCTCCCATACATACAGTGTTGAGTGACATTCTCTGCATCTCTAGCTTGGGTGGGATAAATATGATGGAGAAGTTTGAAACAAGGAGCCTGATGAAGTCTGAGGTTTGGACTATACAGGCAAGAGCTCTGAATAAGAGCCAGAATTTATGGATTAAGTATATGCTTGTATATGTCAGAAATAGATATTTTTTTTTTTTTTTTTTTTTTTTTTTTTTTTTGTGTTAAGCATGCTTACAAGAAGCTTTTAGTACATTTTCAGACTGCAGCAATGTTAATATTTTTGGAATAAGTCAAGAGCATGAGTAACACAGTTACGTATTTTTACCCCTTTTGTAAATAAGTTTTTTAAAACACCATAATTTTATTTTTTTATATTTGAAAGATCTTTTTACACCATTTATTGTCTTCAAGGAATATTGAAATATTAATTTGGATGTGAGGAAATATATTACATTTTTTACACAAATACAAAAAGCATTATTATTAATTATTCTTAATTTACTGGAAGTGGTGTGTTTCAAGTAGGGATTTACCATTAATTAAGCTTTGTGTTCTTATTTGATGGTATAAAATATTAGTTAGCCTGTTTGCAATATGTATAGGATACATGGTGAGGTGTATATTTTCCAAACTGAGTAGGTGTCTGAAAATTCAGACAGCTGATTTTAAAAGCAGATAAACTCTTAGAAGGATTTGCAGAAGCTCCTAAGCATCGTGTGTCTCTAAGAGCCTCTAAGTAGGAAAGCAGAGATAAGTAGGTGCCTAATTTAAATAATCCCAGTAGGCATCTATTGGCATGTTTCTTAATATGTGACTTAATATGTGTTCTAGGGTGTCCGAAAAACATTGAATATCTAGCTGACCTGATTTCAGTAATTTCAAGCTATTAATTTTGTGCCATTGCACTGCAGAGCACTGAAGAAAACAGACAAGAGCTATTGAGGTGAATAGGAAGAAAACTATGCATACAGGTTTTCATTTTGTCATGAAAATAGCGTTTTCTGATTCATAGCTTCATAAACAATGTATCATCAGTTGTCTTTCAACCACAAAAGATTTTCTTTGCTCAGGGTCTTGGTTCAATGGACACATTTCCTGTTTTTCTCTCATCAGAATGCCAGTTGCATGTCTTTATGGTTAATATATTCAACAGTTGATTTCATTTTAAATAGTAGTACTTGTTTGCTGAAAAGCTTTTTAGCCAAACTCATATTTTTTAGGTGAATAACACACATACTTTGCAGGTTACTGATGAGACAAGAAGGCATCTGTAGATCTGTGTGATGCTTCAGGGATAAATTAGCTCATTAATTTTTCATTTCTAAAGCTTGAATTAGTTGAAAATACAGTCTCTTGGCATTATGTCTAGCTGCATTTAGCTTGAAGTTCTATACCTTATTGGCTATTTTTTGTAAAGAAATGAAAAATTGCGTAAAATTTTCAAAGTTTGGTTTACCATGTCAGTAACTTTGGCCGTATTTTCACCTTCATTTTAAGCCAACCTGAAGTGATGGCACTGCACATGATTCATTTGCCTGGAATTGGCCCCTTGCATGAAGCAGTCCTTCTCTTCGATGTTCTGTATCGGGTAATGGTCTGTGTTGAGCCAGACCTGGAACATACCTGATCAACACTCACCCTGCCCACCCTGCCCCTGTGTTTGGTGCCAGGAACCACCAACAGAGTTTAAAATGATAGTTTCTTTACGTATTTTACTTAGACTCAAATCTGAGGGCATAATTTCATGTAACAGTTCGCTCCAAATACAGTAAAGGCAAATTTTGAGCTGGGGAATGTATGTAAGCTTTGTGGAATAGGAATAAAGTTTGAAAATGGGGAATGCGGATAAGAAAATAGCATGAAGAGGAGTTGAAAGCACACAGTACTGAGTAATCAGAGATTATCTGCTCAGCTGGCAGAGATGCCAGCTTCTAACAAGAGAGAGAAAACAGATCTGTACTGATGCATGAATGTGGAGCTGTATGGGAAAGATTTCTACCCATGAAACATATAATGATAATAGAAGAAATATATCTTTGTAGTACTCTTGCAAAGAGCTCTTTTCTCAAAGATCTTGTTAATTGCATCATACAGAAATCTTCTGACCATAAATTGTTGGTCATCTAGAAAATACACAGGAAAGAAAGAACTCTGAGCATTTTTTGGTAGGAAAGGATATTCTTGAAGTAACTTGAAAGGATATTGTGAAGTAACCCAGCAATTCTATTTGTAGCATATGAACTGATAATTATCAGGGGAATCTGAGTTTAATTATTCATCTGTGTATTTTTTCTTAGAATTGGGTAGCATGCCCTATTTGATTTTTAAATGTACATAAACATCAGGACTTTTATGGAGCTGTCATTGAGATAAGGTACACTTAAAGGTGATTGTTACTTTTCAAAGATGAGACACTTCACAGTTGTATAAATATTACTTGTTGGGTATCTAAAAAGTAATTTCTTAAATGCTCGGTATTAAATGTGATGGTGTTTTAGAAAGTGTTTCTGTAAGTATCAGCACCTCAGCAGATGAAAATACCTAAAAGACTTAACACTGAATTCACAATTTGTCCAATACAAGTTATGCTTCTGTTTAGAAAAGATCAACACACATCATCTGTGTGTTGATGCATCTGGCTGAACTTCAGTCTTTCAGTGTGAAGGGCTTGAAGCACATAATGGTCACAGTATTCACTGGACATCTAAATGAGTATCCTGGCAGCTAATTTCTGCTGACTTGTGTGCTGTAGGGGTGTACCAGATCTGCTTCTAGCTGTCCAGGATGCATACAAGTGGAAAAGAGGGATTGGAGGGGAATGTCTGCAGATTGTACCTCAAGGCACTAGTTCATGAGCTTCTGTTCTTTACTTGCCAGAGAAGTCACAGTTATCCTCATTAATTAGTTGGACTTAGTTTTGTTTAAAAGCCACTAGATAATCCTGGCAAGACAATACTGTTGTGGAAAAATGTTATCTTGCACTGAGGTTGTAGTGTTCTCAAAAAGGAACAGAATTAAGTCTCTGAGAAAAAGCAAATTGATAAAATGATAGGAAATGCCAAAGTCAGTATTGGACAAGGACTTTATCTTTCTTTTTGTGTAGACTTAAAATGCAATCCTAATTCTTTTGCTTTCTTCCACAGGGCTCTTCACTTGCATAGCATACAGAATGGACATACCTCCCTTTTAACTAATCAGGAAATTGTTGTCAGTACACTCTTATGCCTTTTATTATATGGTAGTCAGACAGTTAAACTAAATTCCTCATTTACTTTAGTATGTCATTATTCCCTGTACATTTTGAGAAATCTGCAAATAGCAACTAATTTACAGCTGTCTCACACACTGTCCCTCTGTGTGATATGTCATTTTACAGATAGAAGATGGTTCTGCAGATGAAAGCAAATAAATTATATGTGAGATGTGGATATCCAATTTAAGGATTTTTTTGATTCATATTTCACATTGCAAAATGTTTATGTATTCAACTAATTTTTGTTTTAGTTTATCTAAAAATATTTATCATGTTCCCAAATAATATGTCAGGTTTTCAAGAGCTCAGGAGAGCACAAATACACTCATTACCAAACAGAATTTTGCTGAAATCATCTAGCATCAGTAGACCACTATAAGCATTACTTTACTTTTCTTTTGTGCCATCTCCCTAGTTCATTCATTACACATCTTTCAAACTCTTCAGCAAATGAACAAGATTTATGCAAGCAATAATCTCTTGACACTGGTTCATTCCTGAAGCGGGTCTGTACTGTACTTCCCAACTGAATAAGCTTGATGCCATCTTATCCACCCGTTTTCTCAAAGGAAGATAAGCTACACAGGTGTAATTCCTGACAGATTTATCTAAGACTGGTTGTAAAGACAATTATTAAGATTCAAAAAGCTTCTCCAGCGATTTGTTTTAAGATGTCACTGTCCTTCTTAAAAAGTCTGCCTAGTATCTAATCTGATACTTTTCTGCAGCGATTTTAAGACAATTATTTCTTGTAACATTCATCGTGGTATTCTTTTCAGGTACCTTTCAGATGTCTTTTGCCTATTTGACAGCTGTTATGTGAATCCTCTTTACTTAAGATCCAGTCCCTCAGCCTCTTTTTGGTGGCTATTTTCTAGGTTTCTCATTATTCCTATTACTCCTTTTTCAGTTAATTCCTGTCTTGTTTGAAACCTTGTCACAAGCTGTACAGTGCTGCCAGAGCTATGTGAAATTACCTTACATGTTTTGTAGGTTGCACTAGCATTTATATATCCTGGTATAACACTTTTAAACATTGCTCAGTTGTTCTAAATGATCACTAGACTTCTGTTTTTCCTTCAGAATGGATGTCTAGCCAATTGTTCCAGCTTGTTGTTAGTATCTCAATTATTTTGTCTACCTAACAGTAGAACATAGCAGTTTTCTGTATTGAGTTACATTATATTTTTGCCTATTTTAATATTATGACTATTTTTATTCTATTTCTATCTCCTAAAACTCTTCCCTGTCTAATAGGATATCCTTTAGTTCATCTTCCAATCCACTAGAATCATAGAATAACCTGAGTTGGAAGGGACCCACAAGAATCCTCGTGTCCACCTCTTGGCCCTGCACAGGACAGTTCCAAGAGTCACACTATGTGCTTGAGAGCCCTGTCCAAACACTCCTTGAACTCTTGTCAGGCTTGGTGCTGTGACCAGTTCCCTGGGGAGCTCGTTCCAGTGCCCAGCCATCCTCTGGGTGAAGCCCCTTTTTCTAATATTCAACCTAACCCCCTCCTGACACAAATTCAGGCCATTCTGTCAGGTCCTGTCATTGGTCTCCACAGAGAAGAGACCAGTCCCTGCCCCTCCTCTTCCTCTCATGAGAAAGCTGCATACTGCAATGAGGTCTCCCCTCAGTCTTCTCCAGGCTGAACAGACCAAGTGACCTCAGCCACTCCTCATACGCCTTCCTCTCGAGGCCCTTCACCATCTTTGTGGCTCTCTAATGGCTTAGTATTTTCTTTATATTGTGGCACCCAAAACTGCCCCCAGCACTGGAGGTGAGGCCGCCCCAGTGCAGAGCAGAGCGGGACAATCCCCTCCCTTGCCCGGCTGGCGATGCCGTGCCTGATGCACCCCCGGGACATGAGTGGCCCGCCTGACAGGGCACAATGTCTCAAGTTCAGTTTGCCATCAACCAGGACCCCCAGTTTCCTTTCCATGGCACTAGTTTCCAGTATCTCATTCCCCAGTCCATCTGTACATCCAGGGTTGCCCTATTCCAGGTGCAGAACCCGGTACTTTTCTTTGTTGAACTGCATGCAGTTGGTGATTGCCCACCCTTCTCATTTGTCCAGGTCTCTCTGCAGGGCCTGTCTGCCTTAAAGGGAGTCAACAGCTCCTCCCAGTTGAATATCATTGGCAAACTTACTTCATGTACTTTTGAGTCCTGCATCCGAGTTGTTTATGAAGACCTTGAAGAGCACTGGCCCCGCAGTGGTGCTGTGTGGAACCCCAGTAGTAACTGGTTACCAGCCTGATGTAATCCCTAATGTTATCCCATTTGCCCCATAGTGCTTTGTGCCCCACCCATGAGCCAGGTGCTCACCCATGGCATGATGGGTTTGTCCATCTGTGTGCTGGACATTTTGTCCTGAAGGACACTGTGAGAGACAGTATTGAAAGCAGTACTGAAGTCCAAAAAGATTACATCAGCTGGGGTGGTCAGGTCGGTGGATAACTGTCGTAAAAGGAAATTGTCAAGTTGGACTTCATCCTTGTGAAGCCATCCTGGCTGTGACCAATGATTGCATTGTCCTTCATATGTCTTTCAGTAACTCCCAGAATAATCTTCTCCATAATTTTACCAGGCATGGAAATTGGACTGGCAGACCTGTAGTTACCAGGGTCAGCATTTGCCAGCTTCCTATTGATTCTCCAGATTCACAAGAATGTTGGAAAGTCATGGAGAGAGATCTCGTTATGAAATCAGCCAGCTCTTTGAGTACACTGGCATGAATGCCCTCACGCTATCTCTCCTTTTTGACCACTGTTTTTCATTGTGTCCTCATAGCCTTTATGTCAGTGATTTCTTTTTCTGTGGAGTTTTTCAGGTATATTGCTTACTCTTCTATTAGTTTGAGAGTAACATTGAAGGAAGTTTGAGCCACCTTTATTTAACTGAGCTATCTTTACAGTGTCCCAGTGCACTGTTAATTTGGGGAGTGATGACAAGAGTGATGACAAGAGAACAGTTCTGTTCCTGGTGTCGTTAGCTGCTAATGTGAAATTGTCAGAACAGCCTTGATTCATTTCCAGCTTATGCAAGCACCATGATGTTGCTTTGTTTCTGAAAACAATGAGTATATCTCTGCTGCCTGCCTGTCCTTAAAATTAGTTCAGTGAGGGTAAAATTTTCTCATACCTGTGAATGGGAGTACTGATCTGGAAGTGTTGTGTGCTGACCTTGCACTCAGTATCTCATGTATCTCTGCCTGTGCCAGGTGTTGAGCATTAAGTTTTTTAGCATTTAAAAGGACAGTGTTATTTGCAAATAGGACTGAGTAGACATTAAAAGAAAAACTAAATCAAAAGGACTAAACTCGCACCTCATGATGTTAGCTGAAGCACCTATGAAATATTTACTAGCCTCTTCAGCAACATTCAAGTGAATCATATTTAGGAGCATCGGAGTCTATAAAAAATAATCTCTCAAAGAAAGGATTAAAGAAATCTTCAGAAATTAAAAAAGTATTACTTTTTTTTCCTCACTTTTCGTACTGTGGTTCTCAGTAAAAGAAACCTGAAATGGGTTTATATGTCACATTTTAAGTGGTGGAATCAAGTGGAGTAATCAAAGCCCGAAGTACAGCTGTCTGTAGATTTCAATCCTTAAACTAGTAAGTTTGAATAATAAAAACTCTCAGATCTTAAAAAAGGAAAGACATCTTTTTTTAACAGAAGAGAGTGCTAAATTTGACCTATAATCCATTCCACAAACTCCAAATATTGTTTTGAGTATTAAAAGATGAATTAGGTGATGTACTGTCTGGAGAGATGGCTGGTGGGCATCATAGCTAATACAAGTGCTCTCCTATACAGCCAGGATAATGAGATAGAAAAAGTATTCAGTTGTTTCAAAATCAGCATAGGCAGGTGTTTGCTTTGCTTCCATTTTCTAGTCCTTTATGAAATATTAGTGCTATATAGCTTTCAATTGGAGCCGTTATTTTGGGGTTCTTCTAGTGTAATTCTCCTTTAACCATGCCTTTTTGGCAAAAGGTGACACATTCAAAACTGAAGTACAAAAATGACGTTATTTAAATACAAAAAGATTGAGGTATTAATTTCTGTCTTTTTGGTACTGGCAATGGTGCGAAAATGTATTATTTTGATACAGTGATGCACTTCAGGTTCTGCAAGATATAGAACTGCATGAGATGTGACAGGACTAGAAGTCTGACTGCTTAAAAAGTTGATAAAGTTCTGTAAATTCACAGTGCTTACATCTGCATACTAGTGGAAACCTCAAGTACAGTCTTTCAGGAGGCTCCTTGATTCTTACATAGCTGCAATGCTGCTACCCCTTACATATTTTTAGTAGAGAGAGAAACTTTGACTTTAGGGTTTGCTGGAAATGCTGATAATCTTATAATGGAACTGCATTACAGTGGAGTTAGGTACCCTAACAAAAGATGAGTCAGGGAATAAAGGAGACAAATTCTGGTGAGTTGTTCTGAAGTGTTGTGATGCATAGAAAACACTTCATATTTTTATTTGTTACTTGAACTGGTTTTCTGACTCATGCTTCTGTGTCCTTTACCTATTCAATGAGACATCTTCCATCTTTTGTTCAAGGATGAATTATTCTCCATAACAATCTTTCTTCTTTTGCTTTTTGAAAAATCTCTTTGTAGATGCTCCCCGCCGCCTTTGTTTTTATGTTTCTCCTGATACTACATTGGCAAAACATACCAGAGAAAGATCTCTGTGTACAGAACTGTTTTATTGGAAGAAAAAGTTCAGCTTTTAATAAGAATGACAATATTAACAATGATATTATTTTCTCTGTATGTGGTTTTATATTATTTTTATGTATTTGAAACAAATCTGTTTCTCAGCTATAGTTAGTTTTTATATGGTTTCTCGATTGGAGCTGTGAGTACACAGATGACAACCTCACAAATGAATCTGTTTCAGATTAGATATCAGAAAAGATAGTCACTATGCAGAATTACATTAGGCACAGCTTTTCATTTTATTCATTAATTCTTTTTACCAGGATACTGTCATCTTAAAGATAGAAATTAAGTGATAAATTCTATAAAAATTGACTGTTTATTGCTTCCTATCAATAATGAATGTTGTTGCTTATTTCTTTGCTCATAGAATACAGATAAAACCAATGCAGTCTACTTCCATTTAGCATGGCTATTCAAATCAGTCTCACACCACAAGTGCCTTCATGCTTGAATTGAGTCTGAAACTGTAGCCAGGTTAGGGACCAAAAACTTTGTACCTTCATTTAATCAAATTTTTGTTATGAAGGTAGCATATACTGCAGAGCCTTTTCTTCGCACCTGTGTCTGCAAAGATTTAAGCATTTCACGTAAAGATTGCTTCAAATTTCTTAGAACTGTAATTTTTTGTTATAACATGTTTATATTAATGATAGTCATTCTGTTTCCTTACAGTGCAAATTAGACTATCAAGCCTGTGTCTCAGGAAAACAAATTTCAGTGAAATGTGAAGGACGTTGCCCTTGCCCTTCTGACAAATCCACAAATGCAGGCAGAAATGACAGGAGAGGTGAGTGATGGTAATTCGTGTAATATTTCTAATGCTCATTTCCAGAAGGAAGGAAGATTTTGCTCACAGAATATTATGGTTATCAGAAACACTGATTATTCTTGAAAAAAAACAGCTTTATTTTGTTCAAGGTTGTTTTCTTTGCCAAGGGTTTTTAAATTGTACCTATAGTAAAATACCGTGGTATTTTTCAAATGAGCTATTGTAGTATGAGTTACTGCTGTTCTTTTTTTCATTTGCTGTTTAATACTCCTTGAGAAGCTTATAATTGTATTTCAGACAAAGAAGAAACTAATTCCTTGCTCCTCAGTGTTTTCAGTTGAATATTCAAGAAAACAAGGTGTGATAGAAAGGAAGGAAACTTAGAAGTCCTTTTTGCTGGTCACAGGAGCAAAGTGTTGCGCTATTGTGTGAGTGAGTTCATTTGAAATTTTCTTGATAGGAATAAATCAGCTTCCTTTTGGACCATGAATGAAAATAGGCTGCTACAAAATGAAGTTGCTTTGCATTGTTTCTTAGCTATTGGTGCAACTGGAACAAACTGGAGAAAAAAAATGGTGGCTAAGGATATTGTATTTGAGTGGCTCCGAGGTGATTATGGAAGGTTGTTGTTAAAACATGATACTGTCTTTGGAGCTTCTGAATAGAGAGCTGTCATGAGGTTTTAGGCTACCATGGACCTGAATTTGCCAAGGAAAGCATGATTGGAGGTCTGCATTTTTTAAATTTCTTTAGACTGATCTTTGTTAGATGCAGTTTTTTGTTCTTTCTGTATAGTAACACTTTTGATGAGTAAGCTAAAATCTTTCTGCACAAATACCACTGAAAATACAGCAAAATTAGTTTTTAAAGGTGATGGGTTTTTTCCTGTAGCAACCTTATAACAATAAAAGGAACAAATACTGCATTCCTGCATTAATGTTGATATTTCATTATAGTTTGAAGCAGTATTCCAGATTTATTGGGCAGGATTGTCTTACTGTTTCCATTATAATCCGTAGCTACTGCCAAAACTGTATTTTTTTCCTAGTTTAAAAAACAAATTAATGTTCTCCTAACAATGAAGATGACCACTATAAAGATTAAACTGTGTTCAGGCATACAAGCAAATTAAAAAACTGCTTTGAAACGCTTCTTTAGGTCCGTTTTTTTGTCTTTGGCAATATAATTGATTGTGTAATTAAATATTAATTGAATATTTGTAATTAAATACTCCCTGTGCTGTAACCCCTCTGCAAAAGGATAGTCTTGATGTTCTTTTAAAGCATTAATTTACAATTTCATGTAGTATCTTGAAAATAAATAAATGAATATGTCATCTGCTTGCATTGTTGAACAGAATGAAAAGCACTGGAAGACCCAGTGTGGTACGGCTAATGTGGCCCCTTTGATAAGATATACAGTGTAACCTGAATGTGGTTGCAGTATCCACTAGCAGTAATTCGTGTCTCCAGGATGGATATGGGAATATTTGCTTAACAGTGGGCATGAAGTGAAATTAAGATAATGAGGCAAAAAGCATCTCTCTGTGAGTAGTAGGCCTACCATTCTCCAGTGTTAGTCTTTTAATATGCTATCATCACCCTTAATTTTTATCAAAATAAGATTAGCATTTTCTCTGCTGGAAGTTGTTTCACCTGATGCAGTTATCCTTGTCCTTGTGTGTATTCTTTCAAGTGTATTCTATTTTTTTTGTACTCCTGTACTAGAACACTGAAAAAAATCTTAGAGACAAATTTTTTTTTGCATCAAAAATTGGAATATTTTTTAAGTAAGAATGAACTCTTCATGATTTAAGTTGACAAGGGGTCAAGATTACTTGTGCCTAGTTATGTAAAAGAGAAAGAAAAAAGATCTCATGGGTATGGGAATTAACACTAATCCTGTCCTGACAGACTGTCAGAGCAAGCAAAATACAAGGCTTTTCCAAATGCTACACTTTATTGCAATGCTGAAATTTGTTAATATATTTTCTTTACAAGACCAGAAGCCAGGACACTTGAGAAACATGAAAGTGAGCTGAATATCCTCAGTGAAATTTCAGCTTTTTTTGTTAGAGAATACAAAATTTCTTAAAACAGAAGTTCTTATAACAAAAGTTATAAGAGTACGACTTTTGTCTTTAACTGGAGCTCCGTAAAATGTTGTAGCGGTTGGACTCGATCTTGGAGATCTTTTCCAAATGAAACATTTCTGTGGCTCCATAATACTATGCTGCATATATTTGTCAGTTGCTTACAAATTTGATGAAGCCAAACAGGCAAAGTAAGGTTACTGTTCCTCTTTCAGGGATAACTTTAGTAAGGGCTTCCTAAAATACATCCCCTACCTAGGCTGTTTAGGATAATTATTCATCTTTTCAGATTGAAAATTTACTGATTTTTTTTTGGTGTATCTGGAGAGCAAACTATGTCTATGAACTTTCCCAAAATAGTCTTGATGTGGATCCCCATACTCCTTTGGGAAGCAAAATTAAACCAGTATTCAGAAACACAGATTTTCTTCTTAAAATGTGTGTGAACCTAATAATGAAATCATAGAGTCCTCTTAGTTGGAAGTGAACTATTAAGTTTTTCTAATCCATATCTCTGATGAATGCATGAGGCAGGTGAGGGCATCTGGGCTTTTGTGAAGTCTGTCTCATTTTAATGATACAGTTAGAAACATTGAACCTAATTGATGTGCAGGGGCTCTTAGGTTAAATCCATAAATGAAAGGGCTAAGAACTTGATCTGGATCTAGATGTATAAGCTGTTAAGAAAAACAAAAGTTACAAGCAAAAAAAAACCCCAAACCCCATAACAACAAAACCAAAATAAAATAAAAACCTTTCTTTGCCATCTTTGCTTTGAATATAAATTAGAGAAGGCAATGGGTATTATATAAACTACAGCAGGTACTCCAGTAATTTTTAAAAAGAGACAGAAAAGACAAACTTAGTGTTATAAATGAGAGGGGGACATCTGCAGAGCATTAGAGGCAGTATTAGGGGAACACAAAGTTAGAAATAAATGAATATGGGCAATACAGAAGAGAGGGAGGGCTTTGGAAGTTGTGCAGAAGCAGAAAGAGAAAAAAAGGTAAAGCAGAAGGAATGGGAAGCACCACCACTCATGAGAGAGGTGTTAAATAAGAGACATGTGAGGGAGCATCTTGTTTTCTAGGCATAGCCATCGCCTCATGTCCTGCTTTTCCCACAGTCTCCTTTTCAAGTATGTGCTAGGATTTGGGGTATCCAGGTCATACTCACTTGCACAGCTGTGAATGAAGGGATTTCACTGAGCTGGAATCTGCAGATCTTTATTTTCCTAAGCACTTCTGAGGCTTTTCTCAGTGGTTATGTGGCACCAGAAACTAGAAAGAGTTCTGTGCACTGCACATTTTTACAAAACCGAGGAGTCTTTTGTCCCCTTGGCAGTGTCTGGGCACCATTTTTTCTTTCAAATAGTGGTCATGGTCCTTTTGCTCTGAGATACAGCGAGCCCTGTCCCTTGCTTGTCCTGCTCCTCAGTCTGATGGGTAAGAGCAAATGCACATGATGCAAAGTGTGGTCTTGCCAATGGGGTCACTGGGATAAGGAAGTGTGAGACCAGTCCATGGGGTAAATGCAAATGTTGCACACATTTTTAAGGATGTACAAGTCCTGGTAACCTTTAACACTTACCTCTGCACATGACACCTCATCTGCTTTACCTTTTGGCAATTCAAATTGCCCATCTCCCCATCTGTTCCCAAGTGCCCAGAAAACAAGTACACATCAATCCTTTTTCTGCTTCTCCTTTGGGTAGTAAGCGTGCTTAGCTTTCATATTCGTCTATCTAGAAAGCATAGGAACTGGTAGACCTACCCCTTGCAATGAGGTTTAGCTTCTGTAACTATCACATACAAGACAGAGTAAGCAAGAGCCAATAGTGCATCTAGATGCTGGGATTTGTTCAAGAACTGATGAGATACTGCTTTTACTCAACTTGATTTCACAACTTGCGTTGCCTCTCTCACTCTCCCACCCAGTGCTGCCTTCGGTAGCTCTCAGCTTATGTTCCAAGCAGGGGGATTACTGCTGACCTGGAAAAGTCAGGCAGAAAATTGTGTTGGTTTCTGCTGTGAAGCTGCATGGACAAACCAAGGTGTATCTGATCACAGTCCTTGAGACTCCCTCCCTGCTCATCTCAATGCATCTTGCTGATCTCCACAATCTCTCCTCACTTCCATCATCGTTCCAGCAGCCAGGATCTTAAATGTCTTCTTTCAGGGAAGGCATCTTCCAGGATCTGTCCTTTCAGTCCCTGCCCCAATTTTCCCAATCTAAATAGGCTGTGTGTAGAGGTAAAATGCACTATCAACCTCATAATTATTAATTCTGTTCAATGTCTCTTTATTTACTGGAGGGTTCAAGAAGTGCCCCTTTTGTTTTATCAAAATTTATACCAGTCTATACCAATTGCAGCCAGCAAGGAGCAGCCTTATGCTTGAGGGTCCAAACGTTCCAATTTTGAATTCACATACACCCACAGACTCAGCTGCTACCTGCTAGAGTTCACATTTTAAACTATTTTTTTCACCTACTGCAATAGCACATTTACTTGAAGCTTTGTTACATTTCTTTAGTAATGTACAATTCACCAACTTACATCACCTCTTTCAGTGATTTAAAAAGCTTTTAGCTGTTGGCTATTTTGACTTAATTTAAAACGTGCTTCTTTTCAGCCAACTTGAGATTAAAATATTAGCAAAATTTCTTCAGGGAAAATTAAATGACTTAAAACAGGGAAGAAACAAGGTGAAAGAAATAGGAGTTTTCTGTCTTGTCTCATTAACAGGTTTTCATTTTAATTAATGCAATTTATTTCCTTAAAAAAATGTGGGGCTTCGAACAAAATTAGTTTTGCATGTACTTCTGTTTTTTACTTCTTGCTAGTTTTAATTTATTCTTTTTTCACCTGTGTTTTATCCAGGCAACAATTTTATTCTAGTTTAATTTTCTTTTTGGTTCATGTTTGATTTGTACTGAATTCCTTTGAAACCTGTGAATAGACACTGGAATGGTCAAATTTGTGTAACATAAGTGTGTATTGACAGCATTCCTCCAAGAAAATAAAACTGTAAGTTTTCAAATCTGATTGAAAGGGTGAGATTATGGGAGAGTTCTTTCAAGTTCTTAACTGATTTTAAGGCTTTTGAGTGGGAATTTTACCATCCTGTTGGAAAAAAATAAAGCATTATTTTTGTCATCTTAATACTGTGTGGAAAATGGCAAAAACAAAAAGTTGAATGATCTGTAGTCACAAGTGAATTCCCTGCTTCACAGTGTTTTATTTTGCAAGTTAATATATTCAAAATACTTTTCTCAGGTGCATTAGCTTCTTTTGATGCTAATGAATATCATTAATGACTTTTGCAATTCCCTAACAAACTCACTGATAACTTGGCATGATTCCAGAAGCATTTTCTTGTTTTTTAGAATTTTTCACAAAATGTAAAATGTATCTTTACAACAGTGTTCTCATATTCTGAAATAATTGTTTAGAATACGTTTGCAGAACATGACATTGTTTTAGTTCAAGACATTGCAATAAAAAAAAGATGGACAGCTGAAAGTAATTTTGTACTGTTAGTTAATTGATATCTAATTCATAATTAATATAATGTATAGTAATACCCTTCATTACTGGTATTGATCAAGACCTATGGGTTTTTTTCTACATAAAGAAATAAGGCAGTCTGTGGAATATACGTCTTAGAGAAAAGGACATAATAAGTAAACAGAGTTAAAATTTTATGTCATTTAATGTGGTATTTATAAGGCTTTTCCATATTTGTATTTTTATAGTATAATACCTTACTTTTCTAGCTGACAGAAATAGCATTTCTAGTTTAAATTGAATACTGCCTGAGGAGTCAGGGTAGGACTGTCATGAGCCAGGATTTGTTTTCTCTTATAATTTTTTTCTGTAGAAATTTACCTTATTTTTAGTCATAATATTTCTGCGGATTTCTTTTTCTACTGTCATAGTACTTGGATTACTAGTTCAGATACAGGAGATTAATTATATTAGGTTGGTAATTATTTCTTAGGAAGGTAGGGGTTGAAGGACTGAGATGTTTCATGTCCCAACTTCCAGAAAATAAAAAGGGAGGTCCCAGATAACAGCCTTCTGTTATCAACTGTAGCATTTAACATCTTTCAAAAGCTGCAGAATGATGCAAAGGAAGGAATACATCGGTCTCTGAAATAAAACTGTTTCACTTCCATTCAGAAATTGAGATAGAGATTATTCACTCTGCCTTAATGGTTACTGCACTTACTGCATCATTGCAGGCATTTCCTTCTGTGTCTTCTTTGCTTGTTATTCAGGTTATATAAAGGCTTACTGATTAAATAAATAAATAAAAAATTGTATAAAATATTAATTACATGCAAAACCTTCAAGATACATGATAGTGTTTGTGGACTGATTTGTTTGGTTTTGTGCTTGCTTGGACCAAATACCTTGGGCATGTTTCTCTATTGTCACTTGAATCTGAGATGTTTGGCAGCACAGATGACAAAATCCCACTCTGTATGTCAGTCTGAAGGAATATGGTCAATGAAGACCACAGGCATTTCTGCAGAAATTTCATCAGCAAGTGAGTGTATGGCTGACAGCTCTTAGCTGTGGCCAAAGACCTTCAAAAGTATCTAAGAAAAGCATTCATTGTCAGTTATCTCAAATTTGCTCCACTCCAGAGTACATACATTGGGCAAGTTAAATTATTCTTGAAACTAAAAATCTTTGGACGGAGTGCTTTGTTTTATTTCTCTGTCAAGCTACACTGACTCTGACAAATGTGTGCCGTGACATGCCCAGAATCCTGGTCTCCCAGTCTATTTCAAAGATTTGGCTGATGTGTACTACAGCATTCTCCTGGATTATGTCTTTGGATATCTTCATCATAGAAATAAGGCTGTGTTTCTGCCCTGACATAGAGTCAAGATTCAGCTGGGACATGCAGTCATACCCAAAAGCTCAGTGCCAACTGAAGGTCCTGCAGTTTAAATGGCAAAAGCTATAGCATTGTTGGTAAAATACTGAATATGCATTTTTATTAGTATTGAAATAGAAGAATTCATTCTCAGTAATTTTTGAGTTAATCTCTAATAAATCGTGCTAACAGCTCACTTGATATTTTCACTAAAATAAGAGAGGTAGGCTTATATTCATGGAAGAAAAAGAGGGCTTCACTTCAGCATCTGAGGAGGACTGTGTAGGTAACGAGGAAGCTCTTAAAAATGTCATGCTCTCTGACTCTAAGCTTTTGCCAGAAGGAGGTGAAAAGGCAACATTGCATGCTGAAAGTATTTTCAATTAGCATGTCTGAAAGACTTTAATCACAGAATATAACTGCTCTCTCAGCTGCATCCTGTTTCATACGGAATACTGCCGAATTTGTTAATTGCTATGTAGAGACGGGGATAAATAACAGTAGGATTAAAGACACTGTGGATACTGTTTCATTCTGTGTGCATCAGTGCTTGAAAAACAAACAGAGGGACAAACAACCAAGCAACACTCTCCCAAATCCTCCGATTTGATTTGCACAGCATCATCTTTTCAATACATGACCTCCATACTCCTCATATATTACAGGTATAGATGCCAAAAAAGTGCTTTTGTTTTGTTTTCATTCAGAGAGAACACTGACTGGTTTCCAGACTTCACAAATAAAGAGATTGAGGGCCAAAAATAGCACTTGTGTTAACTCCCTAATCTCTACTTTGTATTTTTGCCTTTCAATGACAGATAGTACTGTTTTGTAATTCCCGTTTTCTCTTCTGAAAAAGTAACTACAGGACATCAATAGAATAAGAATCTGTATTCAAACCAACATGTACTAGGCCAATTAGGCCTGATATTATTGGTGACCAGTTATGGGGTAGCCAGAAGAGGCCATTTGTATGAGACAGAGAGCAAAATTCCCACCTGTAAGATGAAGAGGTTCATGCTGTGTGGTCAAGGATAAAATTTAACTTTCAAACTTGAAATAAGACAAAAATAACCCACTGAAGAAAATTGATGGTATGTAATCATGCTGTTTGGGCTTTATTTACAAATATGTTGTTATGTTTTAAAATATTTCTGTGAAGGTCTAAATGTAGCATTTAATTTGACACTGTCATGAGTGTTACAGAAAATAGTGACTAGCCTATAAAAAGAAACACAAAGGGAAGTGTGCTGGTTCTCATCATGGGCAAGGTGCTCTCAGTAGTTAACTTTCTCTTAGGAATATGCACAGTTAATGAAAGGAGGTGGTCTCAGTAGTCTGAGAGTATAGGTGGTAGCAACATTTTAAATAAGTGAGTTAAATTTGCACTAGGTAATTGTCAGCCTTTTGGTTTACTGTTCTTCTTAGCCATACATTTGTATTCAGTAAGATATTTTTAATGTAATTGCTACTGTAGTTCTGTAGAATGCAACAATAAAAGAAAATATCTATGCTTTTTTATTTGCTTAATTTTCATTAGAAAATTTTGCTGATTTTTCCAAAATTGGTGTTTAGATGAAGCCTGAAATACAAGAGCATAATGATCAGTGGCATCAGTGGAACCACGCACATCCTGGAGTTTGTCTTATCTGTTTTGATATACACTGCTTAAGCTTGATGTCATTGTGGGCTCACAACAAAAATTGAAGCTGGGCTAGTATTTCTGCTCTTGCCTTTACTGCTGGCATCAGTGTGAATCTTGCTATTGATTTGAAAGTAAATAGGCTCTAACATTGTGACTCAGTTTCCTTGTTAGAGGAAAAGACGTTATCCATAGGTAAGCCTTCTTACTCTACTAATGTTTCTGAACACTATTTTATTATTATTTCTGAAACCTTTTGATTTTAAAGGTGCTACGAAACTAAAATGTGTTATTGTATTTCCATTGTAGTTCTTCAGAGAATATTGACTTAGAAGTAAATGTTCATTTTGCTTTTATTGCTTTTTGTACTAGAATACATAGTTTTTACTTTTCAGTCTTAAAGCTATTCATCCTTGACCTATATTTGTCCAAGCATGCACGCTAAAGTACTGGTTTTCACCTTTTTAAATTTGTTATATGAACTTTCAGTAATGGTTAGCTGTAAGTATACATTATATATGATTTGAAGCTATTTGAAGAGAAAGTGAAAATGGAGGCATTGTGGATTTTTATGCTTTGAAATTTGGTCAGCCTAAATCATTAAGAATGTCTGTCATTATGAATGGTTTTTTCTCTGTTGTATATAATAAGGTGAATGATAGACCATTTTTTACTTGATCTTTAATAAGAAGTACTATTGTTTTACCAGATTTTAGAGCTTTACTAGATATTTTATAAATGGTAGGTTGTTTCTGAGATAGAAGACTAATCTTTGCTACAATTCATTTGTATCTGTAAAACATTTCCATGTCTATGATAGGAAGGGAATTTGCTAGCACAGAAATACTGTGTTACTGTATTTGTAAAAGGTGTTTATTTAGGATTCACTACTGTGTTTGTGTAATTACAGAAACTCAGTGGAGCTAATTTTATTGGTTGTTCCTTCAGTGCTAAGATAAATTTTTTGCGTGAAGCTTTTAAATTTCTAAACTGAATATCTTTTTTTTCTCGAGTGACACTGAGCCAAGTAAAATTTTCAGCAGTATCTTCTTTTCATTAGTCAAACTCCATGCTAAGACTTTCTAAAAAGAGACTTCTCCATCATAATTAGTAGTGATCTAATGTAGTGTGATTAGTAGCAATCTAATGTGGTACGGAATGACAGAGAATGTGTTTAGAATGAGAGTGATCTGACCTGCGTGCTCACAGTCCATGGTTCCCTTGTCAGCTAGTCTGGGTTTAGCCAGAGCACACCCTCATACCTGGGCTTCCTTCCTCTGGAAGCTGGGAAAGATTGGAAAGGAGTCTTACAGGATACTTGCCAGGTGTTGTCCATGTGTGATGTGGAAGTGATGAAGGACCTGTGGCTGTGTCTGAAGGACTGGAGAAATGGAGATGCAGCTGTGTAAGCTGTTGTTAGGCTGTACAAGTGACTTCATTTGTCAGTTTTGCTCCAGATGCCCATTTCTCCTGTAATTTCAAACTTATTCTGCATGGAACAGTATGTATTCACTTTGTTTTAAACACCTTTGTAGTTTGAAAAGGATAACTAGAATTGGTTAGTATATTGGTAGATGATATTTTCACTAAAAGATTTTTGCTTTTTCTTCCTGTTCTTATAGGGACTAGAATGTTTAGGAACATGGGGTAGAAATACATGTTTTGCAGAAGTGATATTGCAAATGCAGGTAGAGCAATGAGGCAGAGACATTCTAGTAAAAATAATACTAGTAATTAATATCAGAGTGGAGCTGATAGTGTAAAATAAAAAGAAAAAAGGTAGAATGTGCTTGAGCAGTGATCTGTATTTTTGGTATTCTCTGCAATGAAGTCATAATTGCAGAACAAATTAAAATTCCATTGAGTTTGACTGTTACAAGGAAGAAGTGAAGGATTAAGGGAAGATTGTCCATTCCGTAATAATATTGTTTATATAAAAAAGGCTAGACTGTATATGCTGTGTTTATGAAAAATAATCCCCGTAACACTGCAGAACATACTCAAGAATGTTTTGAAGAAGAACATTTTATTGTTGCCAGGATTACGTGTAATATTGAGAAAGGATTGTTAGCTGAGTGCTTGTTGTCGATATTGCGAAGAGCTATGACACTGTAGGGAAGCTGGGAATATTACATACCCATCACTGGAAACAGCTCTTTGCTCACAGTTCTAAGCACCTTTGCAACAGCAGTCTTCTCAAGAACCACCTTGTCTTTGCTCTTCATTAGGCCTGTTTATTTCCAAGTCATTCCACTTTTTGTGGCTGGTTTTGGAAGCTTTGGGTACTCAAATCTATACAGTTTTGTCAAATCCAGGTATGTACATCACAACCATGAATTTTCTTTTAAATGGAAAATTCCTATGGTCTTAATGCCATGGAAAGCAGTTCTGTCCTACTGTGGTGGGCTGCACTTGGAGAATTTACTTCTGATGTTTCTTCTCTTACCAGCAAGAAAGTGTTGAACTGGCAGATCTTGCCCTGTGTTAAAAGTATTAGTATAATACAGTTTGTAATTTCTAAAATAACGTTGCATCTCTGCTCACTGTGTGAGTACTTCTTATCACAGGACATTGAGGGCATATATGTCCTGTGCAAGTTGTGGCTTAGAAAACAGGTGTGCATGTTTGAGGAGCTGAGCACAGCATGGGATTCCTTTTCCATCCAGTGTGTAGGGAGCAATTCAGGGTAAACTTCCCAAACTTCATCTCAAGCAAAGCTAGCTGCTTCACTGTAACTACGTGGGAGTGAGCTGATACACATGGGGTGGATGCTTAGAATGCATTGCCTTTTTTGTAATCCTTGATTTCTGTGGGATTGTTCCGACACTTGAGGCCATTTATACACTGCTTCTTTTTAGGTAAAGACTCAATATGTACAAAGTGATTTTTAGTCATTCAGAGTTGTTTTCTTACTACTACAAAATTTTCATACACAGAGGAAAAGATTTTTCTATAAGAGGTTGCTTCAAAATGATTTATTATGAAAATTTTGATTAGATTGATTGATTTTTTTGCTTCCTTCCCCCTTGTGTTTTAGTAGGAGGGGAAGCTCAAATGGTGAATATGCCTTTAGAGGCAAAAAACTTACCTATAGTGTATCAGCCTGTGGTTTTGTGTGTGTTCCTGGAATTTTAAGAGAGTTAAGGCAAGCTGCTATGATGAAAGGAGATAAGTAATGCTGTTTTCATTGTATGTTTTATAATTTTAACTTAGATCTTGAAAAAATTCTTGGAACAAATTCAGTTCTAGAGTCCCCAGAACACCCAAACTATTTGGAAAGTTTAGTCTGTGTAGCACAACAGACTATTAAACTATTTTAGATAGTCATGAGAGCATGCATTTTTAGGGTGTATTCATTATTTTCTTTTGCTCTCTGCCAACCAGCTTCCATCGCTTGTAAAGCTGGAAGCTTAAATATAGTCCACACCATTAAAATGGTGTTACATTGGATTATAAGGCTATAATTGCTTTAATTATGTAAATGAAGGAGCCTTGCCAATCTTATGGTACATTAAAGGGTTTAGAAGTGTGTCACAGTATTTGTATTGAGAATAAATAACCAAAGAGATGCAGATCATATGCTAAGTATCTGGATCAGCATTATCTTTCTGTTCATGCAATGTACAAATAAGCTAACAGGATGCTGCTATGTTTGTGTCTCAATTACTGATGTGATGGTAATATTTTTTTACTGACACTATTTTTATATCATTTATGCGGTAATACTTAAAAGTCTTTCATTACTCACCAGTGGGAGATAACTGCTAGAAAAATCAGGTTTATTGTAAATCAGGTAATTACTTTAAATTACTTAATTTACTCCTCCTTCTTATTTTTTGAAGATAAAATATGTGGTGCTAATTGCATAACCTAATTCTGAATTATTTTTTCTGTAAGTATGTCAGTTTATTGAACAGTGAAGCTACTTGAGAGCCTTAGGAAGTTCAGGAATGGGCTGATGATGGTTCACTACTCTCTTGAAGGTGGATCAATGAGATTCATGGAGTCCTCTTCAAGTAGGCTGTAAACTGAGTGGTGTTTAAAGAACATGTGATACCCTTTCGGCAACCAGTTCTCAATAATATTAATTGAGTCTTTAGTACTTCAATATCCTATTTACTTTACTACTTCAACTGTGCTATCTGTGCTCCCTGTTAAATAGTTGCAGTATCACTTTTCTGAAGTGACTGTTTTAATAGCTGCTAGAGTTTTAGTATTTTCTTTAAAATATCAAAGTCGTTTAGAAGACAGGGATTAAAAAGCCTGGCTTTGGCAGCTGTTGCTGATGTGTCTACAGCTGCTACACTGAAATTGACAGAAATTTAATGTGTTAATTCCAGAGTTAATATCCTGGTGATATGGTGGCCCAATTTTTTATTTTTTTAACATACATGTTGGATCTCATTTATTCCTTGAAGCTGACTTCTGTCATGGTAACTGGTTTCTACTTGAGCTAATTTTAAGCAAATATTCCAGTATCTTACTGTGCAGGGAAAAGACTTTACTTGGCATAGCCTTACTTGGTTACAATACAATTTTTCAATAATAAATATATAATCAGTTCTTACACATAAAAGTACAAGTTTTCTCTAAAAAAATGTTCATCACCTCTCCTGAGCATACAGAGAGAAGAACAATATTGATTTACTGTTTCACATTTGCTTTTTTTGCATAAATGTTTGAACACTCTTTCACAGTTGAGAACCCTTGTTCTCTTGGTTGGTGTAAAGTTTTAAAGCACTACTGAACACTTTAATGTGTATTCAGTGATGCTCTGAAAATGTCTGTGCACTGAAGGTATGATGACACCGAGGCTGTGTTCACATCATTCATTTCTAGCTGTGATAATTTCTAAAAGTTTGAAATGGTGATGCAGTGTTACAAAGAAATGTAACAGTATTAGAAAAAGTTATTTAACAGTAACTCTCCAGGACAATTCTTACACGCTTCTCAGTGTCTTTAAGCAAGAGAAAGGTGTATTTTCAAAAAACCCCCCATCCTTACTTTGCATGAAAAATAGTCCTGCTAGCTTTGAGTCTGCAGGTAGGGTACTACAGCTTTACTCAGAGTCTTGGTAAGAATATGTACTAGTGTCAGCATGATCTAAATCTATTCTGAGTGATATGTTTTCATATCTTGACTGTTTTCACTGTCAAGAAGGCAAGTTTTTTTATTCATAAATACAGATTTTTTTTGGTATTCTTGATGAATCAGCATTATGAAAACATATCATAATAAAATTATTAGATCAATCCTATGTGCCTCAAAGTATAGTAATTACCCAACTGTGCTGCTTTTTATCTGCGTCACAAAATACAATAGTAATTTTATTTTTTCTTGATATCTTTATTTTATATCCCAGATGCAGATTACTTTACATGTCAGAAATCCTCTAAATAAAGCATTAAAGTCTTCATGGAAAATGAAAAACCCAACTTCTTTCCTGAAGGCACCATGATCCATGAAATTAGCTGTGGCATCTGTTTTAACTGTTCCTGCTGATACTGCAAGATCAAGTGCTACAGCCACCTTGCATGCAGGCATCAGCACTTGTTCAGTTGTGTCAAATTGTTAAGCTTTGGCTCATTAGCATGGTGGCGCTTTTAAAACATAACTGCCCCCTAAAATTAAATGGCTTTATATTGATATTTACTAGTACTGAAATACGTTTTTGTAGGGAAAAAAAAAACAAACAAACAAACCAAACCAATCTTCTATTTACCCTTTTTGAGAAATCCTGGATTGATTCAGTAATAATTGATTCAGTAATAATTTCTGTCAAAATTTTTTGATTTATTTATCCTCTTTTTAATAGAGGTTTGTTATAAATTCCTGAGAACAGTAGTAGAGCATGAAACATTTAAAAAGAGTTGTAAAGCCAGGAAACTAAATAATTAAGACAGTTTTGTTCTGTTTGGCCTCTTCAGCAGGATTGTCTCCTCATCTGAATTCAGGTGTGGTTGAAGGTTTTAAGCAAGTTTATAACACAGTTTACTATGTCTCATAGGAATCTGATTTTTTGGGTATAGTTTTCTTTTAAGGTCAGTATTTGAAATTGATCACCCTCTGTAGTATTTCTGTATATACAGTTTAAGAGGATTAAAAGATACGTCGAAGATAGAGGCCACTAAGTCACCGGTATTATGTAGTTACCTTCTTTCTAAAGGTTTAGCTTCAGAAAATGAATACAAAAACAGTGTATGGTTTTAGCAAAGTGAACAAAATACTGCTGCAGCTCAGAAAAACAAAGAAAATAATAATTCTCTTTGGTTTTGTGTTTCACCCTGTTTAAATCTATTAAAGAGAAAAAGCCAGTGTGTGCAAGTATATCCAAGTCGGGTTGTTTCTGACCATTTAATTGAGCACTGGATCATAACTAGACTTCAGAGAAAATAGCATACATAACATTAGGGAAGCAAATTTAAAAGAACATTACTACAGATTGGAATAATTTAGAAGAGTTGTCCACCGGCTTTAAAGACTACTGATGGATAGCTTAAAAGTATTTTTTCTGAGTCAAAAGCTGAAAACAGCCAACAGGATATAGTGTGTCAAGGCTAAAGGATGCAGACAATTGTCAGAGATGAGCATCTGTGACAGTTTGCTGCTTAGAAAAAGAAAGCTAGAGATCAGTGCAGTTATTCACAAGGCTATTGTGTACGTGTGTTTATTTCTTGACATCTGTAGAATTTCATTCACTAGGGTTAAAGGTAGAGTTTGTAATGCAAGCACTGATTTACCATGTCCGTGGTTCATCCAGATGACCATTGAATTATTAGTGAGAGCTCTCACTGACTGTAAGGATTAGCAGCCTGCACCTGTTACAGCCTGCACCTCTGTAGTGTTCATTTGTGGGCAACATGGATCTTGTTGTGTAAGATGCCTGTCTGTCAGGATTTTTTTCCTGCCTAGTATGGGGGGTTGTTAGAAGTTCATTGATGTCAGTGAGTGATGCTAGGGAACTGATTTCTGTAGCTTCTTGAAAAAGGTTCTCAGCATTGGCAGGAATGCAGCACTCAGTACGGAGTAAGTGTAGTAATTCAGCTTTCTAGTTGAAGTATATTCCTTTTCTGAAGAACATCCTAATTTTCATATGCTGAAGAACTATATATTACTTTCTTTGTCTTTTTTCCTCTCTGTAGGCAACTTTGTAGTATTTTTGCACATACCATGTAGCACTTCACTCTGCAAGTGATAAATCTAAGGTATTAGTCCTTGTAAGTTAGGGTAGGAGAGGTAGAGTGAATGATAAGCAGTAAGTTACTTGTTTCTCTTAAATTGTTTCATTTGCTATTTAAGTTTATTTGAAATTAATTCAATCTTTTGCATAAAGATTTGTAATAAGTTATACCCAGTGTCATAAAGATTTTCCTTTTTTTTTCTTTAATCTGTTTTTAAATTCCTCCAATATATTGGGAGAGATTTAAAATCAGTTGTGTTTTGTAACAATAGACTTTGATATGAACAAGGGGTCAGGCTTTTGATTTGCTCTATTTCTCTTTTCAAAACCACAAACAAGTACAAAAATAAGCTTGAGGGTAGGGGGGAGTTGGAGGTGGAAAACTTTGCTTAGTGTAAAAGGAGCAAGAAGATAGGAATATCCTTTTTTCCCCCAAATAACCTGTGCAACGAGCGCAGGGAATCTGAATAAACATCCAGTAAATGAAGCATTAAATTATACCATCACTTGAATTGATTTCTGTTGAGATGTGTGAAGTCATCAGTAAAATACTTCTGCTACCAAACTTTTACCAGGCTACACACCAATATTTTACAGAATCAGACTAGCAGAATGGTTGAGTTTGAAAGTGACCTCTGGAGGTGCTCTTGCTCCATACCCTGCTCAAGCAGGGCCACCTAGAACAGGTTGCTCAAGACCATATTCAGACGACCTTAAAATATCTCTGAGGATGGAGCCTCTACAACCTCTCTGGACAACTGAGTCATTCTCACAGCAAACAATTGTTTCCTCGTGTTCAGAAGAAACCTCCTGTTTCACTGTGTGCCCATTGCTTCTTGCCCTGTCACTGAAAAGAGCCTGGTTCTGTTTTTATGTCCTCCCTCCAGGTATTTATTTACGTTTATAAGATCCCATTGTTTTCTTCTCCAGCAGAAATGGTCCAAGCACTTTCAACATTTCATCATATGAAATTCTTTTGATGCACGAAATGTAAACCAAAAAGGTCCACATTATAATTAGCTAACCAAAATTGTCTATCATAATAGAACCTCATGAGTGATTTTGTCACTTTCAGTGGCAATTAGTGAGGCAATTTTGGTTAGCTGTGAAGACCTGTGAAAGAGAAAAAGCTTCCAAAAATGATCTGAGAACTATAGCACATATATGTATATTAACAAATACTAAACTTGCTTCTCTGGAAATGTGCGAATGTGCAAATGCATATTTTTCTTTTCTAGCCAAAATATAGAGAAATAAATACAGTCTGATCTCATGTGTTTGAGGAGCAAGTTGAGAAATGTGTAGCTTAACATATAGCATGAAATATAGTCATGAAGATGTGATTTATAGCTCAAAATATATTTATCACAAAAAATTCTTTTGTCATTTTAAGGTGGTGATGCAAATCCATAAATTTCCTAGGTAACTTTGTACAGTTTGTAGCTTCATACAGTGATTCTCGATTTGTATGCTAACTTACGTCAGAGTGCTAATTAAGAGAAATCTCTTAGAAAAAAATATTGCTTGCCTACATGCACACACAATGCATACGTAATACTTGATGTATATATATGAAGTATATTTTATATATATATATATGAAGCATATTTTATATGTATATGAAGCACCTAGAACATTGAAACTGTTCTGTGGAACTTAGTGGGTTTTTTTGTAGGGTAGCATACTCATGTACAAGATACATTGAAAAGTATGATCAGTAGTAGTAGTAGTCTAGAAACCCAACATATTTTACAGAACACGAACTCATAAAAAGTGTTTGCAAATCATATAACCTGCAAAACATCCTTTGCTTTCCGTCTGTTTCAGGCACAGTGATGTAACATTCAATTCAATCTGATATTAGCATTTTAGTGGGTAGTGATTTATTCTTGACACTTGGACAAAGGACACAAGGAGCCTTGGAAGTAATTTTTAAATTCCCATCTATGTATATTTATATGTAGAAGCAAGTTAACTGTACACAGAGTAAAGATAATATTGTACTGAATTTCATTACCACAGAGGTCATTGTGCAATTGCACAGTCTGCTATTCCTTTTTTCTATTGCTCTACCTTGAAGCTTTCTTCGGACTGGAAGAATGCCCCTTTTGCAGTTTAAGGACTTCCATAATGGAAATAGAAATGCATATGTCCATTAAGAAGGCATTTGCAAAGAGATTGATGGTGTTGGCATGCGTTTGTTAAGCACTAGGCAGGCAGCCAGTCCATGTGTGCAGATCGCCTGCACTGCACATGCTGTGAATCTGGTGTGTCCTGGAGGCTTGCAGCTTAATGACTTGAAACTTGTATGGTACACTCTTCTGGGAGAGCTGAACATGAAATGGTCTGGTCAGAGCTTCTGCTCTTGTTCTGCTATAATCTGAATTTCCTTTTGATTTCCAGAGTTTGGGTAGATAAAAGATGAAATGTGGGAACTCTTTTCCTTTATGATTGAGCAATTTGTTCCAGTGTATCTTGTGGACATTGGGTCATTTTGTTACATAAATCAAAAGCGAATATAAAATCCTTATCAAGCATTATAAATTATTAGTGTTGTTTTGAGTGACGAGAAATTCTTTTTGCAATGGAAGCCGAATAGTAACTGTGAAAACAAAATGCATCTACCTATTGCGGTCTTTACAGAGGTCTTAGTTTTTGCTGTTGGTATCTGTGTTAGCCCTCATTATACAATTTTTTAAAACTTTGAATTTACTTTATCTGTGCAATATCAGGCCATACAAAAAATGGATGTTTTCCTGAAGACAATTTCCTTGCTTCTTTCAATGCTGTAAAAGAAAAGGGTTATTTGTGGACTCAAAAATTACACTTATCTGCATTTCTTTGTAGCGATTGCATGAATCTCAATCAATTAATTTAGATTAAACTACTCAGCATCTTACCTTTCTGAAAAAAAATGTTCTACATTGTAGTATTTTTCAAAAAATGAATACCTACTATTTTTGCCAGAAAAAAACCACTCCGTCGCAATATGATAATGATAAAAGCTGTTTTGTTATGGAAATATTTGCTGAGTGACAAATGCTTCATTTCACAGAAAATTTTTCAAGACTAAAGTGATTAAAATGGGACACCTGGATTATGTGTTGTCCAATAAAATATAAATAATGTGTGGTTCATTAGCTCTTGACACTTCAAAATATGAGTGACTAAATAAAGAAACAGCGTAGAAAGGCGAGAAAGGTAAAAAAAGAAAATGTGGATAGCAAGGAGGTGATGATTCTTTAATTACACCTTTGGCTTGGGAGCACAGTTTTGTGCCCACAAGGCAGATGCTCAGCTGCCTTGTCTAGATGGAAGAGAGGAGAGGAACTCACTATTTTTTTATGTTTATATTCAGCCATATATTTATGTATGTTCCTATCTTCTGCTGAAGAGCTGAACTGTTATGTGCATGTGTGTAGGATATGAGAAACAAAATCTAGATACCTGATGTACCCAGCTGACTACCTTTCAGGGAGATTTTGGAGAGTTTGTGTGAATTGCTCCCCTGTGGGCCATTACCACTGCCTATATCCTCAGGAAGTTTCTTCCAGTTATCATCACTGTCAAGTGACTGAATAATCAGAGGAGCTGTTGCCTGCATCTTCTTCACAGGTGATTGATGTCAGTGTGTTGAAAATGTCATCGTTTATGTTTCCTTGTTTATTAATTTCTTCTAAGAGACTTACCTAACTCTCCAGCATATCTGGGCTTTATGCAGTGACTAGACATTCAGTATTCATTTAATTTATTTTGGTCAGCTATTTGTTTACATCAGGTATTTTACACAGCAGTGTCATGATGGTAGTGGGAGTGGTTTTGAGTTCAATGGACCAGATGTTGTACATTGATATTATGTGGGCACAGCTCCTTCATGCTGACCCCTATTGAAAGAAACAGTATTACTGAGTAATGCTAGGCTCAAGTCTAAATTGGGAGAGGAGTGGCTGGAGAGCAGCCCTGCCAAGAGGGATCTGGGGGTGCTGGTTGGCAGCAGCTCAGTGTGAGTCAGCAGGGTGTGCCCTGGAACCCAGAGGGCAAATCCCCATCCTGGGGTGCATCAGGCACAGCACAACCAGACAACCAACAGCGGTGACTGTCCTGCTGCATTCAGCCTTGGGGTCCTCACCCCCAGTGCTCTGTGCAGTTCTGGGCCCCACACGACAAGAACGCCAAAGTCCTTGGCTGCATCCAGAGGAGGGAAACAAAGCTGCTGACAGGGATAGAAACAATGTACTGTGAGGAGCGGATGAGAATTTTGGACTTGTCTAGTTTGAAGAGGAGGAGGCTGAAGGGTGACTTTATTAGTCTCTACAGTTCCCTGAAGAGGTGGAGAGGGAGGTGCTGAGCTCTTCTCCTTTGTATCCAGTGACAGGACACATGGGAATGCTTCAGAGCTGTGCCACAGGAGGGTTAGACTGGACATTTGGAAGAATTTCATTACTGAGAAGGTGGTCAAACCCTGGAACAACCTTCCTAGAGAGATGGTTGATGCCTCAATCCTGTCAGTGTTTAAAAGGCATTTGGACAATGCCTTTAATAACACATGCTGTGGGTTATGGTTAGCCCTGAACTTGTCAGGCAGCTGGACTATTGTAGGTCCCTTCCTAGTGAAATACAATTCCAAGTGAGTAGGCTTATTGTAATTTGATTGCTAAGTTATGAGTCTGTTTAGGAATCTGCCCACTTACTTTCTTGTTTAATAGATTTGCCCCAAATGCAGTATAACATACCTTGAGGCATAAACAGCAAAATTCACAAATTTAATTTCTAGTATCTGGAAGATAATAAAAACAAATTCTTTTTCTATGTTTTTTATATATTTTGTTCTTCTCAGCCTGTGCAGGAAAGTCAGTTTCTTGTAAAGTTTTAAGCTCTAATGAGTTTTTGTTTTATTTCTGTGTTCTGAGGCTTAAACAACAGTTTTGATACCATTTTAAAATGCAAATTCAATGCCTTTGGGTTTGGTGGGAAGTCTGTTTTTATTGTAACTTCCCTTATCAACTCGGAAACATTAGGGTGCAATGTCATTTTTGTTTTTAAAGAAGTTTTTTCACAGCTCAAGTTACTGGCTGATTTCAAAATACCAGATGAAGTTGTTGTACTGAAGTTTTTTATACAGAAAGTTAAACCACATTACCATAGTGGCAACTGCTGATCATACTGCATCATATCCTGCAAAAATTTATTTAGTCACGACCATCAGCTCTGGGATCCCCAGCATAAGAAGGACATGGACCTGCTGGAGTCCAGAGGAGGGCCACAAAGATGCTCAGAAGGGCTGAGAGACCTGCGGATGTTCACCCTGGAGAAGAGAAGGCTCTGGGGAGAGCTTATAGCAGTCTTCCAGTATCTAAAGGAGGCTACAAGAGAGCATGTTGCTCAAGGCCTTATCCAACCTGGCCTTGAACCCTTCAGGGTTGGAGCATCCTCAGCCTCCCTGGGCAACCTGTTCCAGTACCTCATCACCCTCACAGAAAAGAATTTTTTCCTAGTATCTAACCTAAATTTCTCCTCTTTCAGTTTGTACCCATTACTCCTTCTCCCATTGCTACAGTTCTTGATGTAGAGTTCCTCTCCAGCTTCCCTGTACCCTCTCTTGAGATACTGGAAGATTCCTATGAGGTCTCCACACAACCTTCTCTTCTCCAGTGGCTGAACAACCCCAACTCTCTCAGCTGTCTTCATACGTGAGGTGCTCCAGTCCTCTTTTCTATCTCATGGCCCTGCTCTGGACTTGTTCCAACAGCTCCATGTCCTTCTCATGCTAGGGACACTGGAGCTGGGTGCAGTACACAGGTGGGATCTCACAAGAGCAGAGTAGAGCAGAAGAATAATCTTCAGTTTGCTGGCCATGCTCCTTTTAATGCAGCCCAGGATTCCCTTGGCTTTCTGGGCTGTGACTGCACACTGATGGCTCATGTTGAGTTTTTCATCAGTCACCACTCTGAATTCCTTCTCTGCAGCCCTCCTCTAAGTCACTTCTCCACCCAGCTTGTAGGTGTGCCTGGAATTGCTGCGACACAGGACCTTGCACTTGGCCGTGTTGAACTTCATGAGGCTTGCATGGGCCCGCCTTTCAGGTGTGTCAGAGTCCCTTTGGATGCCACCCCTTCCCTCCAGCCTGTTGACTGCAGCACACAGCCTGGTGTTGTCAGCAAACTTGATGAACGTGCACTTGATTCCACTTTTCATGTCACCGACAAAGATGTTGAATAGTATCAGCCCCAAAATATAATTATTCTCTATATTTAATGACCTTTTAAAATTACATAGTACATCCAATCCTATTAGACTTCCAGGTGTGGCTGTAAGTCATAAAAAAGTTACTCTCTGCCAAGTACAGTACGTTGTAGTGATGCCGTGATGATTTTTTGCTTTTATATATATCCCCTTTATATACTCTTTTATATAAAGCTTTTATGTATTCTTAAGGGCCTTTTAGCCCACATACTTCTAATTCTTCAGGTTTGATAACTAGCACAGACCCAATATTCCGTTAAGCCAGGAGACCAAACGTCTTAGAAGCCTCAGACACCAAGGTCTTCTCTGGAACACATTTTGTAAACTAAGATAGGCCAGTCCAGGGGGGGAAAGTTCCTCGGGGAGGGGGGTTCGCTCAGCCTCTCATTGGGGAATCTTTGATAGATATGCTGATTGGTAAGGCCTATAATGGTATACCCGAACTATTGGGGGTGTGCATTTCGGTGTGCATTTGGATGTGTATTCCAGCGTGTTCCACCTGGACGGGATGCACCAAGGATCCTTAAAATAAATACCAAGGTAAAACCCCTTTTTTCCCTTCTAACCATGTTTGGCTCTTGATTTTAAGACCAAGGATAGCGATCAGTAGGATTATGTTATATTTATTTTTCATCAGTTACCAACTTATTCATCTATGAGCAGCCCTAGAAACTTAGAAACTTGTTTCTAAAGCAGGAATTCAGTATAAAGTGAGACTAAACTAGTGTTTTTTCTCTGTAAGTTGATTGCATATTAAGAAATAATAGCAGTGCTGGTTCTTAAAGTAGAACTGTGTTGATGATGTCCTTTTAATTAAGAATATATGCAGACAGCTGCAACTAAATAAAATGCCAAGTCAGTTCAGATATTCAAGCAATAGCCTTCAAATTGCAACTGTGAAACCAGGAGGGAGTTTTGAGGTTCTATGCAGTAGCAGTAAGGGTTTTTCATATTTGTTGAATGCAAAACTGGTACTGAAATCGGTGACAAAACTCCCACTAAGCAGAACCAGGATTTCTGTTTGTTTAATGAAATAAGAGTCACGGAGAAACTCGTAAACTTGGACCCATTTACACTGCAAGTTAATTTTTTTGGTGGTGATGCCTGCTGTTGAATCCAGTAATCTTTGCACACATTTGCTGTGCCTCAGCTTCACCTTGCTAAATGTGAATTTGCTGTTGTCTGCAAGTCATCGAGAAGCAATATCAACATCTTGAAAGCGAGGCAATGAGCCATGCAGATGGGAAAGCAACAAAATCCTGAGCTCAGTGCAGTGGCAACAAAACATGGGGTTTGACCACAGTGAATTCACATGTGGCTGTCAGGGCCTGTATCTCAAAAATGGCCTGTGTAGCCCAGTGGTACAGCTGGCCCTATAGAATAGAATGGCCTGGCAGGACTCTGTGGTGCCGTGGTGATTTAATGGTGATTGTTGTTGAAGGAATGAGGAACTTGCCTACTGCTGTGTGACCACTGAAATTCAGATATCACTGTGATATATTTCTGCATGTTTTTCTGTAGTTACTGATGTGTTTTCAGAAATACAAAATACTTCTAAGAGCACAGCCCAAAAGGGGCAGAAGAGAAACACACATGAAATTGAATTTCGGTAACAAAAGGAATAATAGCTAGAAAATGATGTTAAAAGTCTTTTGACAGAGAACAGAAGAATCTATGTGAGAAATAGACATAATTTCACACTATAAATATTTCTTACTGTTCTTACTAGAATATCTTTAAAACCATTATCAATAGGTATTTCAATATTTCTTAAAATAATTAAAGTACTGATTTTGTTTTTCACTTTTAACTCTCTGCTGCTGATGCATTATTTTCAGACTCTTGCTGCTGTCACTGACATTTTAAGCACTTCTACAAATTTTGTAAACAGTGCAAAACAGTGATGCCATTATTAGGGACATAGTTTGGAAGTCTCAGATGAAGTGGTGAAGAGGCTCGCAGTTGATGATATTTGGCAGTTCTTTTCAGCTGTAGGCAGTGGTGCTGATAATCAGCACAACCAGTTAGTATAAATGCCTTTCATGGCTTATGATTAACAAGTAAAATTAGGACTGAGTAGATTACTACCTGGCATCTCTAATTGCCCATACTCTTTTTGCCTTGAAAGGTTCTTAATCACCATGTGGAAAAATAATGTACATTCTAATTATATAGATTTTTGTCTGAAATCCAGCACATTTTCTTGTATACATTTTTTTCAAAAACTAATGTCATATTTCTTTAAACAAAAAGGTTATATTTTTCTTTTAATAGACTGCAAAATTTATGAAATGTAATTTTTCATTGTAAAAAATGTCAACAGAATTGTTTAAACAATCATCATGGTGTTGATCAGTGTTAGCATTCCTTTCCTCTTCAAAGAACCAAGTAGTTGGTCTAGACAGCAGCAAATTGGGGATGAAATTCTGGCTGTACTGAAATCAGCAAGAATTTTACTACTGATTTCAACAGGATAAAGATTTTAAGAGAGCTCTGTTCTGTTCTGCATACACATGGTGCTGATTTGTGCGTTCGGTAAGCAGCTTCTTTTGAAAACTTCTGTGCTTGCAAAGTTGACATGCAGACAACCCTGCATGCAGGTAGCCAGTAGAAAGACTATGGCTAGAAAAGAAGCATTTTCTGAAACCTATCATGATGCCAAGACTGATCCCTCATGGTGTTTGGTTTGGATCTGATGCTGATTTTTGTCACACACAGTTTACTCCATGTGTTAAAGGTTCTCTGTAACACATGTGAGGATCACTGGTGGTAATGCCAGATTTTTGGATTTAAAAGATGTATAGAAATAACCACATTAGAAATTACCAAGGCTAAATAAATTCCTAACTCTATGAATATTCATATACATCTCAAAAAAATTCCCCGATCTACATCAGACATTCATGAACAATCCATTTAGTGCTGAATACATAGACTAGCAAAACATAATTGCACTTTGCTAACATATTTCATGTATGCATTTGTAAACATTTTGGATATTTGTGCCCTAATCATATCTTTTTAAACTCATTAGTTTCTGCATTTCTCCTTCCACTTTTGATGAGTGAATTTGTGTGGAGACACAGCTGCAGATTAAATTTACTTAACCAGCATTCTGATTTCACTGAGGTGGTGGTGGTGGTGCAGTGTAGTAGAGTTTGCATCTCACTGGGTGTGATTCCTGTGCCAGGGGAATTGGGTCCTGCTGTTCCATTACTATATAATGGATTAACTGTCATAGGTTTCTTCAACATTAGAGAAAGAGCTTGTCTACCTCTGTTAGCCTTACTTTAGGGAAGATACAAATAATTAGCTAAATTGGAGTAATTCTACCCTCTTGGTCCTCACTGAAAGGTCTACAGGCAACTGTGCTCTTTAATGAACAATTCTGTGTGATTAAGAGCAATGTTAGTGATTAAACATTCAAGAAGAACACACAAGCAAATGGTTTGAGTAAATACAAAGTGGTTTAAAGCATCAGATCACAATCTAAATATGAAAAAAGTAAATTGCTGCAATGCAGCCTTGGATCAGTGAGATCCAATATGATGTAAGATTCCTTTATGCCAGACACTTGCAGAGCAGATTGTAGTTAATTTTTATTAAAGGGTGGTTGTTCAGCCCACTGTTCAATTCTGCTGCCCTTCCCTGCCAGAGAAAAAGTGAAAACCAGTAGATAGTCATAATGAGGAACAATGATAATTTTCCCTCACAATGGAAAGAAAGGTCTGTCAGTCCCTTCTAGATTCTGTTCATGGTCACCTGATTTGATACACTTTTAAAGTCTCTTATCAGCACAGAACATTTCTGATTTCAGAAGATACCTAGTTTGAAATGGTGAAATAATATATACATATTTTAAAGTTTTCTTTATAAAGAGCATTGTTCAGTGATCTTTTTACCTTTGTCTGCTATGTACTATGTTTCAAGGGGTTGTATGTTGAATGCAAGACATCTTTGCAAGTCTCTGTCAGTCATGATCTTGAAGGAAAGAAAATTTCCAGACTTTGTGCCAGAGCCATGTAATGCTTTCAGTAATTGTTAAAATTGAGTTTGGAAAACTACCACACCTTTGAGTTATGGTTTTCCTTGGAAGCTTTCACCACTAAGACGATTTTTGCTCTGTCCCTATTTGATAATTCCCATATCTTTTATTACATGAAATATTGTATTCAATTGAATATACAGAAATATTTGGAAATTATCTTGGAATATAGCATATTACAGTGAAACATCTCTTTGTTATCTTCTTTGGTTGTCTTTGTTCATAACTATGCAATTTACAGATCAATAACATCATTTTCATCCTCAGAAATTAATAGTTTGGAATAACAGAGCACGATAAGAAATGATAGCCAACACTTAAGGTTAGCAGCAGTTAGCAAAGGAAGCCATATGCATTGACTATCCTCCAGAAAATAAATTAGCAAATTCCACAGTAGGTCTGTGATACTTCTGAGAGACCAAAGAATCAGTATTGTCTTACTTAATTGCAGTGTTTTAGACGGTAACTTGGCACATAAATTCTGTATGTTGTGGTTGCTACTATTTTTCTTGCACTCAGAAATTATTATTATATTTAAATGTGAAGTCTTTAAAAACCATGAGGACACAAAAAGATCATATTTATTTTATGAAAATGTAATTTAATTGAAATTATTTTGCATTTTATGAACCATTAATCATGTGCAGAATGTCTGTATGGAACATTAATTTGGGGCAGTAAGAATAAGCAGCTGCAGTTCCTTGATATGATGTCTGCAGCATTTGTATTAATTATCTCATAACATAGACTAACCGAAGTAGAAAATTCATTATGTTTAGTTAAATAGTAAGGAAATCAGAATGCTTTTATTTGTTAATTTCAAGGTATTATCTTTCTGAAATCACTGGCCCTAGAGGTAACAGATGGCTGATAAACCTCAGCTTACAGAAATAAAAATATATACATGATTTTTTTCAGTTTACAGCTTTTTAAAAAATAAATAAAAAGCAGTTCTAACTGTACATACAGGACTGTAAAAAGATGACTGAAATGGCTGTCCCATCCTTTAGTTACAGGTTTGGAGGGATTTTTGTCCTTCTGCCAAATTTACTGGGTTTTGCTCGCACATTTCTTTTTGCCATATGTTACTCTTCCCATTTGTGACAGATGACGCAGAGCTAGAAGTGCTGCTCTATATTGCAGGAACTGTAAGTCAGTTTCATACAATTCTTAGACATTTAGAGTTAGCCACACGGGTACTAGCCCTTGTTCTGGAGCCAGGAATTTTCAGTCCAAGTAATCAGTTCCTCATGCCTAAATTAATAAACCTGTGCAGAATGGCAGCCTTGCTGAGTAGGTACGTGTGCTGTAATGTTCCAGCTTACTATAGCAGATAATGTCTTCAAAGGCAGCACTGAGTTCTGATGGCAGTTTTAGGGTTATTGTCTTTTCAGAAGAATGTTTAAATGCCCATGCTGGGACAGATGCTCAACGTTTACTGTGCAGCCATATGGGAGTACATGAGTGGTAGGTAACGCATTGAAAGGGCATTGGGCTACGTGAGCATCAGCTGTGGACTGCTCCTAATACTCCTGCTCACAGCTGATTCAGAATTGCTGCTGTAACCAGCTTTCTGGGTGTCTAGAAATCCTGGACAGATGGGTGCAATCCTCAAGTTACAGCGTGAGGAAATACTCTTATACTTTTCAGGGAGAACAGTATAGAGCTACAAAATAGTTGATAGTAGATCCTTTCAAAGAGGGGTTGTCTCTCAAATACTGAGGAACCTTCACATGAATTACATGATGGTCACAGGGCATGAATGACTGGACACTGCCCTGAGCAACCTGATGTTATTAGACCTGCATTTAGCAGAGAGTAAGACTGAACCACTTCTGGAGTTCCCTTTCAACATATATTATTGTTTGATTCTGTGAATCAAGCAATATCATATTGGTTTTTAATTGCAATTTTTTTTTAAGTCATATGCAGTGATTCCAGTATGTTGAAAAAGTTTGAATAGCAAGAAGTCTTGCTTTAGCACACACTGACTGATCAGTTGCCCATCTCACATGGACTAATTATTAGTTGACTCTAAAATTTGGTTAATGTATACCCTGTTCTTCAAGTTTTCTCTATACTCTGTTTATATGTACTTCCTGGTTATTTTACTGTATACATGAATTTATGAGTATAGTTCTGCCTGATTGAATGACATTGTGTGTGCTGAGGAAGATCCTCTGCATTGTGTGTGATGTGTTTATTGCTTTTTTTTTTTCTAAATCACTTTTTTGAGCCTTCACTTAGCAAAAGCTACTCCTTGATATAACGGTAATTGATAGGTTGAGCCTGAGCTGATGGACAGCTTATTTGACCAGTAGCGCTTTTCGAAATTTCCATATTTAAAGGCTGGAGAAGACAGGAAGTGCCTCTCTTTGGGAGTTGGGCCGTTCCCGCAGGAGGGGGGGGAAAATGGCTGCTGAGGTTTTCGCTCCTCGGAGCGGCCTCGAGCCCCCCCCTCCCCCTCCCTCTGGTGCTGGGGCAAGACCCTGGCATGCCGGCAGGAGAATCTCCTCAGAGCTTGNACAGTTTTGGGAGACCACGGATTGCAAAGGAAACCTCTTTCTCCTTAACTAGTGGAGAGATTCTTAAAAATTGTGGATACTGACTAAGAATTATGTAATGTTATCCTTTGTCCTGATTTGGGGAAGGGTAAAAGGGAGGAGGAGGGTGTGCGAGTAAAAAGAGGGATTTTGCTTTGATTTTCTTATTATTTTCTTTTCTCTTTTAATTCTGTTAATAAACTTTTCATTTTCTTTAAGTTTTGAGCCTGTTTTGCATTCCTCCAAATCTCCTATCTCACAAAAGATAAAGAGGTGAACTGAAACCACTACTTAATTTGGTGTTTCCGCCCGGTTTCGAATTGAAACCCCTACACAGTATTTCAGCGTGCTCATTATATCCATGTCCATTCAATACTTACTAAGCTACAGAAAAATTTTTGTGTGTCTGTGTTTACATAAAAATTAAACACTGTTAAAATAACTTAATTTCTCTTATGTCAGGAAGGTAAGACTGGTTGAAATATGTTAGGGACTTCAATCCTTTATGCTAGTGCTAAAATATGTTCTGCATGTCTGTACAGCTTTCACTAACGCTATTTTTACTTCATTAATTAGCTTGAGTTGAAAGGCACTAAAAGATTTTCAAATATTTTGCTTTCAATCTTTAAAGTATATTCAAATGCCAACAAAAATCATAACATTTACTATATGTGAAAACAGATTGAGCAGTTGATTCCACCTAACATTTAAATAATATTTATCATAAAGATATATCTGGATTAAGTACCCGTAAGTTTTGAGATACTTTCATTTTTTGCATAGCCATAGCTGTTAGTTTTAGAAGACAGTCTCATTGCTTGAAATGACACTACACTCCAGTAACCTTTGAGCTAGTGACTTCGTATTACCTTGTACTAATTCTTTTAATGGCTACTAAAATTGATTGTAATAGCAGAATTGCCTTGCATTGGCATTATACAAAAACTGTAGTACTTCTTGGCAGGTTCCTGAGTGGATTCATGTGATTTAATATGCATTTTTTGATTACTGTCTAACCTTCTACAACCCTTGCTGTCTGTCTTTTGCCATTAAAGATTCATCTGCCAGTCTATCAGGTGAAATAAAAGTCTGAATAGATCTGAATTCCCTCATCTTGACCTATTTTAAATCAGTACAGACAAATTAGCACAATAATTTCACTACTGTGTATCTTTACAAGCTCATCACCAGGATGAAAAGTCCCTAAACATTTTCTGGTGTGTATCAACCCATTAGTTAATATAATTTTTCATCATACAGCATAACCCCGAGCAAGCATGTTCAATGGCAAATATCATTCTAGTGAAAATGGATCGTTAGGTTGATCATCTGTTACAGAACATGAAGTTTATTCACATAAATCTGTGTGAGTTAACGTTTAGAGCTGAGGCAGGCGCTGTACTGAGGATATAGATTAGAAACAAAGCCGAATGTATGCATTATCAGTAAATATATCTGACATTTTTTGTGTCATATTCCAGTTATATTGCGCAGCCCAGCTTCTCTGGAAAACAAGTTGTATTGGTAGCTGTGGTAATGTCTGGATGTTGCTCTCTGCTTCTTACCACTTTCTGAAAGCTGCTTTTTGGACATCAGTATTTTACATCCGTTACATGTTCATCTGGATGTACTTGAAAAGTTGAACAAAACTTGTTGATAAATTTATGTGAGAGAAAATTAAATTGTTTGTTTTACTATTTTAAAGGCTTTTTAGCTGCTTCTTTCCTTTTTACATGTCAAAACAGGAACAAAAATCTGAAGTGTGGTAAGTGCTTTTAGGAAAAAATTATATAGTTGAAGTTATTTGACATTCAGAGTCGTGTCTTTAATGTGGAACATGTTAGAAATTATTTTATACCTGTTGAATAACTCATGTAAGATTGCAGTTTTTCTGTTGTATATATGGAACTTTAAATGGAATTCTTTCTCTGGTCTGAGGCCCTCAGTTTACTCAGAATGTGCGAATATTGCTTTAGTTGTTTTGGCCTCTGTATAGAAGTATGACTTTATTATGAAACAAAAAGGAAGGAAAAATTCCATATTATTATTATTAGCTGCTGTTGCTCTTGCTATTATGTTGATTATATAAGGAAGTAATATGGAATTTGTGTGCTAATATGACATAGAAATGCTCAAAGATCTGATTTTAAATAAAACTAATATTTAAGCATCACCATTTTTTATTTTTTGAGTGACCTAACCAATTCTCTTATTTCCCAGAAATTATAGTCATATATGGTCATGGGCAGTGATTTATGTGGCAAAAATTAATGCAGTTTTTAGCATTACTTCTGTATGCACAGCATTCTTTTTTTGTCGGACTGAATGTCTGAGCATTTAGTCTATACTCAGTGTGGACAGGAATATCTCTTATTACCAAAAAATTCCCTGTCCATAGTGACTTGGGTACAGTGAAGTCATTGCTGACTATCCTCTAAGTAGGTAGTTTTTCATAAATTATTTTATGAACTGAAGACCAAGGGGGCAAAGAGTGCAGCTTTCCTGCCACTGTTATGGCTTAAGTAGTCCAGTCTCCTGGTACCTTAGGAAATAGGAGGCTTTGGCCCAGAGGTGCTCAAATGATGATTTCAAACTCTAGAAAAACCTGTGCTCCCTTAATGATCTCTTTGTCACTGCTGAAACCCCATCGTTCTTACCTGCTTGTTCATATTCTGCTTTGTCAGTCTACAGTTTTTTTGATACAGTCTCATTTTCTTGTCAGGATAATACTGGCTTTTTGTCATAGTAATCACAATATAAAAACTGAATATTTTGCATCTGATTATTTTTATGCTTCAGAAGTTCTTCAAACAATATAATGTAACAGAATATTTACAGGGGGCCATATGCAAGCATAACCATCTTCTATAGCATTTCGTACATGACAGGGGCTAGTACCATGCTGAAACCACAAGCTATTTTATTCTTATACCAAATAGCCAAAGATGTAGTCTCATTTTCTTAATAAGTTGTTTTTACACCTTCATGAATTTATTAGCTTTGGGGTGTCTGTTTTGCTACTTCTACAGAAAGGATTCTCTCAATCATGCAGGTGCCATATGAATCTTGCTCTTAATGTTATTTAGAAGTTTTTACTTGTAACTGATAGATCCTCATGCTCTGCCTCATATATGTATATACACACATATACATATATGGATGTTTATGTGTGTGTCTGTGCCTGCAAATGATGAATTTATATGCTGGCTCAGAGTAGGTCATCTTAGCATCAGAGATTAATCAGAGTAGCACTGCATATAGAGAGTTTAGAAGTAGAAAAAACAGCCAGATCATTAATGTAGCAGTGTTATTCCTGGGACTCATGGTGGTATTAAACAGTATTGTGCTGGGTAGAAATCAAAGTGGTTAGATGGCAGGCCAGGTACCCCTAATGGTCGTGCTGTGCTCCATACCCTTTGATTCAATTCTGAAAGCCTTTCTCTTAAACCAAAGGAGGGTAGTTAGGGAAGGGAGCAGTATTACTCTATTTCACCTTGTAGTGTATTGACTCAGGGTGGATGCCAGGCACCCACCAAAGCCACTCTATCACTCTCCTCTGCAAGTGGACAGGGATGAGAAAATACAGCAAAGGGTTCATTAGTTGAGATAAGGACCAGGAAAGGTCACTCACGGAATACTGTCACAGGCAAAAGCAAATCAATTTGAGGATACTAACTGAATTTATTACTAAAAATTCAGGACAATGAGAAGTAAAATAAAGCTTAAAAACACCTTCTCCCCACCCTTCCCTCCTTCCTGAGCTCTTCCTCTTCCTGTCCAGCTATGCAGGGAGTCAGGGAGTGGGAGTTTCAGTCAGTTCATCATATGATGTTTCTCCCACTGCTCGAGGAGATGAGTTGTTCCTGTGCTTTCCCCACGGGGTCCCTCCCATGCGAGGTTGTTCTCCATGAACTTCTCCAAGAGTTCATCCCACAAGCAACAGTTTTCCATGAACTGCTCCAGTGTGGGTCACTTCTCCATGGGGTGCAGTCCTTCAGGCACAGCCTGCTCCAGGGTGGATCCCCCATGGGTCACAAGTCCTGCCAGGAAACTTGCTCTAATGTGGGCTCCTCTCTCCATGGGTCTGCAAGTCTCTGCCAAGAGCCTGCTCCAGCAAGGCTTTCCCATGGGTTCACAGTTTTCTTTTCAGGCATCCATCTGCTTTGGCCTGGGCCTCCTTCATGGGCTGCCAATGGATCTCTGCATCCCTGTGGCTCTCCATGGGCTGCAGAGGCACAGCTGCTTCACCAGGGTCTTCGCCATGGGCTGCAGAGGAACCTCAGCCCCGGTGCCTGGAGCACCTCCCACCCCTCCTTCTCCACTGACATTGGTGTCTGCACAGTTGTTCCTCTCACAGATTCTCTGTCTCTTTTCTGGCTGAAGTTACATCTGTGCAATAACTTTTTCATTCTTGAATATGTTATCACAGAGGTGTTACTCTCAGTTCCTGACTGGCTTGGCTTTGTCCAGCAGTGGGTCCGTCCCAGAGCCAGCTGGCATTGGCTCTGCTGGACATGGAGGAAGCTTCTGGCAGCTTCTCACAGAGGCCACCCCTGTAGCCTCCCTCTACCTAAACCTGGCCATACAAACCCAATATACAGCTGTAATGGAAGGGGAAGTTAAAGAGGAGCAGAGTGTCCCAAGTTAATAGCTGATTCTTTGTGCTGACCTGTCAGCTGATTGTTGGTACAGGAAGGTGTTGTAGCAAACATAAAAATCCCACAAGTTTGAGTTATGATAGGTAGTCTTGGATTAGGAGACCATTTTCATCTGGTTGTTGTAATACATTTTTGAGTACACATGCCTATTTATCATTATTTTTTTCCCAGTTCCCTACCAAATTATCAGAAAATAAATAGTTCTGTTACACTAGCGAAGCACAAATACAAGTTTTATAAAAATGTCAGTCCATAACCTATGCAAATGTATGTATAGATTGTACTTAAGTCTTCTATGGATAGAATCAAAGTATCAAGAGAGACTTCAGTAAAGAATAAATAATCCAATGCTTAGATGCATGCGGTCATGCAGGCATTGATAGTTGTTGACATAATGACGTGTTTCGATCTTATTCTAAAATACAAATAGGCGTTTCACAGTGTTGTTTAATTTAATGAAGTGCTAAAGGCTATGTTACTAAATATGTTGGATTGCTGCACAATGAAGGAAAAGTAAGCAAACTGGAGATTTATTTTCAAGAGTGTTGCTGTGAAGCTCTGCCAGCTTAGGTATGAGCTCTTCAGATTGTAGCTTATTCAGTTACTGATAGACCTGGAAAGTGATCCCAATTTGGAAATAATAGCTATTAAGAATGTCAGTGCAAGGTATTTTGTTTCCTTAGGAGGGATACATCCAGTGTCTTTTCTGTGCTGGTCTTTTTCCAGATACTGTTATTTCTTTTGTCTTTTCCTATCTTTTCCCAAACACATGGGAAGATGGAGTTCTGGGAGGGATATCTACTTGCTTCAAGCATGCCCTTTCTTTGTCTTCTCAGTGAATAAGCCTCTTGACTGCACCTCTCTCTCTAATACCTACTTCTGTTGCTGGCTTCTGTATGAACTGCCAGTACTGTACAGCACTTCAGCCAGTCTGCTACTTAGCTGCTGCTCTTGGTGCTACAGATGCTCTCTTTGGTCTGGTGTGCTTTTTCTGCCTTTGCTATTTCTGGTCAAAGAATCCATCCTTTCCATCACCGAGTGGCTGTACAGTTGCCTGTTTGCCATTACGTGCTCACGTGTTTGGTTTGTGAAACTCCATTCCATGATGTAAACCTCCAGCACACTTTTGCTGCCAATCCTATTTCCTCTTTTCACGCCTCAGCATAGGAAAGCAGGTTGGGTGTTCATGATTATCTGCCTAAATTACATCTCTGACCTGTTCTGGTAGGGCTTGCGTTACTCTTGCCTTAATGAACATGGAAATGAAAAGACAAAAGACTGTCATGGATGTCTCAGCCTCATCTGCAGTTAAGATGTGAAAATACCTGTGCTGGAAGTGTTTATAGTAGTTTGCAAAGGAAGTTTTCAATTTCTAGGTATCTGTAATTTTATAATTCCTTTATTCATCTTTATTTATTTCTGAGGACCTTCACTGGGTTTTGAAGGCATACTTAAGAAATGCAACTGAATTTAATTAATTAAAAAGCTATGGAGCATATACGTTTGTATTATTATATGGGGTTAGGTTTTAGTGGGGGTTTGGGGGATTTTTTTTAGCATAATTTGAAAAGTTCTATTTAGCACCCTGGAGAAAAACATTAAACAGCTCTGCATTTTGTTTTTCAGTGTGCAGTGACCTGGAATTCAGGGAAGTTGCAAACAGATTGAGAGACTGGTTTAAGGCACTTCATGAAAGTGGAATTCAGAATAAGAGGACTAGGATTGTTCAAAGGCCTGAAAGAACCAGTAAGTGACTTCTGCTTGTCTTATTTGATGTTTTCTTTGATCCTTTTCTGTTCTTTTGTTTTTCCATTGCTAAGACTTGCTTTATTCTCATGTCCTTTAAATAGGCATGTGTACAAAACTACAACTTTGGGCTTTTCTTTCCAATAGCTGGTTTCCTATTTATGGCTTAGTACTAATACACGATGTTCACTTTAAACTTTTAATATCATATGGCAGCTACCATTCACAATGCTTTTATTTGTGAATGCTGTCAAATTAAAATAAATAAAATAAAGGAGGGTTAATTATGTGTGACCCATCTTTACTTAGTTGATGTCACTGCAGGTATTGGTACAGAAAAACACATGAAAAAGAAGCTTGTAAGAAAAAAGGAATTTTTAAGTTTATACTTGAAATTGGGAAAGACTCAGGTGTACTAATAAAGTAGAAACAGTAGGGGGCATAATTTGTTTTTAACCCCCTCAAATATTTAAATAGATTTTTTTTGTCATGGAAAGTAGTTACATTTTAAAATGTAATTATCAAAGGACTTATTTAGAAGAGCAGTTGGAGTGTGCATTAATAGTTCCAAAAGTGAAGGGAGTCAAATTGAATTTCAAAAGTCATAAAACTCTACCTTTCATTAATATGAAGAGCAAACTACGAATTCTCCCAGAGTATGTTTCACAGAACTTGGCCACCACTGGCTTTTTACCTTACTTATTTTATTTTTAGCCTTTTTAGTATTTGATATGTTTTTAGCTTTTGTTTGATTCAATTTGTTTCATTACTTTTTCTTTTTTTTTCAAGAAATCCACTAATTTCATTTAATTGGAAATGCCATTTCATTGTGTGATTTTTTCATGCTAAGGGAATGTGAATAATTCTGTAAAACACAATGAATTAAAGATGGTTCTGTCTTATCTGGGAATACTTTTCTTAACATTTAGAAATTTTTTTTCTGAGGTAAGGTGGTAATACAGTAATGGTACTTTTTATTGATATTGAAAAAAACCACATTTAAATCCATATATTTCCAATTTACATTCCAGTTAGTGCCCATAACTGGCTTTTCTTCTGCTTCTCATGCGGTAGTGAAAACAACAGAAATACAAAGTGCAGCCCTTAAGTAAGAATTTATTATATGGTAAGAAAAAATGTATCTAATAATTTAGGTTAGTGCATTGCTCAGTTGAAGGTTGTCTGAAACATCATGTACAGTCCTGTTTCTTGCTGAATGCTCACTTGGAAATTTGGGCAATGATAAAAGAACCAACTGTAGAGTTACTAAGTCTTACGTCCTGCATAAATAACAGTCTTACGTCCTGCATAAATAAATTTCTTGATAATAATCAAGAAATTGGATTCTATGTAATGCAAGAAAGTAAAGTACATAATTAATACTTTGAATACAGTGAGATGTAGTGCAATAACAAAGTTCTTAAGAGTGTGAGATTTTTCCCTTAGACATCTTTCTTGGCTTTTTTCCTTAAGCACACAGGTGGTTTTGATAAGACCTGTGATCTCTACTTGAGACAGGTGTGTATGATGTGTATGTGGCTATAATACAGTCATACTTATTATGTCACCTGTTTGTTTGCAAGTTTTTACTTTATAATAGCAATCAAAGACTATATTTAGACCTATGATCTCAGATTTTAATATGTGAAGCTAAAAATGCAAGAATCTTGTGGATTTTTGGACATTGACAGTTTTGGAAGCCTTCAGTCATAAAGTTCTCTCCTTTGGCAGTGTACTGAATCTACACATATTTTAGAAGGTATCTGAAATTTAAAGCACAGTTTGGATTGCATGCTATTCTACCATTTTTTGAGAGATAGAATCATGAGCTGATTTGAGTGGCTAAGAATAGTCTTTGCAGGGCTCTTTTGCATCAACAGGGAAGGAAGTACAATCTCTGGAAAATTTTGTGTGACTTTAAGTTACCTGACAACTTTATGCTGTCAAAAATGTTTGACATAGGTTTTTATCATGATACCAGAATTTGGAATGTTGTACGAAGTATTAATTTATTACTGGTTCTGAATTTTATCGAAGTTTGATGATAGGCTTTGGCATGTTTATTTTCTTTTTACTAAAATGAAGCAAGTCAAATTTTACAGGATGGTTAGATGTGAGACATTCAGTTTATCCTGTATTTTCTTCCTTTTCTTTTCAAAAAAGAGTTATTCAACAAAAACCTACAGTGTTTCATGTTAGAACAATAACTGTTCAGTGGCTAATGTTTCAGTACTGGTGGTCAGTTACTCAGGTTGCATATAGCTGATTTTGAAAAAAATACTGGTTTTAGATATTAAACATCCTATTTGTACAGTATTTACTTGATTTTATAAATAGCCAATATTTACATGTTTGTGATAATTTGACAGGCTACTACAGGAAGGCAGTCCATCTATAGACAGAAAGCAATTGAATATATATTCAGAAGGAGGTTTCTTTCATTTGTGGATGCAAAAATTATTTTAAAACTGGTTTCATTAGTGCTGTATGTTTTTCCTGATATGTAAATTTCTGTACTTAAAAATTTCTCCTTTAAGACAGCAAAAGATGTACTGCATTTTATGAGAAACGAACATTCCTATTGCTTAGAAGAAAATATTATGTCACTATGTCCCTGTAAACACAAAAAGAAACAAAAAATATGATAACCATTCAACATGGTAATGTGCTTTCTAATACCATTAAAAAATTCTTAAAGCTGTTCTTGAAGAGCAAAGCTCTTGAGTAATATCCTTCAATGTCTGTTTCCAAAGTCATAGGAGGTCCAAGACATCAGGCCTATTGATATCTAAGGGTATCAGAACATCCAGCCATATTGATATCTAAGTATACTGGGTCTGTCCAGCCCCTATTTTGGAGATGCGAGAAAGCTACAGCTACAAATAAATCTTGCAAAGAACTTCTTATCATGTATAATGACTTTACACTTGGCACATGAGCCTTGGTGGTCTGTGCAGGCTAAAAGCTACATCAAAAAGTCACCTGATTGCAGCTTTCCCTCTCAGAGTTCTAATTATTCTAACAGATCCCTGGAGTTGTTTGTTACCCTTGGGGAGTTAAAAATCTGTTTTCTCACCCTTTCCACTAGGCTTTCCTGTGTTCTTGTCATAAAGTTCCTTCCTCACTGAAAATCCATTCTGCATGTAAAGAAGCAGTTTATGAGATCCTCTCTGATTGTATCTTTGTATTTAGGATTTTTCATATTTCAGTTTCTCTAGTGGCATTTGGACAGGATATAATATGAGAGTTGAGCACAGTCCTTCTGACCAAGGCAGATGTGGTGCAAGTTTATAGTGCCTTGCTGGTGCTTTTTGGAGTTATTCCAGCTGTTAAATAGTCCACATTGATCCATACAATCATTAATATTACCTAAACAAACCAAACAATAGTGTTTGATAGTGTTCTGCTGGAGTCGTCAATTTGTTGGTAACAAGTTAAAAGTGTCAGGTGCCTACACTGTTGTGTTTTTACAAGAGTAAGGTAATTTTGTCTTACTAACACTTTTTCCAAAGCAGAATGTTATTAGTAATCCAGAGTAGAATATTTCCAAAAAATAATAGGGTTTTATTTCCAAAATCCCTTTTGGATCCAGATGTGGTCAAATGTAATATATCTAAAAGTATGAATAATATAGATGCTACATACACACTTAAATCTTTTCTTCAGGCCATTTATGGTCCAAATAGATGACACAAAGGGGAAAAGGATATTTGATCCCCATACTATAATAATACCCCCATTATTTTTCCCTTGTGGATCGGAAAATATGGAGTCAAAAAATAGTGACATTTCATGTACCTGTTTAAAGTCTATTAAAATATTCATTCTATTTCCATATTAATTTTGTGTAATAAAACACAATACTAATGCGTCATATTCAAAGCACAGAAAATACCATAGTCCCACAAATATTTCTGCTAACAGGCAGTCTGTTTCTGAAGAATACTTGAGCACCTTGTCATGTTAGAAGATGAAAGACCAGAGGCCAAAGGTGATAGAGAATCTTCTTATGGCTTGGAAATAATATGATTATTTGGAGACTAATACGTTTATAATTTTGAAAATAACATAAAATTACAAGGAGTCTGCAAGAAAATTACTTCTAATTGGCTTGTCCAGAACTAGCATAGTAAGATATATTACACTAAAATTGACAAATCCCCATACAAAATTGCGAGAGGAAAAGACTAATTTTTAAAGAAAAGTAAATAAAATAAACAACTTCAGATTTTTGCTTGAAGATTTTTATTTCATTCTGACTATCTTAAGTTCCTTATTGATGAGGAGACAAGCTGACATTATGCAGTGGTAAATTATATTTCCCTGATCGTCATTGCTGAAGCATATTTGAAAACCCTGAGGTACAGACAGAACTCGTAAGAACAATAAGGTTTTCCTTACTCCTAGAGCTAGAAAGAATTGTGGTTTTAAACAGTATTTTTGATGTCTTCAAAACAGTGATGGCTTGAGAATTTGTCTAATTCCTGAGATTATTTCAGAAAATGTCCCATAAAGCTTTACTGCAAAGTTGAACAGGCTGACAACCTGAACCATAGTTCTAGTTAGCTAGAAAGAAAAGGTTCTTCCGATGAATTTCTGCATGTGTCAGATTAGCTCATGCTAAGGCATCCTTAATGCAAGAGTCTGGAAGAAGAAATCCAGCCTAGAATTAGTTCTGAACAGGAATTTTAATTAATCCATCTCTATTTACAATTAAGTCTCTAAAGGAACTAAATCAGTGTTGTTGACTAAAGTTGGTTTTGACTCCAATCTTTTGTACAGAATTATCTTTATACACAATGAAACGTGGGTCTTTATTATAGCATTTTATTTTATTTCTTTATCCTCAGTTATCTACTTTTCTCTAACAGTCACTCCTGTTAATAAAATGGTAAATATGGTGTCCCAAATAACAAATTTCATCTGATCCATCAATCCATTAGGAAACTGATAGCTTCTAGGAATAGGATTCATCTTGCTTTTTTTTTCCCCCCACCTCCATATAAAATTCTTTAAAATACTTTCTGGAAGAGACTTCAGAATGCCAACTTTCACAGGTGTTTAAAGGACATTGCAGTTGTGCCTTATTTCTTTCTCTTGTACCTTTTGTTGTGACATGTCAGTTTTCCTACATTTATCAAAATACCTTTGGTACCTTCACCATGTTTTCCAGGGCCAGGAGTTGGTCTTCAATGATTCTTATGGGTCCCTTCCAGCTCAGGGTGTTCTGTGTCTTGCCCTGACCGGGGCTCTGCTAGTGTCCAGATAATCACAGTGAGCAGGAGTGTATTACAGCCTCAGACAGGGGATAGAGAGTGTTATGCCTAAATCTGTCTCCTTCTTGGGCCACTGTGGAGCCAGATGAGGCTCACCTAGATCAGCGCTTTTGTGATCGAGTACAAAAGCATTCACATCTACTTAGTCCTCTTTATTTCAGTCTTTCCTGCTCTGCTCTCTCCTGATTGCATTAGGAAGGAAAACACTTTCCCAGCTTGTGCACAGTAGGCCTCAGCTGTGAGATGCTGTTCACTGAAGGTTTTCTGCTAACCAAAATATTACAGAAATCCATTACAAGAGAAAACCTTCTTGCCATGCTGCTTGCGCACTGAACAGGTAAAATCCATGGTCTAGATGTCAGCCAGGAGTCTATCAAAGAGTGCATGTGTGTTTATTCACATGTGTGATTTGTCTGCATCTTTAATTCTTCAGACAGCATACTGGTATTGGAAAAAATTGTGCACTTCTTGGCATATTAGATAAACAATTTCTATATAATGTAATATGTGACCTCCATGTATATATGCTGTTTTGATTTCCACATGGTTTCAAAAGCTGTCTTCCTCAATGTACACATTACTTATGTGCTTAATAAGCAGGCAAACAACAGTTTTACCTTGGAAAGCAGATAAGACTTGAAATTCTCTCCAGAGAAATAACCAGAAAGAGGAGCATTTCTGTTGGTTCCTTTTGAGCAAATGTTTTGAATCCCTAATTTGTAAGCCATGGAGGATAGTTATATTTTTTAATAATTTTTCCCTTGGGATTGTTTTGACCAGGAAAAGAGCATAAACTGGTACTTCACATTTTTTAGGCAGTGTTCAGAAATAGCTGCATAAAAGTTCACTTCATTATGGTATGTGGAAATAGATTTTAGGTAAGGGGTTAAAATGAAAGAGAAAATCATAATTTAGTCATCTGAGCAGCAGTTTTTCCTCTCCTCAGCACAATGTCCTGGTACTTAATCATCAAGAATAAATTGCTATAATTCAATTATACTAATTATTCTCCCTTAGTTTCTGCTTATTGCGTTGTGTTAAAACTGTGAAAAATGTCTGAAACCACCATTCTAGTTGGTGTTCAAAGTGATTCGGGCAATAATTTCCTAGGTCTAGGTCACCTGGTGATTTTTTGATTCTTAGTTCTGTATCACCTGACCCCTTCACATGTCAAACCATGTTAGCAGATGTTAAACTCTAGATATGTATTTAAGGACTTCCCTGACTCTTTTTCTCAAGTATATCACCTTCAAGATGTATTATTTTATCAACATTAGAATAAAGGAAGAAAGTCGTTGTTGCAAGTATTTCTGATAATTTTAAGTTTGAAAAGTTCAGTAAAGGTTCTTTTAAAATGAACCAAGAATTTTACCACAATAATCTCTAAAAGAGTTGATAATGTGCACATAGACCGAAAGTGATGATCTTTTCATAGTATAGCAGTTCTGGAGAAGGTGGACTGTTCCATTTTGTTTCCATCAAACAAAGCTGCTTCTATATCTGTTAACACCTGTCTGGTTGACCTCTGAAATACTTGAGCCATTTTTATTTATTTGATCAAAACTAATATTTGACCTAGATTTCAGACATTTCTATACTGCAGTGACTGATGGTTGTGAAAGAGTTTGGCCTGATGAAACAAGACAAATGAAAACTAAGAAGAAATGTGATTTTTCTCTAAAAACTGCACTAAAATTGTATATACTAAAGAGTAGGAAGAACAAAAAACTAGTAAAACCAACAAATGTACCTGAGCTGTAACTAAAAATACAAACTACTTCAGAACTGAACTCTGAAAAAAGAAACATAAATTATTTTCAAAGTAAATCATGATCAGTTTTAGAAATTATTAAATCAAACAGTTATTTAGTAGAAGGTTAGACCCCATGATCCACAGTGCTTTTTCTTCCAGTATCTGATGCTATTTAATGGATAGGTTATGACAGTTTTAATAAATGTAGGCTTTTCTTATATAAAATGTGTTTGTTTGAAGTAGGTTTATTAGTTCTGATGTACCAGAATAATATATTCCTATCTACTAGGAAGAGTATGTCATGAATATCAGACTTCAGACTCTATATTTAAATATTCAACTATGGTTATGCTGAACTTTGACAGGATTTATTGAACATTCTAGAACATAATAACATTTTTTTGATGCTATCCTGTTGGTATCAGTGATCTGTAATAAAATGATCTGCCTTCTAATTATATTTCTGACTCCAGTGCAATTTTTTTAATTTTAAGCTTTGTCCTTAATTATGACAAATCTAATAGAGAAGATGCTGGTGAGGCATCACTTTTTAAAAAATCTAGAAGCTATATAGGAAGAAGTGAGAAAAAAATTGAGGAATGGGAACAGAGGATGAATTCCAGTCACAGGCTAATGCTAGTTAAGGAAATCAAGCAAAAAATAGGGATAAAATCTTATGCAGTTGTATAATATTGTTCCAACCTTAATTTAGTGGTGCATACACCTTTGAAATGTTCAGTTCTCTCACTATTCTTCAGATAAATTTATTTGTTTTTAGAGTATAATTTGAAACTGGCTGAGCAGTTGGACTCAATGATCCTTGTCGGTCCCTTCCAACTCAGCTTATTCTGTGATTCTGTAAAATAAGCAGATGTTTGGGGGGTTTCTGCTTTTCCTTAGTATAGTTTATTAAAAACATAAAACTATCTTCTAGTATCCTAAAATACAAATACTTTATGATGTGAGCTTTGCCAGCATGAACCACAACTAATGTAAAAATATTTTGTCCCAAGCTTGAAAGTGGTGCCTCTTTCAATAAACTTAAGGTGAAATTTCCACATGCAGAGGTATTATCTACAATTACTTACTTTGGCCCACAAGATCTATCCTTGAATACACCTTTAAAGTGGCTTTTTTCTTAAATTCCCTTCTAGTTGGCATCTTATTAATTAAAATCATAGTTGCTCTATTTCTGCCCCTTCTGGTAGAGTTTGGTGAGCTGGCCAGAGTGCTAAATTAAGAAAAAAATTGTGGGTACAAGAATAATTTGTCCCATCATGCAGGTACACAAAAAGCGGCATAGGTAACATTATGTTTCATGTTGATCTCTTTCGGTATCCAAGGTCATGAGGAGGATTAAGAGGGAAAGTGTTAAGTGGCCTTCAGGAACAGAATCTTACAGGTAAATAATGTTATACTGAACATTAATCCTTAGATAAAATGTTTTAAGATGGAGGAACCGTCCAGATTTTTTCTAATCAGAAGCACCTGTTGAATAATTCTGATACCTTTTACAGGTAAAATTGAATAATACATTTACTCTATATCCTTATTCATTCAGTTCGCTCCTGTATCTCACTGCTCTTTGTAATCCACAGAATATAGCTTTTGTCTTGATATGTTATCAGGGGCTGAAGAAGAAGGGAGATCAGTATTTGGCTGAATGCTTGGCTGTGTTTTTAAATTGTGTTAAACTCTTCAAAACTTCATAAATACCAAATGTCTGGCTTTATATTTTTTTCTTTTTTCTTCTCTTCTTTCTATCAAAAAAAAAATTAATGTGGCAGATCATCAGGGAACTAGAAAAAGTGAGATCACACTGATGAAAAGTCATAGTTAATTTAGGATTTCTGAGGAAAGGGAGTTTATGTGTTGGTCTGACTTCCACAGGGAGTTTTGATGCTATCAGCTTTCTTTTCCTTTCTGAAATGGTCGTTCTACCATAGCATAGGCATTTCTGTATGAAGATACATATCTAGAAGGACATTTAATGATTTCTAAATACAATTACTGGATTAAACCTGTTTAGCAGTATAGAAGCACTTTTCAGGTTTCTTTATTGTTTTCAGAACAGCAGCAAAGGCAGGCAGGCTTGACTTTCAACAGCAGTAGAAATTGGGAATTTCTGTGTGCTCTCATGTCAACTTTTCTACAGCCACATCTACTAATCTTATTTTTTCAGTGCTCAACTTTAGCTTAAAAGTTTTGAGAAAAATGGTATTTAGTAGCACTAGATCTTGTTCTGTATTAGGGTGTGTTCTCAACTGCCTGGCCACATCGACATGTGACATGACCCACAACAAATCAACCAAAAAAAGTGTGTGTGTGCATCATATGCAGCTCACATCTTCGACAGAGGCAAGAGGCCTGGTGGTTTCTGCATTTCCCTTTCATGTCCATAGGCGAGTCTGCATGTACCTTAAAATTCATGCAGGAAACACACATAGGTGTGAGGTCTGGCTACAGGAATAATTAATTCAGCCTGTGTTCCATTTGGCTGTTTTTTTAAGCAGTGATTTAGGAAGATGCAAGCTGTATAGGTAAGTACAGTACTGACAGCCCGCTGCTCTTGGCAATCATCTTTTCCATGGCCTCCTCCAAGACAGAAAGTACACCATGTAAAGATAAAATAAAATTTTCAAGGTGTTGCTGAGGCTGACTGTCATGTTCCTTTTTCATAGATTTAAATATATCTTATTAGAAGAAAAAAACCTCAACCACAGTCTCCAACAAGTTACCTGCAATTTATTGTCTTCTTAGTTCTGTAAACTTTGCAAACCATTTAAGTTTCACTCTACTGATGTGTAATATCACTTAAATTCATCATCAGTATTATTCTCCAGGAAATCACTGTATATCATTTATTACTGTACATAATGTGTGTGCTATAGATATAACATTTGACATGAAAACTCGTATTTCTAAATGCTTTGAGACTGATGGTGCGATTAATTTTTTTAGCAGGTTAATTTAGTGACTTTTAGAGTGAATCTGACATAAAATTTCTATGTCCATTTCAATAGCATACACTGTTTATTTATGGTATCTATGTACCACCAGAGCTATTTCCGTGATGCAGCATTCTTTTGTGATGGCCGAGATCAGTAGCTGCCCTAGCTTTCCTCCTGTATAATTTTTATTATTTTTTGTTTTGCCTCTTAGGGTTTGATACCAGCATTTTGCCAATTTGCAAAGACTCCCTCGGCTGGATGTTTAATAGGCTCGATACGAACTATGACCTGTTGTTGGACCAGTCAGAACTCGGAAGCATTTACCTTGACAAGAACGAGCCATGCACCAGGGCGTTCTTCAATTCTTGTGACACATACAAAGACAGTTTGATATCTAACAATGAGTGGTGCTACTGCTTCCAAAGACAGCAAGGTAAAAGTTGAGAACAACCTGCATATGTATATGACTGACCTTTTCGTTGGGCTTTATATTTTTTCAACATATTAAGAAAATTACAGTGAACTACAAGCTCTTAAATGCTGTGCAATGAATTTATGTTAAGGTTTGTGACCTATGGTGAATACCTAAAATGAAGTAAAAAAACCCCAAACACGTGAAAAAAGCCAAACAACCCAAGCTAAATGGAAAGGCTTGCTAGAAATTCAGGGATTCTAAGTAAAGTGCATCACTTCCACTAATGTTTTTACAGCTATATTGTTCCTCATGCCAACATTTAGTACGTATGTAGAGGAAAGAGATGAAAATAACGTACAGAATTACTTAAAATTATTTCTTTCCCAGTCTACTTTGCCTACATTATAAAATAAACTTTTTTATTGCTGATGTAGGGTATCTTAATGTTCAGTGAGCCTAATAAAATAGCTGAATGAACATTACGAATAAAGTTATTTCTAGTCATTAAGACCTAAAACCAGTTGGTTTTTATTGCCTAGTTGAATGTCTTGTTAATGTTGTGATGTGATTTTGTTTAGACAAATGAACACAACCTATAAGCATTATTTTCCTGAGGAATAGATAACAATTTTAGACAAAGGTGAGACATCATGTAAATTGTATAATCAAGTTAATTGTAATGTATCAAGAAATTCACTCATTAAATATTGTCTGAAATTGGGCAGAATAACCCCTGCATTTTTCTTACTAAGATGAGGGAGTTTTTCTAAAGGATAAACAGTAACCAGGGTTCAAATTTCTACTGCAGGTAGAGGAGATAAAACTGATTTGGTGGAAAGTTTCCAAAATTATTCAGCCTTTTTGAAAATTTTAGTATCAGTTTTTAAATCTCACTTGTACCCTTAAAACTCTCATGATAAATTCCCATTAACATTCAACATTTATGGTTTCATTCTGATTTCTGTGGCAATAAAGGTTTTTACCATCTGCCAATTGTAAATCAAAATAAAAATAAAGCCGTACTCCTGTAGATAAATACTAAATAGCATATTTTTCTTTGGTAACTTTCTCTTTAAAAAGTTAACATTTAAACTTTCAAAATACCTTGTTTGTTTTATAGTAGAACGATAAGTTTTGCTTTATTTTTTATAAGCATGTACGTACTGCTTATAAAACTAGCAAATTAAAAACAACCCATTACAGAAGTAATGTAGCTCTTAAAGAACATAACAGCATAACTAGGGAATTAAGGAAACACTTCCACAGATCAGTTTCAAGTAGTTTTGCATTTTCTTACCTATAAACACATTCTGTGTAAAATATTTGCTCAGTGTCCTGCTAGAACCTGAGGATGGTATTGTAGAGACTGATCTAAACACTAAAGAATTTTATTAATGGTACCCCAACAGATCCATCTTTCAGTGACACTGATTCTTCACATTGCAGAACCCAACATTATCAAGCTTTTCTTCCCTTTTTTACCAATTTCCTCACTGTCTTGATAAGTAACATAATGGTGTTGCAATGAAGTGCTGATTTCAAACAGATTACATAGTCTTTGATACCACAGTGTGTTTGAGTATATAGTATAAAAGATGTCTCCTAAACATTGTATATGAAATGAAATCTCACGTTTCGGCAAACCTTGCGCATAAAACATGCACTTCATGCTTCCAAATTAACGCTGTATTCAAAGTCTGCATTCTCTGGTTATTGGTGTAAGGCAGAAAAAGAATCTTGTGATCTTCTTCTGTCATGTCTTACTATTAGCTCTTGCACAACTGTCTAGCTCCCTAACTCTAGTGCAATAGTAACCCACTGAATTCTCTGTTTGGAATTTGCACTGTTATCCTGAACCTTGGAATATGTTCATGTTTGGTTATGTTTTACTTGATTGAATGATCTAAATAAGGCCTTTTAACTAAGCCTTTGCTATTAATAGCAAAGAGATGGAAAAGCTGAAAAATTCAGCAGCTTCTTTCTGGTGTTTATTAAAAGAAGTTGATATTAACAGAATGCTTCAAGCCATGTAGAGAAGTTCTCTCTATTCATTGAGCTTAGTAGTGCTTTCTGGGCAGATGAGTGGTTTTACAGTACTGTTGTTGATTAACTATGTTCAAAAGGGAATACAGCATGTAGTCAACCATATGTATCACACTGGGATAGCAATTTCATTGTGCTTTTTAAAAAGTACATGTTAATTGCTTGAGTCATTATCTAAGAAGCTCTCATGGTCTTTGCTCTTAGTTTTACTGTGCAAGACTGTCAGGATCAGACACGTACTTAAAACTCTTCTTCCTTCTTTCTTTCTGCTTGAGACCCGTCATGGCGCATTACACTACACTAGACCTATTACTGCACATTGCTAACAACTTCTAGTCAATATAAGCAACTTTTTATGAATCCTGAAGTCAGATCTTTCTTGTGGAGATGATCTTTCTGTAGTAGTTGTCCCACCTTAACTAATGCTTAAACACTTCGGTACAGTCCAGTGATGCTTATTGCATTTTTTCTTGCCCTTACTCTGCTTTAAATGTAGTTCAGCATTTCTGAGGTTTATTCAAGGCATTCAAATGCATTTCTGCAGTACTTCTGCATTGTGCCAGTGCTCTTTGCAAGTCTTGCTGTACACTTCAGTCTCTATGGCCCTACAGTTTCAGCAATCTATGCAAGTATTTCAGTGCCCATCTTCAGAACTTTCTTAGTTGTTTAATGCTAACTTGACACTTTAGTGTTTACCTAAATGCTTAGGCCTTTGTAATGCTGACCTTTTTATAGGTTGAATTCTTTTCTGTCAGTAATTCATTACTGCAGCCTTGTTTTGTTGCATCACTGAGTCAGAGTAGGAGAGCAGCCAATTTTGCTGGGAATATTAATGCTTAGCAGCAAAGTATTTCTTTACTGCAGGCCTCTGCACGGATCTATTAGTCCAGCACTTCTCTAGATATCTTTTCTTACAGGCTCTTCTGTCTGTCATGCCTGGAAGACATCTTCATGACTTTAAAAACAGTCTCTCTTACAGAAGAATGATAATTATAATGATTTGTATTTGCCAATCTTAAGATTGCAAGGACTTCAAATATATTTATAGATGGTTGTAAAGGAAGCAGTAAAATGCCTTTATCAAGATAAATGATGATCATAAATGAGATCCCCTGGAGGACTTCTTGAAGTGTAGTATTGGTGCTTCAAATCCCTGAAGTACAAACCTTGGATGTCCAACAATTACAATGCTTAACCCCAAGCACAGGCAAGACATCAGAAGGCAGCCTAATCTGCAGTGGACCATGTTCCAGAAACTAAGGGTTCTGCCAAGTACTACCTACTTGATAGGTGGAAAATCACTGTTTTGTGTCTGAGTAAGAAGGAGAATCTCTGAAAGTTGGAGGCTCACTGTGTGGGCAACAGCTCCTTGAGACCTAGCTGTTAAAAATCATAGACATTCTTCGTCAAACCTACCAGATTTACTCCAGTTGACCTGTTAGTGTGCCATTTTGGTAAACCAGAGCTTAATTGTGCTGGCCTTGAAGCACTTCTTGACGTGACTGGATATTGATGCCTCAAGGGCTGGTGTTAATAACATTGGATACTCTGGTGTGCACCAGTACTTTGAGTACTGATGAACTGTGAATGGCTCGTGACCCACCCGTGGTTCATGATTGATGTCAGATTTGTTGCTATTTCAAAAGAAGCTACCACACTGATTTTTGTAAAGGATTTTTTTTCCTTGGTTCAAGACTGCCATAAGTTATCCAGTGACTGCTTTTTTTATTGAAATAATTTTAGAAATCTAAGGAAAAGCTTTTCAAACTTAGGAACTAACCTGCAAATAAAGAGGGAGGCATTATGATTTGGAAGAGAGGAAAAAGAATGTGCTGTGAGTCAAAAAGAATTGGTTGAATTTCTAGCCTGTCATTCTCTTTGACAGTTTTAAGCACCAGAGTGATTTAGTATTGTTAAGAGTTTTTGCTGCTTTTATCCTGAGAAGCAAAGCTTAAGTGTGAATCTTGAAGACCTAACTTCTGAGAAGAAAAGTGTTTTTGGTAAGTAACTTTCTCATGTTGCCTTGTTGCCTCTTGGTTAGTGGTATTCCTTTTTGTAATTAAGCCACCAAAGATTTATAGCTATAAAAGAAGATTTTTTTTCTTTAGGCATCATCCATAATTTTTACATTTCCACATGTTAGTGCTCATATGTGCAGATCTGTGTTTCTAATTTAGGGTTACTTTTCGTTGAAAAAGATACACGTATTCTTCCTATTTGACTAGTTCTTCTTCATCAGCATATTTCCTATCTCTTTTAGAAAACAAGACAGGATAGAATAGAATAGAATAGAATAGAATAGAATAGAATAGAATAGAATAGAATAGGTAAGAAAGCTTCTGTGACATAACCCAACCATTAACCTAACCCTGCCAAATGCACCCCAATCCTAGATCCTTATAACCTGTGATATTTGTATGATAAATGACTATCATTTATTAGATTAATGGTAGTAAAAAATACCTTTAGTTTAAGAAATAATTGATCCTCAGAATGCTGTAGCACTAAGAGTTTAAATCTTCAAATTTTGGGAAAGGCAGAAACCTTAGTTTTAAAACGTAATGAAATAGTGAGCATGATTATCATCAAAGTACTTCTTACAACAAAAAAAGTAAAACTTTATGTAGCCTCAGCAAATACTTAAACGTTGAATTTTTAAAACCCAATACCCACCCAATGATATCAAATCTCAGTGACTTTCCAAGAGCACACAGAGAAAATTGGTTGGTTGTCTGGAAAGATAACTCCTGAAAATTTCTTCTGGCATTAAGACTCCTGTTGACAGTGTTTTGAAAGTGGAGCCTACTCTTAAGGCCTTCACTCTAAAAAAGAATCGTTACAGATTTACTGTGAAAAGCCTGGCCCACCAGAGTTGAGCCCTCTGGAAACATTTATAAGCTTCTTTAAATATCTTGGATATGTAAATGTTATTTAAAATGTAAAAGCAAGAGAAATGAACAGCCTACTGTCAGTAAGGGGTTATTATGTCTACTAGTTTTTATTTACTCTCTTAGATGTTACCAAAGGCCTATTGGAATAACTAGGCTGTGCCAGCCAAGAGGCTCTGTGTTCACCAGAAGTGTATTTTTGATCCCCACTTCATCTAGGCATTTGTCACCATGGTGCCCTACACAGGGACTGGGTTCTGGTCTTATGTGTGTTCGGCATCAATGGGCTAGGCCAGTCTTACTCATCTTTAAGCCAGCTCAGAACATGTTTTTCTATTTGCATGGAGAAGAAGGGATCCTAGAGTTAAGTACACAGCAAAGATGTATTATAAATTATCAAAGTCTGCTTAAATGGAAAATGCATTTAATATTCATGGAATGTAAGATTTTGTCTGGGAACGGTGCAAGCTAAAGACACGTGTGAGTAAACTCAGTAATTCTGTTGCTGGTTCAGAATGAGAAATGTCCTGGTGCTAATGGTCTAACGCGGTACGCAGTGCCAGTGTTCAGAGATTAGTTAATGCTTTGCTGTCTTGGATTCTTTAACTTATTCAGCAGCGATGTAGACACGTTCACATCTTACTTTCTTCCCATTCATGGGGCATACTGCGACTTTCTTTTATGGACAGTAGAAAATTAAATTATTCAGAACTAGAATAAGCTATAACTGAAGAATGGAAGACTGAATTTTAATGCATATTCTGCTTCTTAGAGCCATCTAAAGTTTGGCCTCCATTTTTAAGTTAGTTTGCTGCATGTGGGGTTTTGGACCCATGGGATCCAGTCTTAAATTGTTGGCAGAGAATCACAATCTTGCAGACTTCAGTGAAGAAAAAGGTCTTACTTTCTTAGGGTAGTATGTGAAATAAAAAATTTGAACGTGACTTCTAAAAAGGACAAAAGAGAAGAAATTAAAAGAGCCATTCTGTTTTAACTAATACATGAGGCAAGCTTCACAGTTGCACTCTGATTTTTTTAGACCAGTAAAGTAGGGTGTGATAGAGTTACTATTTTGGTCTGGCATTCCTCGATCCTCCAGGCTAGTGATAGATGCTCACTTGGAGATGCATTAACTGGGAGTGGCGTTCTGCACAAATCCACAGTGCTACGCAGGTTCATAATTCTGAAGCTGTAGCAAGGTGTGGTGATCATTTTTATTTTAGATGCGTGTGTTTCATAAGATCAGTAGCTAGAGTGACCTTACAACATAGCAAACTGTGAAAACATAGTCATGTGCTTTCTGTCCTAGATACTGTGTAACCCGTTTAACTTTTTTTATGTCCTTTTAGACCCACCTTGCCAGACAGAACTCAGCAACATTCAGAAGCAGCAAGGAGGAAAGAAGCTCCTAGGTGAGCCATAGATGATTCTTTTGAAGGTTTTATTATGTACATAAATAATCCTAGTTAAACAGCAACACAAAATCAATATTAATCCAATGAAGATAGACCACAGTAAATCTAAGCAACAAAATTTATGAAATTTTTGAAAGCTATTAAACTTAGTTTTATTACCTTACCTACCAAAAGCCCTTACATCTGTTTTATTACCCTGATAGAAGGTACATTTTTACAGTTACAGAGAGGACAGCATTAGGTACTTCTAAAGTAGTATCTCTGCTGATCCTTTAGCTGTAATATTCTGTAAGTAATTGAAATCTTTGTTGTGAATCAGTTTATACTGCATCAATATTTCTGAAATGTAAAGTCTTCATTTACCACTAGCCACTGTGTAAAAGCTGCAATAGAAGGCTTGGCCCAAAGCAGTCAAAACTGTATTTCTGCTAAGGATGGTTTCTGACAAGAACTATACACTTCAGGTGCTTCCATATGAATGTTTTCTTCATTGTGGTCTCCATTTGGTCCAAGTGATAAACAGTGGATTATTCAGCTGTGGGCAAGTCACTGCCTCACAAAACAAGTCCCTCTTGTACATATAAATGCAAATTTAATATTAATTTTTTACAGTTTTTTGTGGTGTGTTATGCTGCATTTGTCTCCTGTGGTGGAATAATTAAATATTAGTATGTAAATAAGTGGTTCGTGAAATACATATTAAGCACAAATAACTCCTTGTAGCAGATACTGTGTTAGTCATGAAGTCTGCCCCTTACTATTCAGGCTTGTTTGTACTCCACAGATGATAGAACCTCCCATTCAGGAATGGGTCCTACATTTGAGCCTTTTCACCAGAATACAGTGAGAATCTGAACTGAGATATTCAGGGAGTAAGAAATATGTATCACAGGATCAACAAAAAAATTAAAGGAATATTGCTCACTTTATTTCTAGAAATCAGTCCAAGACTGATAAGTGTTATTTTCCGCCCCACATTTGATACATTCAGTCACTTTGGGTCAACTGAATTTAGTACTACTAAAGCAGTCTGGAATGATGAAACAGCAGAAGGTAGTTGCTTTCTGCTATAATTGTGCCATTGGCCAAGACATGGATTTTAATATACTTATTCAACATACACAGATATATATATAGATGTATACACAGATACACACATCTATTTTTCAGGGCAGTACATCCCCTTCTGTGATGAGGATGGGTATTACAAACCAAGTCAGTGCCATGGAAGCCTGGGGCAGTGCTGGTGTGTTGACAGATACGGCAATGAGGTATCAGGATCCAGAACAAATGGCGCAGCGGAATGTGGTAAGTTAAGAACCTTTTGTGGTGTTTAGTTTAGAGGTGTTATTCCCTTTCATTGCCAACCAGATTAAATTTCTTCAGTTAGAAATGTGGGACCCAACTACATGGATTTTGATACAAAAAATAACAAATTATAATATTTTTGTTCCTTCACTATTTTTTGGAACTCCTGTCACTGTGTCAGCTATTAATGGACCCCTTATATGTGCTTGGCATAGTGTATATAAACCCAGGAAAATTAATTTTCTAGAACAGCATTAGATAAGTCCCAGAATGCTTCATGAAATTCCTTTGGGTAATCAGCATGCTAGTGAATTCAATCTGACATTTTTTTCAGTTTATATTTGAGGGAATTGCCAAAAGTTTTTAGCACACTAAATCTTCCCTTATTTTTCCCTTCCCTACAGCACTGTGCAGCTTCTTCCAAGAATTCCCATGTCACCTTTATTTGATGTCCCAGATATAAAAGATGAAAAAAAAGTATTTTTCCTCTTTTTTAAAAAAAAAAAAGTCATTTATTACTCCTTTCCACTTCTTCTCCAACAAAAGAACATAGCCTAAAGCAGAGAGTAAATCGAATACAGTATTTGAGGTACAAGCTCAGGCCTGTTGTCCATCTGATCCAGGATCCTTTCTAGCTAAATGGACAGTTCAATATAGTTCAACATAATATGTAAGAAGTGAACAATAGTCAGTGTATATTATCAGTAGTCCTTATTGTCATCTCTAAGTTGGACTTAAATTTTTTTCAGTTGTTCCTAGCACTCATTATAGTTCTACAAATCCATAAAATTTGTCTCCTTTTGTTAACATTAAGAAATTCATTCAATATTGAGGTGGATTTTTTATGATAAAAGACTCTTCATATTATTTATATTTTATGTCACATTCTGTAGTTGCCCTGAAAGTAAATATTCTCGTGTGCCTTTTGTATGATTATGGAAAATATACTATAAATATATAGTGTATCTTGTGAGTCTTTTCTATAACTATCATACCTTTTTAGCTATTGATTTAGAGACTTCAGGTGATTTTGCCTCTGGTGATTTCCATGAATGGACAGATGATGAAGATGACGAAGATGAAATAATGAATGATGAAGATGAAATTGAAGATGATGATGAAGATGAAGGAGATGATGATGATGATGACGATGATCATGATGGATATATTTGATGATATTAAGGGGTCCATATGTTGTACCATTCTAAATTTCACAAGATGATATTTCATAAAACCCCTTTGCTCTCCAAGATCAAAAGGGTTCTAACAAATATGTATATTTTGTATGATTATTTCAAACATTGCAGCTGGAGTCATAGACTTCTTTTGTTTAAATAAGAATAATTATATCATGTGCTTTTGAGTTTTTAAATGCCGTTGTGCTGAAGAAAACACATTGGAATTCTAGCCTGAAGAAAAAAATGGTATGTGCTACTGAAAATATATGTATGTGCAAAACACACTAGAAAGCCAACCAGTCTCTTTAAAATTCTGCTGAAAAGATATTTGCCCTTACTTGGAACTGTGCATGTCCTCTTCAGAAGGCATACTGTAATTGAACTTCAGGTCCATCAGTGTTTTAGGCCCTGAAATTGTCCATTTAATGAATCAGAAATGTATTGCAGTAGAAAAACATTGGTGCACAAATAGCATCTCAACCAGCCTTTAATTAACCAAAGGTATGGAGAAAAATCAGGAGGGAAAATGATAGCAAAGTCCTCCTTTGGGTTTGCATTTGTAGTTATGTTTTTATTAGGAAATGGCTAGATTATTGAAAGGATTTTTCAAAAGCAGTAGTGTGTACAAGCACTTGTTCTGTAATTCTAAAATTTTCTTGTCCTTCCTTTTTTTGGTTTCATGTCAAGGTCATATAAACTTTATCATTATTTACTTAAACATTGCTTCACCCTTTGTGGTTTTTCTGTATTTCTCTCTAATCAGACTAGCATAAAATATTTACATGGGGGAAAAAGATTTGCTTAAAATTGTACTACCTTTATACATGACTGTATTTCAGAGTATTGTCACTTGCCCCAAGGTAGTTTTTAATAAATGTATAATGATGCTTTTTATTTTCTTATTTCAGGAAATAGTTTTGCTCTTTATCTTAATTCATGTTGTTTTCTGTTACTAGTGCAGAAACTTAGAGAACGTATTGTAAAGGTGCCTTGCAAAATAGAACTAGAGAGGTTTTAGCATGCATACCAGTATAGGATGTTAGGCAATAGCTAAGCACACCCAATTACCAAATTAATACCAGTATAAGTACTGCTGCTGGAATGAAGAAAATGGATTCTTTTAATTTTTTTCCTATTATTATGTAATTACCATGTGGTCTAGATTATACTTACTGTGTAGAGTAGCACTTAAGATTTGACTGTAGAGAAAATTATTTTAATCACTGTATTTATGTTAGCATGTTAATTAATTGTGTAGACATTTTGGGACTCCACCATCTTCATTCATATCCTATCTGTTTCTTTCTGCCCACAATAAAATTGACATGACCTGTATAATATATTACTACAGGTTGTATAATTTAAAAACGAATCACTGGTTTCCCATCATTAATTGAAAGGAAAATCAGTTTCTTATTTGAATTAATTTCTACACAGTAAATACTAAATCTAATGTTTATCTTATGTAATATTGAAAAGTATAATGCATTTTCTTTTTTACTATTTCTGTATAGTTTGCAAAATAAAAACTCTTGTAACCAACCTTTGGCCAGTATAGCCCATCATTTTGACTTTTTACATAGTCCAAAATTTAGAATCAGAAAGAATTCATGTTTCAGATGCATTTTACGTATTAAAATATGTATTTATTTGAATAAAGACATTAATATTTTATTTCCATTAAAAATATTGAATAGGGCTAAGCCTGTAGGGAGCTTCTGGTTTTCTGTAATTTCCCTGGTTTTTCTATAGCTTTGTTATGTACTTTTATGACATTGTCTTCAGTACACAGTAAGAAAAGAGAGAGATACTTCTTTTCAAACTGTCATAATTTGTGGGGCATAGTTGTGTTATTTTCTTAAATAAAGATAGTTAAGAGTTTACCATTCTGATAATGGGATTTTGTCAGAGAACAGTTTCTTATGACTGAAATTCACTGATATATAAACTGATTTTAAATAAAGAAGCTAAAGAAAAAGCGTTGTCATTATTGGCTGATACAGTAAGTACCGTTGTGGGGAAGTTTTTTGATGTGACAAGTCGTTAGATGACAAACTGAAAATTCATTTCATTAAAAATTGTGATATTAGGAGAATTAAAGAGAATTCATAATGTGTTTTGTCTAAAGGGATTACAGTATGAAGACCTTTCTGAAAACTGTCATGCAGAAGAGCATGAAAAGTTTATATTCTTTCCTCCCTGAAAACTCCCTACTGAACTGAAAGAGGAGGGAGTACGCATGCATTTTAGTCCTTGGGTATTAAAGCTGCTTAGCATAAATTCAGAAGTAAAAATAGTTAAATTCACTAAAGAACAGTGATAATGGAGAATTTGGATAATTTTGGATAACTTTTGTGGTCCAAAACTAAAACAGCAACAACAAAAAATTGAATTGTTACGTATTCCTGAGGAGAAGCCAGAGAAGAGGTTGATATAGTGTAAGTCTTCCTTTGAAAACATCCTTTCTTTTTTTAAAAGATAGGTAACTGTTTGTGGATTAATATTGTGGTGTTGCTTACCTTTCATGATACCCAATGAACTGGAAAATGTGTGCTTCTTTCCTGCGTTAAAGAAATGCAGGAAATCAGGAACAGGTGGAATAAATAAAGGCAGAGGCTGATCATATAAATGTGCTAAATACCTAAACCATTCAGAAGCTTCTTCCTCCTTTCCATAAAATGCAAACATTTGCACAGATTTCTGTCCTCATGACTACAGTCATGCAGAAAGCAGTTGGGAGCCCTTGACTATTTTTACAGTCTTGCTGTCATTTGTTGTTTTTTCCTCATCTTACAGTTCTGCACATGTATTTATAGATATGCAAAGATAGTGATATAAATTTGGAGATTTTCAGACACAGTGATTAATCCTTGTGCTCTTCTGAGAATGTGTGGAATTATAAATCTCATTTTCATTGAAAAGTAAGGAATACCAAGCTCAATGCCATAAAATATTGTATAGTCTTTGAAAGGAATATTTTGGGCTGAGGCACAGATATGCTTAGTTTAGAAGAAAATGAATTAGTGTCATTAGTTTGCTTATATGAAAATTGTATTATTGTACAAGACTGAGGAAGATGGACCATAATGATAGTAGGAAAATTTTTGCCTGTTTTGTGCACATGGACAAGAACTGGATTTCCTTTATTCTTATTTAAAAATTCCACTGCCTGGGTAGAATAATAAAAGTTTATCAGGATGTGGATTAATTTTATGCTTCATAGGAAATTAAAAAATATTTGTATTTACAGATTGATTGTGAGAGCAGTGAATATATTGCTAATTACTAAAAGCTTTTGAAAACTAGGTTTAAATAAAGCTGTGGCAGTACAAATTTATTTGAAATACTGTAATTATTTTTACTGTTTTTTCAACTAATTTAAATATATTAGTCGCAAATCATTCACAATTTCATTTCAGCTAGTGCAGTGGACAATAAGGTAGTTTGTCAGCAAGTTCCTGTGTGAAGAGAGATTGGTATTAACATTAAGAAGAATACAATGGAATTGGAAGAATCTCTAACTTAACCAGGTGCTACTGGGTAAGTAATTAAAACACAAACTTATAAAAAAACTCAGCCACCTCCTAAAGGCAAATACAATGCTGGACATGCTGAATCCTTTTGTCACAACTGGATTTCTGTTAACTTTCTGTCTCTGTACTTGCTGTGCAGGGTGGGTGCAGTTTGCTAATTTGTTAATTCATCCGGTTAAACAGCAGTAGAAATTACTCTGAAGTTAGGGAACCAGATAAGAATGGTAAACAGAGTTGCCTAGCCTAAAAGATGACACCTCCACTTGAACTTTTTGTTGTGTTTCAGATGATAATTGAATCAAATCCTGAGAAAGAGACTTCTGCATGGAATATGTCTCCTTGAAGGTGAGTTTTACAAGTGAAATATGTGTGCCTCTTTTTAAAAAGAGGAGATGCACTGTGGAGATCCATAGTGTTAGTAATAATGCAGGACATTTTACATCTTTTCACCAGCTTTCCACACAGCTGCATAGAAAAACTTGATTAAAACTTCAGACAGGGACGTGCGCAAAACTGGTGCTCATGTCTGTAAGCATTTTTACCAAAATGGTTGAAGTTTATCGGTTATAATCAAGATGGACAGAGAGGTCACCTGTTCACCCTCTCTGCCCATACCATTCACAGCTGTTTTTGTAAACTCTTGGAGCATTCAGCAGTCTGCTGAATTAAAATAATAATAATAATAATAATTATACACATCCTTCCAACTCGGGTCATTATTCTGTTCATCAGGCAAGCGTAGTTTCGGAAGAGCTGACTGTACCCAGCACAAAGCACTGCGGGTCTGCTCTATAGGTCTTGCTGTTGATGTCAGGTACAAATTTTAGGGAAGACTCTCAAATTCCTTACTCTTTTCATAGTTTATTTACTTCACAGACTTACATTCTGACATGTTTCAGTGAGATTGTCTGCTGGACTTTGGTCTCTGTGAAGAAGGGGAGATTGGATCTCTTCTACTGTGAATGTAATGCTGCTGATTGATTTCCATGTGCCTGAGGGGGCTGGAGGGCCTCAAGAAGATTTCTCGAGTCTGGAGTGTCAGAAGAGAGTATGGGTTATTAAAATACGTTGATTTTGTTTGAAAGCTAGCAAAGATTACTGAGCTTTTCTCTTGTTTTAAAAAACACCTGGCAATAGCAATAGGAAGATTCCAATTTTGCAGTCATAATGCCGTGATTCTTATTCCTTATTTCTTAAGAATAATGCAGTTCTCTGAAAATACACTGTAATTCAGATTTGATTGGTTTTGTGCATTATGCAAAGCTTCTTCAGAACTTGTTCAGTTTTATTACACTTTTGTAGTAAATTTTATTAATGCACATTAATTCCATTGTTCTGCATTAGTGTTAGGGAACTGAAACGTGCTTTAATTCAAAATCTGTTGGGTGAAGTTTTTATTTGTTTTTTTAGTGTAAGCATTCATTTTTGAAGAAAACAAAACCTAGAGATGTTTTACAGATGCCACCAGTAAAATCCAAGCCAATTCACCCAAAGTAAAAAATTACTGTAAAAACCATGCTTGGTTTGTAGGAGGCAAACATTTTAGTATTGAATTTGAAATGGTTAAACCTGGGTTAAGAATTCTTATTGCTGTAACATCTGTGGCAGCTACCTGAGCAATGTCGTTGTATCTGTAGGAAAGTTTATGTATTTATTTTGTGTTGGGAAGTTTCCACGTTTTCTTAGTGTGATGAAGACTTGTGCAAAGCTAGTGTCTCTGTTCTGTGTCATCACTGTGATTAATTGTGACCCAATGGATGTCAGAAGTTTATAGGTTAGTGTAACTCAGAGTGTGCACAGTGTGAAGTGACACTGCAGCAGCACAAGATGATGGTACCAGTCTGTGCTTCTTCATGTGCAAATGAACTTGCTTCCCTCAATTCCCCCTTGTATTTGGAAACACAGACTAGTTTCCAATGAAAGAAGGAAATCAAATGTTGAGCAGGACTACTACCTACAGGAGTAAGAACTCTAGGATCTGCCCCTAGAAATCCTGCCAGAATATAGGAAGGAGGCTCTTTTGAAGGCACAGCAGTTTAAAATGCATGATTTAGATCAGACTGATTACTCTTAATAATTTTTTAAAGAAAACCTACCCATAGTTTTAATTTATGCCTTGGAAATGTACCTGAATATAATCTTTGCTCATGGGAAGACAGTTCCTAGTTAAAAAAACCAAAAAACCAAAAAAACCCTGAACAAACAGAAAAAAAAAACCCCAAAAAATAACCCAACATAGTAATGCTGAAAGTAAGGCAAGTTGAAAGGAAAGGAAGGCAGGAGAAAAATCAGAATGTGAAAGCATTGGGACAGCATCTATGTATCTGAGTAGCTGACTGATCCTGTCATTGACTAAAAAAGTGTGAGCATTTTAAGTTCATGGCTCGTGTTGGTCTTTCCCCTCATACTTTCACCGCATATGTTTGTATTAGGCTATGTAGCCTTCTAGCATATCTTTACATCAGAAACTAGACAATAAATGCTGATATTAGGTCAGTTCCCACAGTGGCATCTGTAGGAATTGCACCATTAAGCAGCCCTGAAGCTGAGGATGCTCCTGACAGATTAAGTCATTCCTCAGAAGTAGTTTTATAGCAGGTGTTTGTGCAGATGTACTTTAGTATATCCATTACAAATGCTTGTTTGACTCAGTACAAGGAATTGCACAGAGTTTTTATTTATATAAATGGTAATTTACTCAGATTCTGACATAACAGTGGAATAATACCATTGACAGTTGTATCTCTTGTCCATTAAGATAGCTTGATTTTCATGTAGTGGAAATGGTGTTACTGTTTTATCTGTCTGCATAGTTACTTTCATTTGAATCAGCAATAGTAGCAGAAAAAGTGTCTAAGTAAATTTCCTATATCAGTTTTGTAGAGATAAAAAACGTCAGTGTTGACACACGGTATGTCTTAAGGCCAAAGAGGTAATGAGTAGATCCCCTAACTAAGAGTTCACTCCTATGATTCATAGATCTGACTTTCACCATAAGCACTAGCTGCCTGGTTAGCTGTTGTCTGGCCACACTTAGATTTCAATTATAATCAGAAAATGAGTGAAAGAAGCTCTCTTTTTTCCCCTTCCAAATCTATAACATGTCTGTTGCTGTTAATTAGAGGTCAATTTATTTTAAATTGTCTCCCCCTCCACTACTTCTTGAATACCATTACATAACAATGGGGAAAAAAAAGGCCTAATAGTCTTCAACAGCAGGAATAAAACTTCACAAAATTCCTATTATTTACTGCTGTACAGAGGTAGATCTTTTTCTTTCTGCGTGTGGACAGGAACCTTGCTGTCCAGCCCCCATGTCCTTTGACATAGCAGAGTGAATGGTGCTGTCATGAGCAGGGCAGGGTTTTGGAAACCTCTGCTGCCTGGCAGAGCTCATCTCTGTGCTTCCCTCCCTGCTCCTGGGCAGCTGATGTCTCAGCTGTGCTGTGACCTGGCCGCAGAGGGCTCGGCTGTGCACAGACTGAGTGTTTGCTGAAGGGGAACTGAATGTGCCTGAGGGCTTTGTGGTAGTGCTGCTGCTGCTCATGCTTGCCCAAGTGTGGTGGAAGAAAGGGAAAGATCTTTCTCTTTTGGCATAGTGAGGTTATACAGACTGGATAGTCCCACAGTAGTGGCGTCTCTAGTCTCTGTACTTTGTCTTCACAAAAGATATTTGCTCTGTCAGGTGTGTCAACTTTCCATTTCTCCTGGCTGTACTAGCCCAAAAAAGCCAGCCGCTTTTCCCTGCCATTTTATCTATCTGAAAAAGAAATCAATATTGCACTTTTGAGGTTTGTTTCTAATTTTTCTAAAGTGTTCTTGGTCCAGCTCTTGTAAAAAAAAAAAAAAAAATTGTAAACAGGAGAGAAAAACAAGGCAGAAGTGTGAAAAATGTAAACTACCAACATGGAATTGTGGAAAAGAGCAACATATTGAGGGTGAGAAAATCTCACACTGCTCTTACTCTTCCTTACTGTAACTAACAGCTCTTTGTGGTCTTTGTCTGCATCAATCTGTAGCCAACATTTAATTTAAACACTTCTGGGATTATATCAGCTCATGGAGCAAGCATCTGTAAATTGCCAAAGCTACATTTTTCTCTTGGGAAGAAATTCTAGTCACTCTCCCGTAAGACAGTGATTGCAATGCATAACTCTCAACATGTGAATTTTTTTTTTAAGTGTTTAATTTGTGTGGTAATATGCTGCAGTATCATTTCTTCCATTCCCTTTAGTTCTTCTGTAGGACCAATTTCACATGCCACAAAATATAATTATCAACTCAGAATACCAAAGCTTCTAAGATGTGATGCATTGAACCAAAGGAACTGATGTCCACTGAGCTTTGCCTTTACCCCATGGAAGACCATCACACAGCTGTGATTTAGGGAAGGTACATTGCAGTGCTACCTAGCAGACACTACTTGGCAAAAAGTAAAGAGGGAAACAAATGTAAATGATTGGTGGTTATGATAATAGTTACTGATTCTGTTTGTCCTCTACAACGACGTGTTCTTCAGGCTATGGTCTGTTTGTAGAGGTAATCTGAGCCCTTATCTCTCAATCTTACCAGACCAGATACTGTTTCTAGACAAGGTACTGTCATTTCTTCCCTAAAATAGGTTCAGAAGGTCAATGCATGGACTACCCACGCATGTAAACAAAAATATCAACAGCCATTAATGACATCTATAAGATTGCCTTTTTTTTCTCCAGAAAATTAATTCCTACAAATATGCTTCTAGGCATTGCTCAGGTTTATTGATTCATTGTTCCAGAAGGTGACTTCTAGTCCTTTTTCAAACTATGAAGCATATAGTAGATCGTGACTTTCCTTGTTGAAGCTATTGAAAAGAACCAAACCAGAACTTTTTTATCACATCCCCCTGCCCTACAAGTTGGCCTGCAAGTGGCATCTTCTTAGCCGGCTCACAAAGTGTTCAACACATGCCCTGAAGAATTGGCCTGGACTACAAAAAGAGTTGATATGACTTTCAGCTGTAAAACTTCTTACTTAGCTAAACTGTAATATCTTATTCCCGTTTTTAAATGTGATTTTAGTGGTGAGACTTTTTTTTTCATTGTGGAGAGCCTGATCATTGTTCTTCTACTCTCTTAAGCTATTATCTACTGGAAATCATCACAGTAGTGAATTGGTTTGTCTGCTTCATAAATCAATTCTCCATGCATCTACATCTGTTCTACACCTTCATTTTTTCCTTTTTGTCACTAAGTAATTCCACTCTTCTAGGAATTACTACAGCAGTCAGGAGGCTCCAAGGTTGCTCTTGGTCTCAGTATCTCATATGCTCAATAGATCTCTTTAAGCAGAAGACTCTTCACGTATGATTTGTGCAGCAGCAGATGGCCTACTTCATATTCCTTGGGAATTAGCAATTGACTCAGAAAAGTTCACAATATTATTTTCTTTCTTGTACTACCTTTTCTTTGCTGTCACACTTGTTTCTTTGAATGTTCCTTGAAAGGATGCTGATCTAGTGGAAATTTGTCAAATTATTTATAAAAGTCCAAATAATCAGGTCGTATGTCTTGCCATTGTTGACTTACATTGTAAGTTCTTCAAAGGGAAACTTAGTGATAGGCAAGAGCTCCTGAGGGACTTATTACCCTTTACTTGTCAGCTAAGCCTGGGAAACCCACATCTGGATCCTCAGGGAAAAAAGTGTTACGTGACCTATTGGCTGGAATTGGTATTCTGTGTAACAGAATTACATAGAATCCCATAACAGGTCAGGTTGGAAGGGACCACAGTTTTCATCTGGTCCAGCCTCCCTGCTCAAGCAGGGTCATCCCCGAGCACATGGCACAGGTCCTGTGCAGATGGTTCTCCATTGAGGGAAACTCTCTGGACAATCTGTTCTAGTGGTCAGTCACCTGGACAGTAAAGAAGCTCTTAATTGTGTTCAGGTGGAACTTCCTATGCATCAGTTTCTGCCTATTGCTTCTTGTCCTATTGCATGGTTCATCCTAGTTAAGGATTTCATCCAGCAGTATTTAAAAAAATGGATGTAAAAATAGTAAGTTTTCTTTCTCCAAGGTTTTTGACTTTGATGGCATTTGACTGACATAAAGGAGTCACTGATAATTTTCTCTAACATGGTTGTGAAGAAAAAGACCTTTATAGCAATTCAAATGTAATTTTATTTTTTCATGAGAAATTATTTAGTAATGCACTCCTGTCGGAACCTAGATTTTTGTGTCAATCCTGGTTAAGTGCTATTTTCAAATTATATAAAAATCATTTATTTAATTTTTTTTTTTATTACTGGGTAAAAAGTAATTCATGTCTTTTAAGGCAGTTTTAAGAGATTTTTTTATGTTTTCTTTCTCCCTCCTTTTTTTCCTTGAGGGTGAAATGTATACATACAAAACCTGTATCTCATACTTACTTACTTTAATTTAATTTAAAACTGCACTTGCCACCACCTGCCAAATTCCATAATGGAAGTAGTATAATGCCATAGTGACTATGCTGGCAGTGTTGTAACTAACTTGAATTTATTGTCAATGTTATTAACACTAGGAGACACTGCAAGTCTCGCCTGGAAACCTTCTCATACATTTTCCAGATCTAAAATTTTTTAAGAGCTGCCGAAATTCTTTAGTCTCAGAGTCAATCCTCAGAATTTTCTCATTTGGTGCTTGCCCGTTTCACATTAAGTGCATTTCCTCAGTGTGCACAGCATGTATTTAGGGACAAGGCCAAATTCAGCTAGGGTCAAATCCCGTTTATGTCCCCAGAGGGACATTGCAGGGAAAGGAGAGAGATCTTTCCCTAAAGTTTCTGAGTTAATAATTTTTATTTAGCCCTTTCAGGCTCCTTATTTTCTTTGGCGAATTATTTATAACACCAAATATGTCGATTCATGGAAGAGAAGAAGGATTCATGGAAGAGAATGATTCGTACTGCCTTCAGATGTGCTCTTTTATATGCATTTTTAGGAAGCTGTTTCCTTTGATACAGGGCTCTACCTGCGAAATAATTTAGAAATTTCCTTTAAACATGTTTGTTTGGGGTTTTTTCCCTGAGCATGTGTCTTTCCTTTTCGCATTTACTTGTTGGCTTGAAGAGTAGTGGCCAAAGTAGTAGTTTCACATGGTAGTGGTCATGTTTTACACTAATGTGTTCTTAGGATTTGTTGTTTCTTAGAAGTCCACCAGAAATTAGTGATTTGGAATGTAGATATTTAGAAAGATTGTGTCATTCCACAAAAGTGTCACTAAGTGTCTTCCTGCACTTTGAAGATTCAGGTATTTTTAATGTGCAACCTCTGGGACACCAAAATTTATCTTTCTTTTTGAGGGTAAAGTCTGAAACTTTTCAATGTAATTAAAAGATTTTCATTTTATTTGATACTGCAAGGTTAGGACCAGGACTATGATTAATGCTATCTGTGAAAGCAGTGTTTAATGAAAATTTTCAGTGGACAAGGGTATTGCTATGGTTACTGCTTCAGAATGGAATTCATTCTATGAAGAGTTGATTCCAGAAAAGCTATGGTAGTGACTACTCCTGGATGAACACTAGTTGACAGAACAAATGGAATATTACATGCTCTTGCTACACAGAAGATGAATTTTAACTTCTCTTTAGAAAAGAGTGATCATAAATCCTCCATTGCAATACACAAACAGGAAGGCCTTGTTTCTAAACAAAGAATTAAATAAAAAGAAATAATTGCAGCAATTAAAGTTTTTATTGTATAGCATATGTTCCACATTTTGGTAAAATTTAGTTACATAATTTCCCATTTTGCTTTTAAAATGTGCAGAGTACTGCACAAGTGTATGTATATTAAATATTAAATGTGTGCTATGCAATGACTTGGAAAAACCTATCAATGTTCTATTTGTATTTAAGTTCTTCTCCTGATCATATAGACCACTAATCTTGTTAAAACCTTGACCATCATCAATCTTGACCCTAAAAGCAATTTAAAAACACAACAAAACTTTTTGGCAAAAATTTTAGGTTTAGTCTTCATTAGAAATTTAAAAAAATAAAAATAAAACAGAATTTATTTTCCTATTTCCATCATTTTAAAGACAGCTTCACAATTTTTCTGGTGAACATAATTTTTCTGAAATGAATGTAGAGGAGTGTTAGAATCTCCATCTTTGGAGGTATTCAAAAGCCACCTGGTCATGGTCCTGGACAACCTGTCCAAGGTGATCCTGCTTGAACAGAAGGTTGGGCAAGGTGATGTCCAGAGGTTCCTTCCAACCTCTGCCATTCTGTGATTCTGTGAAATTGAAATAAGAAAAACATTTTCTATTCACTCTTTGTCATTGACCATAGATGGGTTTTAGTATGTCAACCCTTCTTCCTCATCTGTTTGCTGTTAGAGAGTGTTGGAAAACAGTGTACATTATTTAGGGCCCTCATTATTTAAGTACCACTTAGTGAAATGGAGCCAAGATCATTCTGAGCCATCCATGTGTTGATATGATACAGATCAGAGTAACCAACTGTTTTATATGTAATGCAGATGCCTTTTCCTATTTGATGAGAGCTTCTGCTGGCCTTTGGTGAATTCCAGAGAATATTTTTTTATTACTTGACTGGGGAGAAGGGTGTTTTGGTGGAGACAAGGTACAGGGGGAAGATGAGATTTGTAGAAAGAAGTTTGAATTGATAGGCCAGAAGTTGGTGTGAATATACTCACAAGACTTCCCTCTCCTGAAAGTAGGACTGTTCTGTATAGTACATGCCATTTATTATTTTTAACTCAAAAATACAAGCAAACTGTTGTACTTGTCAAGGATTACTTCAGGCCATAGATCACTACTGTTCAAAAAAACTTTATTCTAATTCATGATTTTTACTCGATTGATACTTTTTGTTGATCTGCCTTTTTCTTCTTTTAGTAAAAAAAATGTGCAGGTTTTTACCATTTCCATGTTGGTGAAAGTTACTGCAATGTTTTCTGTGTCATTATGTTTTGCGTCTATACATCCTGTCTGCTAATGGCTTTAGTAATCAGTTTCTTTCTCCTGCTACTTGATTTATTTCACTACCAATCTAACCTTAAAATAAATCTGGGATTAAAAGCTTCATTTAGTTTCACCATTCAGGAACAGATAGCCATAGTTTCATTGGACTACTTGCAAAAGTAATTTGGGTTTCACCCAGAAATATTGAAGCAAATATCACTAGGAAGCCCAGTGACAGGGCAGAGCAATCCTGTCCCCATTTCTTTCACACAAGGACTCTCAATAGCAGTGTTTCAGCCAGTACAAATGAAACCACTGGAGAAATCTTAGAATGATTTTTTTTCTGCTGTCTGTCTTTACTACATAGATTAAATATTTATTTTATGTTAGCTGTCTGGAAAGAAAGGTTATTGTGGCCAAGCAATAAAAGATAATCATAATTCGAGTAACTCCACACTTATGACAGAAAAAGGTGTGTTTGCTGGTGACAGCAGGGACTAGGCCTGGCAGCATGCTGCGACAGCTCTGATTAAGTGAGTAGTTACAATGTGATGTGGCAGCTTAAGGATAAAAGAAACTCTTTTATATTATTTCCATGGAAAAGCATGATTGATGGGACACCAGATTTCTTGGGTCTGTTCTCCACAATTTTCTGTGATTCAGAAGCAAAACAGAAGTCTTTACACAGTTTGAAAATAATTCCTCATTGTCTGGTAAATAGTATTTTTGTCTGAGAAAGAACAGAAAAATGTCCTGAGAAAGTTTGTCTTGCCTTATTGTCTAAATATTGTAGGATGTATTTACTAAATTCCTTATAATCTAAGTAATGCAGGTTGTGTTTCCTCTAATGTCGTGTTCCTTCACTTTAGATATTCTTTAATGCTAATCTTGAACCTCAGTCTCCCCCACAGTATCTTGATGAGTTAACATTGGACTGACAGGAAAGCAAATTTCTAAATCCTTTTAGCTTCCTGGAAAAAAAAGGCCCTTAACGAGTCTAGGAAACTTTCATTTGCTTTGCAGTCAAAAAAAAAAAATTATGACAACATGAAGAGGAACTTTTTATCACTGAAGACTTCACAGCCTTGCAAAGCTGATTTGCCTGTCAAATGTAAGAAAAAGAAGTCTAGCTAATCCCCTAAACACATAATAATTAGCAAGTTTTCACATTTTTACACCTGAATTGCTGTAAAAAAAAAATTAAGTGGCCTAAAAAGAGCTTAAAATAAAATCACTCTTTCGCTGTTAATTTGGAAATGCCCTGTAATGGAGTTACTGGCAAATGACTCTATGTGTGTCTAGAATATATATGCAGAGAAGCAATGAATGTCTGTCACAGGCAGATTTATATTCATTCTTGCTGTGACAAGATGACTGTGCTGTAAAATCAAATTAAAAATGGGCATTAACATGTGGGATCCACATTTGTTACCACATGCCACTTCTGGAGTCCGTGGGCAGCGTGTGCCCCTTCAGCTGGAGATCAGCACTACAGTCGTCCTCAGCTATCAACACCTGACAGAGTTCAGGGAGTTCTTTATCCCCTAGGCTGCTCTGCTGCAGGGTGGTGAAGTAGCATTGAATGGGAAGTTTGATCCTATTCCTCTTTGGAGCTAATAGCAGGTTTAGAAAATAATTTTTGTTCCAGATTTCCAACTTCTGCTAGTGAAAATATTCTATGGATGACAAGGGAACAAAAGCTCTGTACTTTAAGGACTGCATAGTGATGTGCAAGGACAGAAATGCAGGACAAGGGTTTAATGGCATTTTTGTTTGTCTAGTGAAAAGTTTCAGATAGATTGGTCTAATTATAGTTAAATACCAAATGCGAGTGGGAAGCCATTTGAATTCCCTAAGCCAGATGGTCTAATTCATCTCTCATTTAAAGCACTTCGATTATGAAAATTTTGAAAGGGCCTAATGCTCAATTTTACCACACTTAATTCTGTAGAAAGGTGGGAGAGCAATGTATTACCACATAGGATTTTACAGTCTGGGTGTGTGAAATGAGAACTTAACCACCACGAACTGCCAGCATCTTGTTGTTATGTAATAAGCCCGACATGGTTTCCTACTTGTGTGCTTCTATCTCTATGAAAACCATTAGGAAAGCAAAATCTTCTTAGCCACTCTCTTTCCCAAATGTGCACATTTTTTCTCATCTACCAGTCATTCAGTTTCTAGGGAGCTGGACATTTCCCCTTAGCAGGCTGACTGGCCTTTCTTCCAATTGTTTTGTAGTGAATGAAGTTTGAAGCCCAGAGAGACTAAGGGATTAAATCTATAGTCTGAGGCTTGTTTTCCCCAAATGTGTGTCATGTACAAATGTGTTTATCTGGAAAAAAAACACCATTGGGGGAAAAGAATTTTGTATTCTCTGTAGTTATGAGGATTTTGAAAGGTTTACTGAGGCCATCAGCAAAGAGGTTGGTTGAAATGAGATTTCTGTGGTCATCTATTTACACTAGTTTAGCATGAAACATTTAACAGTGTTGTGGTTTAGGAATGGCATTCTCCAATTTAGTAGTCCCACTGAAGAAAATATGCCTCTCCCCCCTCAACTGGAGGACAAAAGGCAAAAATCAAGTGATGGAGGTAAGAACAATTTACTGGAAGTAGCAAAGAGATAAGAAAACAAATGGTGACAGCAAAAATATTAATAACAAAAGTGTACAAAAGAGAGTGATTCATATGCAAAAATATTCACCAAAGAGCCCATGACAATAAACAGTACCAGACATCTTCCCCCTCCACATTTTCTTGACCAGGAGGGACCTCTTCTCCTTGAAAGAGAGTTGATTTCCCTCACCCTGGCAATGACATGAGGTGGTATCCCTGTCCTAGCCATGTTCCCTCCCAGCTACTGCAAAAGATTACCCCTGTCCTAGGTTTGCTACCTACCTGTCCAGGGCAAGTAGGTAGCAAACCTACAATAAAAAATGATCATTAGTTACCCAGACCTACTCTGTTTCCAGTCAGACGTAGTGTATTATCTGGAAGAGATTGTTTATTCAGATACACATGCTCTGAAGCAAAAAATCCTGGATGTTTTATGCATTCTTGTTCAGTTGTTCAAACTTTGGTACTGAATATTTACATGAACCTGAATCCTTGGCTACTTAGGTAGTTTTCAAAGTGGAGTCACTGTTCAGCTTTAAATTTTGTGCTATTTTGGCAACTTTGTAAACATGGAGGAACAATTTTACTGGAAATTTTTTTCAACATAATTACCTGACCTTGACATTTTTGTGCTTACCATGTAATAATTTCTCAGTTTCTCAACTGGTCTCAATAAAAAGTTTCTAAACTTTTTTTTTCTAGTGGAAATAATGCACACTCAGATTTACNTTTCTTGACCAGGAGGGACCTCTTCTCCTTGAAAGAGAGTTGATTTCCCTCACCCTGGCAATGACATGAGGTGGTATCCCTGTCCTAGCCATGTTCCCTCCCAGCTACTGCAAAAGATTACCCCTGTCCTAGGTTTGCTACCTACCTGTCCAGGGCAAGTAGGTAGCAAACCTACAATAAAAAATGATCATTAGTTACCCAGACCTACTCTGTTTCCAGTCAGACGTAGTGTATTATCTGGAAGAGATTGTTTATTCAGATACACATGCTCTGAAGCAAAAAATCCTGGATGTTTTATGCATTCTTGTTCAGTTGTTCAAACTTTGGTACTGAATATTTACATGAACCTGAATCCTTGGCTACTTAGGTAGTTTTCAAAGTGGAGTCACTGTTCAGCTTTAAATTTTGTGCTATTTTGGCAACTTTGTAAACATGGAGGAACAATTTTACTGGAAATTTTTTTCAACATAATTACCTGACCTTGACATTTTTGTGCTTACCATGTGATAATTTCTCAGTTTCTCAATTGGTCTCAATAAAAAGTTTCTAAACTTTTTTTTTCTAGTGGAAATAATGCACACTCAGATTTACTGTGGAATTCAAGAAGAGTGCTGCTTTTTGCTTGACTTTCTCCTGTGACAGATTTGCTAGGTAGCTGCATTCATAACATTCCGCTATCTCAGCCTGACAGGCTTAGCACCTTTTTCTCTTCCTCTGAACTTCCTTAACTGCTGGTCTAGCATATTTCAGGCTTAGATACTTATAACTCATTTTAAAGGCAAACTTATAATGGTGAACTGGGAAAAGTAGTTCTCAGAAGAATTGTCGGAGCTAGTGGTCATAAGAATGTATGGATCCCTTTAGAAACAGGAAAGATGGCAGCTATCTGAATGGAGCTGACAGGGATAAAAATGAATTTTGTGAAGTGAGTTCTGTCTTGGTATTCAAAAGCTGTTTCCCCTGAATCCATATTTTAAATCATTGATTTGTTACTTACAAGAATCACTTACTATTGATGGTCCTGATCCTCAAGGGCTTTGCCTTGCCTCAAACTATACCTTTTCCTGGTGCATATGTGAGTAGCACCTGGGAGGCCTAAAGGAAAGCACGGAGGAATACACAGGTATGTCAAATTAAACCCTAGTGTTTTGTGGTCTCTGCCATTACAAGTTACTGTATTGCTGATGCAAATTCTGTAAAAGTGTTGTAGAGAAATGAGACACCAAAGTTGTTGCCAGGCTGTCATTAATGTTGTGACCTATCATTGATGCCAGCTGAGGGGTGATTGATGAAAACAGAACCTCCAGAAACATTTTTTCACCAGCATATTGACTTATGTACAGAAAAACATTGAGTCAGTATCTGTCTGTTTTGTCACTACCATATTACCTTTCTATTTATTTTCTCATCTAGATGTATTAAAGGAAGGGAGAATAAACACAGACATTATTAAATCGATCCATAACATAAAAGATGCGTGAACCCTTCAAGCCTGGTCTGTGTCTTCATCCGTGGCTGGTGACTATGTAACAAGGTGCTCTTCTCAACAAGCTTGTGCTAACCAGTCTTGATCAGTCTTCTTTTAAACATGCCACACCATCAAGGAGGGGACAGACCTGCTCCTTCTCCAACACTAATGGCAAAATCAGATAATAGTGACTCTCACTCTTGTGCCAAGTCAGTCCTACCACAGCAGAGTTTTATCTGCTGTTTGTAGCTTGGTAGTGTTTTAATATGGTAAAGGGTTTTGGCTTTGTATGGGAATTCAAAAAACAGGTTCTTATGGAAGCCCAGGTGCCTCTTTCTTTTTTTTTTTCTTTTTGGTTTTTGAGACCAGTGAGTATAGAACATTTATAGAACATTGTGATTTTTCGCCTGTAGTTGTGAGTGTAGTCAAGAAATAAAACCTCTACTGGGCTGAATGACTGTTTCTCTGAATTTGGTAACTATGGCAGCTGGGCATTTCCTAACGTTGAAATACATATCGTTATGTGCATTCACAAAAAAGAAGTTCTGCTTGTGTGCCTCAGGACAGTCCTTGCCTTTGGACACGGGTCAGTAACTGAGGACAAACAGGATGTCCTCGTGCAGCACTTCAGGTCTGAACATAGATCCACTTCACCTACTGTTTACTTTATTCTATTGTCTGACAGAGTGCCCTCAAGAAGCTTCTGAAGTGTCTGTGTGCACAGGAAGTTCTGGATTTTTTCTGTAAACATAGATGAAATATTTCTAATAGTTGCTGGACTGTGGTATTCATTCCCCATCTATCTTCCTGAAATGAGATCTCAGCTGAAGGAGAAACACAAAAGAAGGGCTTATATGTGAGAGAGTGTCTGAACAAGGAACATGCTTTTCCTTTGGTAATTTTTTTTTTTAATATTTGGTAGCACAAACACATAAGCTGTAAAGAATTGACAGTTGTGACAGCAGAATAGGGTGTTTGTTGAAGTTATTGATGCTGAAGATACATTCTTCTGAAGTTCAATAACACTTCTTAAATAGGATCAGTTTGAAAAATCCTTCACTGCAGAAAAGTAATTTATCTGTGTGCAGGCTGAATTGAAACAGGTTAAAGTTTACATTTAACCCAGAATGAAAAAAACTTATTTTATATTTGGGCTCATGCAAGTAAGTGGATGTTTTGAAAGTCAAGAGATGTGCTTAAAAGTGAGAGTTAATAGGAATTTCTGGAAAGCGCTCCCTTTTTTGGCATATCAAAGATTTGTTTTGTGGTCAGCAGCTGACCTCTGTTTCTCTGTCCTAGTATATCATAAGTAGCTTTTCCTGCTTTCATCTAAAGATTAGAAGATAATGCTCTTGGGTCGAAGCTTATTCTAACTTAAACCACTGAAGTTAATGAGCAAAACTCTCCTCTGTCACATTAGTACACCTGCTGCCCTGAAGTGTGTTTCAGTGATGGAACTTACAAAACCACAGAATTTATTGCTGTTTTGTTGGGGTTTTTTTCTCTCAGCAGCATGGATTCACCTTTAGAAAAATCAGTGAAAGTGATCCATGAGGTTATTCAGCAGATAGTTTTTTTCACTGAAGTTGCCATAGCACTTTTGAGCTAACCTTCAGACAACTCAGCTTCTTGTCGTACCCTTTTTTTAATAATGTAGCAGACATAAAAAGAGTCCAAAGCAGTAACATATTCACATGGAAACAGACAAAGACACAGAGAAAGACACTTGTATACGAGACACTAAATATTTTGTATTTCTTGGCCCCTGAGAGACTAAGTATACATTTTAGAAAGATTCACTACTCAAAAAGAATTGTAGTAATGTCTATATGAATTAATAATAAATTGTTTGCAGAAGTTTAAGAAAATAGATTTGTAAGCTTTAGGCAACTAATAACATCTTATTAAAATAAAGAAGTTTTGAACCAACATTTCAGAAGGGTTATAGGTAGGTCAGTCAAATACTCATTTCTGTGGAGGGGAGTGCCAGGAATCATGTGATTGATAATGGTATGAATCTTTTAATAAAGCATTTTTAGTTTCTGATGAGATTAGAAATTTGTTGGTAGGGATTATTGAAGTATATTTAGTAGAGACTCAAACTGCTGAGCGTGTATTATTTTACCTTCCATTCTTTGCTATTGGGGACCCATATCAACTATTTAGGGGTTGTGGGTTTTTTCTCTTATTTGATGGGGTTTTTTCCAAGAGCACTGAAATTCTGCAAATGACACAAAGACTGCCAGAGTCATCAATAGTGAAGAAGACAGGCCGCAGTTCCCTGGTTAGTTAGACCCAAACTCCCTGAAATAATTTTTACATAGGCGAAGGTTCAGCTGTGTATATGGGGAACAAATAGGGCTGTCATGTAGAGTGTGAGCTCTTCTGTCTTAGGCAGAAGCCTTTCTGAAAGGGACTTAGGGAGAATAATTAGTGTATCACAGTTTCAGAATGACATTTTTTCCAACCATGCATATGTTGTAGTATTTAATGGTTTTCCTGCAAAGTGTAAGCCACAAATCCCAGGATTGCTGCCTTTGAAGTTATAGGTTGACAGGTGGCTGTTGGGTTGGCTTTCTTGGAGAATGTTGTTGTTGTTGTTGTTCTTCCTAATTAAAAGTGAAGAGAAGTAGAAGAAGGAAGGAGAAGAAGCCTCCAAGCAATATCCTGTATGGTAATCCCCATAAGCAGAGTGCTAAGACCTCTGCACAGTGCTCATCACAGCATCCCCTACAGGGAACACCAGGGTACCACAGGAACTGTCAGATACATTTATGTCTACCTCAGAGATCTTCAGGTGCTCTGTCCTGACAGCTCTGAGGGACTATGATGGGATTACGCCTTTTTTGGGTAGAAATTATTCCTATGCGTTCTTGGAGATTGTATTGTCATTTCTACTTAAACCAATTCAATAGGGAACACTTTATCTCTTGCTATTTGATTTACTAAAAAAAGGTAGTCTCAAATGAATTCTGGATGCATAAATTAATCTAGTTTATGCTCTGATGGTATGGATTATTTTTTCATATCAGTAGGTGTTTTTTACTGCATCTAAACTAGAAAAACGAGGCACCTTTGCTTACCTGCTCTTAGGTATAAAAGCATTCATACAAAAGAGGAGAGACAAGAAAGGAGGGAGGAACACAAAATTTGTATGCTTAGAATCCTGGTTTATTACTCTTTTTAAAAGATCTTTCCAATATGTGGCTTTTCCAAAATATTTATTATTCATCTTACGGCTTTCAAAATAATTTACCAAATATACTGGTTATGGAAGGGGCTGTCTGCTAACAATGTTACCTTCTCTGTGCTGGTATGAGTGAAGAAACTAAGTCAACACAACCTAAATCCAGAGAAATGAAGTAAACTATAACCTGCAGAGCATAGAATAATGACCATATAGGGGAAAGGCAGTTAGCTCTGGAAAGCTGAAATGGATTCACAAGACAACTAGACTGTTTTCCGTAGAAGCAGAGCACTGAAACAGTCTGGTAGCACACAAGTGAGTGAATGTAAACATAAACAGAAAAAGGGCAATCATTTTGCTCAGATATTAGCACCCCCTACCCCTAAAATTATTTGCAATCTGCAGTGTAGTACATGCTTTGAGTAAGAAGTGATGGGGAGAGAAGGAAAAGAATCATTTGTAAACATCTGAAGTTTGCATTGCTGTTTATAATATGCCTGCTTTCATATTTTACGTGTAGAAGCAATTGTCCCTGTAGGCTGAAGTCAGCTGCTGCACTTCTCTAGCAAAGTCAGCCTACCTTTCTTCAACTAGATGAGGCATGTAATTGGTGATAGGTTATATTGCCAGCCATGGAACTTCTTGTTTGCGAATAGTCCCTGAATTTAATTTATATTGCTGGTTCAATTCAGGATACTGTCTGAATGTCAAATCGAGGAGTTTCCTATGTTAGTTTCATATTTTTAACCTTTTGTATATAGGCATAAAAATAAAGGGGACTCAGGAAGGTTCACATCTCTTGGAATATTAATATTGGAAGGGAGGCAAGAAAAAGCTGTGCTTTCAGTGTCTGAAATATGAACAATCTAGTTAGGGATTTGCTAATTCAAAGTAAACCCAGCTGTATGATAAATTCAACTCCTTTTACAAGGGTTTGTTCATAGCACTATTTTTGCTGCAACCCCTTGGGATTTATATCTTTCAGATATTTACAATGTAATATTATACACCCTTGAGAGCATTGCCAAGTGCAAACCTGGTAACCTGTGTGCCAGTTTCTTTCCAGTTTTGTCCTTCTTACCCTTGCTTAATGATCATGTAGCTTACAATTCTCTTTCACCTACTCAGTATTTGTCTTGTATTGACATGCCTGGAAATGAAGAACAGTGTTCCTGCTGCTCTCAGAGCTGAGGCACCCTTGTTTCTTTTGGCTAATTTGAGTACATCTTTTGCATCTTCAGACTAAAATTAAAACAACTATGAGTTATTTTTCAACATTTGCATTTAATATCTATGTCTCTATTGTGGAATAAGTTTTCCTGTGAATTAATCCATCAGGTAAAAGACTTTTCTTTACATGAAATCCTTTTATTACCAATGTCAGTGTGTTTACTATGGAAAGAGAATACTTGATATTGAAAGAGAAAAGGAAGAAGAAAGCATACTCTCTAGTTACTTTCTATAGGGTAGGTTGGATGGTTTTTCTTTCTTAATTAATTTTATTAATATTTTGTTTTAATAATTTGAATAAGATGGCAAGGATGGTGATGTGTCCATAACTGGCATCCAGGAAAATAAATTGTTTTCTGATTAGCAGCTAATGTATTGATAACTCATGTGTGATGAAAAACTGACTAGAGGGTTATAGAATTTCCCTAGATTACTTTATTTCCTTGACGGTGCTTAAAGTTTTTTTTGAGGTAGCCTTTGAAATTTCCCTTTCTTTTGGATTTTCACTGACCTTCTACACCACACTGTCCAACCATTTTATAAAGTGTTGGAAAGTAGCCTCAATGCTGAAGGAGAATATATATAGAATATATAAGGTCATAACAAGTTCATTAAAAAATGAAAGCAAACCATGTCTATTCATCCTCAGCTTAAGGTTATCCTACTTTCCCTAGGAAAATATATCATGTCAAAATTTCTGTGAAATTTGGGAAAGGTTCCCTGTGGTGTTTGTGACACCACATTTCTGGCAAAGCAGTATAAGCTACAGCAAATACTCTGTCACACGGTATCTGTTTTCAGGTATTTCACTATCCATGTGTATTTCCTCCAATTTTCCTCCAGGCTATTAAAAATAGTTTCCTTTCCTTCTCTAAAATGGTGGAAGTGACAGTGGTGCTCACTTGTCACTATACTTTCCATCTGAGTGTTTCTTTACTGCAAACAATGTGCCTTTTTTTTTTTTTAAACAAGGAAGCCCAGTTTATTTGTTAAACCTTGTTCTTCCTTGGTTAAGGAATACAGTTTTATTAAAACAAATACAGTTCTAACTAAGAAATATTTACTAACATGCCCGTAAGAATGCACCATTTTTATTTTTGAAATATCCCATTGTGAAAGACAGACTGGCCTAATTTCTAGAGGATTCTTTTATTTTCTTGGCACTGTAGTAATTTGTCCTAAAAGAATTTTATGAGAACAAAAAAACCCAAAACCAAACCCACAACTCAAGTGTATTTTTGTGTGCATTTGTAAGATGAAATTTGTGTCTTGTTGAAGACAAAAGGTATTTTGTCTTGTCACGTGGAGAAAAGACTCAGGACCCTGAAAACCTAGTATGTCCTTAGGGATCTTGTAACGTATCACAGCAATTTATCATGACTGAACCCATGTTAGGAGGTTGATCTGCGTAAGCACAGTAACAGATTTTGAAGATACGTTTTTGACTTGGTCGAGTTGTGAACTCTCTAGTGCCTGAGGAGTTACAAGTAATCTTTCTTGCTATTGTCTGTTTTACCAATGTGTGAGCTGTGTCTCTGTATGCTTTATCTTTTCACATATTTGTAGAAATCTCCCTGCTCGCTGTGTATGACAATTTTTTTCTCTATTCTAGTCTTGCTGCTTTTGACTGTTAAAACCTGGTAAGCAGGAGAGTTGACTTTTAGCCTATTGGGTGGCTGACCTTTCTGGCAAAGGAATGGAGGGTTTATAACAGATTTTATGTGTATACTTTTGAACTGTGTAAGATAGCTCAAAATAATGTGTGATAGATACAGTGCACTGTAAAGGGTAAGGCTATCTTTCAGTGTATACCGGCAACATTGATAATCGCATTATCCTCTGTAAATTTGTATTTCTGCTGACATTTTGCCATTTGAAACTTTATTCATTTCCCTGTGGTGTTTTGCATTTGTTTTATAAATAGCATGTGCACAAAGCTATGCTGTGGTCTAGAAGAAAAGGAAAAAAATATCTAATATTAAGCCCTAAAGGCATCTGTTCAGTAACCTGTATCTGAGAGTAAAGCAACCATGCTGCCATCTGTTATATTTTCTGTTTGATGGCTATTGCCCTCATTGTAGGTTATTGCAGGTCTCAAAGGGCTATGCTCACTTTGCCTTTGAGCCACGTTCTAGAGAATAAAAAATATTTTGCATTTTCTCCTGTCACTGCACAAGCTGTATTGAAAAGATTGCTTCAATTACGAGATCACTTATGTTATTTTTAAGGAGAACTGATTTTGTTTTCATGTAGTATAGATGAAAGTGAACTCTCTAAGAGGTTTTTAAAATGTGATGTTGTTGCCTTGCATGACTTTGCATAATGGTACAACATTATTTACTATTTATCTCAGATATTTAGTCAAAAAAAGCCTCTCTGAGCAGCTCTTTGTCACCTGTACACAACAAAAGGAAGGCATTATTTAGAGTTGAATATTACAAAACAAAAAAATAACATGTATAGCAGTTGTTTGTTTTTTTCAGTCTCGTTCCAGCCACTAATCTGTCATGATCTTTGTCAGAGTAAGTCAGATGTTTTCTGAAGAAAAAAGCAGCTCTCTTCTCTCACTGTGTTCATGGCTCTGCTGAGTGTGAAAGGTGCAATACACTGCTGTGATCCTTCTCAGATAGTAATTTCATTTCTTTGCCAAGACTAACAAACAGGAAAGTAAAAGCCCACACATTTCACCTGCCAGTGCTTGCATTTAAACTGTAGCTTTTCCCTGAAGCAGAATTTTCCTCCCTTTTCCTAGGGAAAAAAAAAAAATAACCATGAGACTGTGAGGATGAAACACTTATTTTTGAGGAAAGAAACAGTCCAGATTTTCTGAGCCCCTCCGTGACCCTTAGTTCATGAAATGACATATGAATGGCAGAAATCTGTTCCTTATTTATTTTGTTTTTAAGATAACAAAATGACAACCTCTCCAACATGAATGGTTTATTAAAGCTAGCCAATCTTTGGCGGGGGTGGGGGGGGGGGGAATATTCCTAGAT
>VZTH01014985.1:271761-312353 GCA_013397815.1 Aleadryas rufinucha | reverse complement strand
CCACACTGCCCCCGAACACACAGCTGGGATATCCCAGATCCCCCACACTGCCCCCGAACACAGCCGGGATATCCCAGATCCCCCACGAAATGCCCCCAATCAATCAGCACTTTGCCAAGCAGAGATTGACTCTTTCCTTTGTGTTTTTTGACTACATCACCTCAGCACCATCGTGGAGTATCAGAACTGAAGGCTTTATCAAATCTGGAGTTTCCCAATTCCCTGGGTGGGAATTTTAGCCCAATTCCCTGGCTAAAAGCTGCCAGAGAGCAGCAACAAGAGCTGATTTTCCTGCCAAAACCTAGAGAAATGAGTCTCAGGCCCATTTGGTATCTCAGTGGGAGCAGAGCCAAGGAAAAATGGAAAAATCAAACACTGCAATTGTACAGCAGGGAACATGTCAGTGGTGACGGCTCTGAATAAACTACAACCTGCCAAATGTGGGAAATACTCATGTGACAGGAAGGAAATATGAACATTCAGGTAGTTGGGAGCAAAATGTGGCTAAAAATTGTAACAACAGAGGAAAACATCAGATAATGTCTTATATTATTAACAATGATTTTTACATAGGTTTTAAATAGTTGGTGGTTTGGGTTTGGTTCTTTACTTATTTTAACTGGCTTTGTAGGATAGGTTTAGAGTAGAGAGAATTTACACTGTGAGGATGTGGGTAACAAGTACTGGAAAACATTAAAATACAAAATTAATATTTTTAGTGGTGAAAAAAGAAAAGGAAAGAAATTGCTGAGATTTCTTACACTTCCTTTTGTGATTCCTGTTTCCAAGAACTAGTGCCATTCAATTAAAAAAAAAAGTAATTAACAACTAAAAATGAGCTGAGATAATTTGGGTTTGGAGAAACAAAGAGACCTGTATATGAAGCCCCTCATGCAAATAAGGTTAAATTACTCTTCTCTTACCTGGGCAAGGCCTGAGATTGCACATGACTGACTCCAGAGCACTGCCCTCACAGGGCTTCCCTCCATGCTGAGCCGGGGGGTTACTGCAGGTCCTGCTCCTTGTCCTGTTCCCGTGGCCACAGCTCTTTGAACACTCTTCCCAAAGCCCCCACTCGGACCAGCTCCCATCCACTAAGGACCAGAAAAGCCCAGTTTTCATTAAACAATATTTTTGCAGTATTTATTGAAATTTCCTCTTTCTTTCCAAATATGCAAAATTAATTACAACTACCTTGAAAAATTTATCTGCCATGAAGATCCATGGTGATAAAAGTTCATTGTTTGGGCACTTAATGCAAGGCACATTAAAAGTATCAATTCATTACGGCTTTTCAGTACTTAAACAGGGTTTACAAAATAGAGGGAGGGAGACTTAGATGAGCAGACAGTGATAGGACACGGGGGAAAGGTTTTAAACTAAAAGAGGAGAGATTTAGATTCGATATTGGGAAGGAATTGTTCCCTTGTGAGGGTGGGGAGGCCCTGGCACAGGGTGCCCAGAGAAGCTGTGGCTGCCCCTGGACCCCTGGAAGTGTCCAAGGCCAGGTTGGATGGGGCTTGGAGCAGCCTGGGCTAGTGGAAGGTGTCCCTGCCCATGGCAGGGGTGGCACTGGATGGGCTTTGAGGTCCCCCCAAGCCAGACCCGTGTGGGGTTGTGTGCTGCAGCAGTCAGTACCTGGGCAGGGCTGGCGGTGGCAGCTGCGCAGGTCGGTGTGGGGCCCCTGGCAGCCGCGGCCCCCGTTGGCTGGCACGGGGCTGTCGCACTGCCGCACGCGCTCCTGCACGCCCTGGCCGCAGGTGACGCTGCACGCCCGCCATTCCAGCCAGCTGGAGAACCCGCCGTGCACTGCAATGGGAGCAGGGATGCTGCTGGGCACTGCTGGTGCCTACAGCTCTCTCAGACTGACACACAGAAGTGAAAACTGCACCTCCTGACCCTTGGAAATCCAACTCACTTCATGTCATTTCTGGGCAAAAATCTCTTACCATAGTTGAAAGACAATTACTGTGTAGGCTCCTAAATGCTTTTCTTTAGAGGTACAGTTCAGTTATGATGTGTTCTGAGGATGGGATCTGGTTCAAGACCCTTTAATTACTATTTCTGTCTCTTACCCTTCACAGCCTCTGTCTCTCCCAGCTGGATGAGTATAATGGAATAAAATTTAATGAAAGAGAATCCCACTGACACTTCAGACTAGGCTTACCTTAGACCTAATGCTTATAAAGAAGGTAAGATCAAACATCTCATCCATAAAATGTGGGCGAGATGTACCTTGACCACATATGATCCAGATTAATGCTGTCATCTACCAGCTTCCAAGTCACTCTTTGATGTTTTGTGCACCTACCCTGCACAGTCAGGGGTGCTGTGACGAGGACGGATCCCAGGAGATTCCTGGCTACACACTCATACTCCGCGGTGTCCTCCCTCTGCAGCGCGGCGATGCGCAGGGAGCCGTTGGGCAGCAGGGTCACTCGGTCATCGCCCAGCACGGGCTGTCCCTGGCGGGACCAGCCGATGGCGGGAGGGGGCTCTCCCCTGGCCTGACAGTCCAGCACTGCCGTGGCACCGGCTTCCAGCACGGTCCCCACCGGTTCAACAGTGATGACTGGGGGGCCTGCAAGAGAAAGGGTTCTTTGGGCAACAGCACGTGGGCACAGGTTTGATTGATTTACTATTAAAGCGAGCACAGAGAAATCCTAAGTCAGTTTACTTTGACTAAAATTATTACTGCTGATCCCCTGCTGGCAGAATAGAAACACAGAATCCTTAAGGTCAAAAAAGATCTTTCAGATCACCAAGCCCAACCATCAACCCACCACCACCACCGATGTTCACCACTAAACCACGTCCCTAGGTGCCACCAGACAGACACACGTTACAATGCCAGCAATGGGGTGGTCTGAATATGCAAAAATCTGAGGACAAAGTGGAGATTAAGGCCCTGCTATATGAGCACATGCTTTTCTTTATTGCTAAAATGGGTTGTTTTTCATAAAACCCAGAGGAAAATGTTATTAATCGTGTCCAGAGACAACTGAGGAGTAAGGAACAGACCCACACTGCTTGAGGCTACAGTAGTAAAGGCATGTTTAGAAATTCTCCCACTAGCCAAGAAAAATTCTAAACTATTATTTTTGCCAAAAACAAAATATTGTCAGTGAGAATTAAGATTCACCTCATATAACATGACTAGTTTATAAGCTGAGAGTCTAGTTTATTCCAGTTGTATTGAGTGAACCAAGAGAAACAGGCCCTTTCAGAGAGTGATTCAGCCCATTCCACACTGGTTTCTAAGATGAGGCTCAACCACCCTTTACATCCCTCTCTTCTTTAACCTCAATCACAGCTTAGACCAGACTCTCAAATATTCATGATGAAAGATGCCCAGAGAAGCTCTGGCTGCCTCAGCCCTGGAAGTGTTCAAGGAACAACCAGCTCTAGTGGAAGGTGTCCCTGCCCACAGCAGCTGATCTTTAAAGTCCCTTCCAACCCAAGCCGTTCTACGATTCCATAGAAGAGGAGATGAGTCCAAAGCTCCAGGGCAGTGCCCAACCTGCAACACTGTGGCAGGAGCTGCCTGCACCTCGCCACGGGCAGGATTTCACTCCCATAAGGGGCATTAAGCCTCCCTTTGAGCCTTACTCTGCAGGGTCAGTGTCAGGCTGCGCTCCACCACGCCCGCCTCGTTGGTCGCCACGCACTTGTAGTCACCAGCATCTTCATTCTGAGGAACAAAACAGGGGCTCAGTCCACAGGGCCCCTCCTGGCAGGGAATTTTAACCCCAATACAAAATGCAGACATGAGTTCATGGGGAAAAGCAGGGATCTTGCTGTTCAGATTAGGAATTTAGATTTGGAATAAGAGATTTGCACATGGAGAATCCAATTGCTTTTCAGCTGACACGTAGAACACAGGCTCTCTTAAGGTCAAGAGCAAAGGTCCTACTTAACTGGTCATGATCAGGATCTCACACACCAACAATTAGTATGTAAATTCAGTCCTTCTGACAAGCAGGGACAACTCTAATCCCCTGGGGGTTTTTGCCTCAATAATTTGAATCTAATTCTAGTCTGAATTAAAACATTTTTTAAAGGTAAAAGCAAAAAAGTATAAATGGCTAGCCTGGCTCTTTCAAACCAGTGTGATCAGGAATACCTTTATCAATCAAGTTCAAGGCAGACACTCAGTATCAGAGCAGGACTCACCACGGTGCCATAGATAGCGAGGGAGCCATTGACAAGCTGTCGGATCCTGTTGCTAATCTGAACTCCCACTCCTTTTTTGCTCCACTGGATGGTTGGAGGGGGATCTCCCCTGACTTCACAGTTCAACATGGCATTGCCACCCAAGGGCTCAATTCGGCTGGAGTGGTAATCCCCTTTGAAGACTGGAGGCTCTGAAAAAACAAGGGATGGCAGAGAAATAGTACAGCCAGAGTAAAATGTCCTTAATGATAACCACTGGCAGGGATCACTCACCTCTGACTTTCTGAAGGGGGAATTTCAACCTGTTTGGATTTTTCCCATTTGGCCATCGGCAAGGTATTAAATACTAGGGGGAGTGGCTTTAAACTGACAGTGGGCAGATTTAGATGGGCTATTGGGAAGGAATTGTTCCCTGTGAGGGTGGTGAGGCCCTGGCACAGGGTGTCCAGAGAAGCTGTGGCTGCCCCTGGATCCCTGGAATTGTCCAAGGCCAGGTTGGACAGGACTTGGAGCACCCTGGGCTAGTGGAAGGGGTCCCTGCCCATGGCAGGGGGTGGCAGTGGGGAAGGTTTAAGGTCCCTTCCCACCCATCCCATTCTGACTCCACCATCCAAACCTGATGGTTACATGGAGCTGCCCCAGCAATGACCACAGCTGCTGAATTTCACGTACCTTTGACGTAGACGAAGCCGATGGCCTTGATGGAGCCCACGGTGTTCTCTGCAGAGCACACATAGGTGCCAGAGTCCTCCTTGGACACCCTGTCGATGAGCAGCTCACTGTGCCCATTGACATCGTCATACTGCGCTGCAGGGAGAGCAGGGAAAGGGTCATTCATTGAAACGCACACAGCTCACAGGAGTGTCTGAATCTGTGCACTGCTCAGCAGCACAGCTCAGAGGCTCCCCAGGAATGCACAGAAAGTCACTGCTGTGACACGTGCCCACATGCACCCCTTCACTTCAGCTGCCCCTTAATTATGAGCACCACATGCTGGATGCTCAGTAAACATCATCAGATATGAATGTTTTCAATGTGTTCCAGTATCAGCTACAGAAGAGGGATGATTTATTAACTACTTTCCTTATAGCTTTGTCTCAGATGCAGTTTAATTACATGACTGCATAACACTGAAGATACTCCTCACACAATCACTGACAGTTTATTCCAGCTAGAGTTTTCTTCTTCCCTGCCCTAAGCGGCAATGCTGCACAGGGGAAAACAACTCTGCAGCCAAATGACCATCAGAGACCCACCTGGAATAATGTTATTGTTAAAGGTCCACGTTATTCTGGGGACAGGTATCCCAGTTGCTTTGCAGGTTAACCGGAGCTGTTCTCCTTTGGTCAAGGCTACATCTCCAGGCAGTTCAGTGAAAGCTGGGAGCACGTGAACTGTCAGGGTGACGGTGTGCGTGTCCTCCCCAGCAGCATTGGTGGCAATGCAGGTGTAACTGCCAGAGTCTTCGGGCTGGAAGGAAACATGGTGGGGAAATTTCAGCTAGGATATATCCTACAGCTGGGATATATCCTACAGCTGGGATATATCCTACAGCACACGCCACTCGTATCAGTAAAAGAAGCTTGGAACAAGCATTCAGCAGAAATGCTTTAGCTGAGCTCTTCCACGTCCCTAAATGTGAAGGATGACCGACACTTCTTTTTACCCTTCCTGAGCATTCACCACTACAAATTCTTCATAGATTTTACTCCCCAGTGGAAAATGAAGCTTTTATAATGATTTTGGAACATTATGAACAAGAAATCAAAATAAAACAATGACTAGCCCAGAAGCGGATCTTATCACTGTCAAACATGTCCAGTAATAGCTTAGATTTAGGGAACTTACAACAACATTGTCCAAAATGAGGTCTCCACCAGGCACAGTCTGGTATTTTCCCACTGTGTCTCTTAACAGTGTGTTGTCCTTCCTCCAGTTAATTGTTGGTGCTGGGATCCCCTCAGCCACACAGGACAGAAGAGCCTGGGAGCTCTCCGTGACCGTGTACTGCTTATCCGTGCTGCGGATCCTGGGTGGAACTGTGGGGAGGTCATTAAAAACATTTCCTCTGGCTATTATCCAAGCACAACACTGGACTGAAAAAAACCCTGTCTGGACCTTCTGGATTGTCCATCCCCATCAATGACTGTGTGCTGAAATTCAAGCAACTGCCCGATATTACAACTCAGTAACACACCCCTGTATTAGGTAGCACAATTTCCCTGAACTCCTCCCTGGACATCCCTGGCTCCTTACTCTCTGTGGGGTCACACTGGTAATACACATTGTTTCCCTACAGTCCCACTTATCAGGGTATCACAGGATGGTTTGGGCTGGAAGGGACCTTAGAGCTCACCTTATTCCAATCCCCTGCAATGCACAGGGACACCTTCCACTACCCCAGGTTGCTCCAAGCCCCGCCCAGCCTGGCCTTGGACACTTCCAGGGATGGGGAGACCTCAGCCTGTGTGGACCAGCCGTGCCAGTGCCCCCCACCCTCCCAGAAGAGCTCCTCACTGTGCACGGCAAGCTCTGTGCTGGAGGTGCTGGACCCCGCAGGATTTGCCGCTGTGCAGGTGTAGCGGCCGCCGTCCCCGGGCTGCACAAACAGGATCTGCAGAGCTCCCGTGCTCAGGATCCTCTTTTGCATGGACTCTGTTATCTGCTGCCCATCTTTATGCCAGCTGATCTCTGGCCCAGGGTAGCCTTCAGCCTCACACTGCAGAGTGACAGACTGATCAACGGCAACGACGTATTCCTTCACGTGGGACTTGATAACAGGAGGAACTGAAAGGAACAAAGACAATTATTAAAGGAAGTAGATGCTGTAAGAAGCATGGAACACTTCAGTTCTTAGTGAAAATAATTCTAAAAGCATATCCTAAAGCAGATATCAAACTAAAGGGAATAAACCTCCTGGTCTCTATTCAGCACCACATCAAACAGGAAAGCACTAGGTCCCTTTCCAGTGTTTGGACCAAGAGAAGGAGTTTAAGAGGTGATTTACCTTGAACTTTCAGCTTGATCTTCCCCAGAGCAGTGCCAGCTGGATTCTGAGCAACGCACATGTAAGTGCCAGCATCTTCCACAGTTGCTCTGGCAATGTGCAAACTGCCACTTGGCTGGACAGTGTAACTGTTCCCTAAAACAAATATAATCAAAGTATGTCACTTCTGGGTCGGTGTTTGGTTTTAAATGAATGGAGAGGAGAAACCCAGTTTCAGAAAAGAAAACGGGTGTGTGTGTCACAGGAGCAGGAGGGCTCCCAGGCTTTGGCAGGATACCTGTGGTGATGATGTTGATGCCCTCCTTCTGCCACGTGATCACAGGCTGAGGAGTGCCCGTGGCCTCACAGGGCAGCACAATGGGATTGTTCACGATGACATCCAACGCCCCCGACTGGGCCTGGATAACAGGCGGCTCTGGGGAATGAAAGAAAAAGGGAAAAGCAGAATGCTCAAGGCTAGGAAAATACAGAAGATCACTAAAATTGTACACCTGAGCAGGCTGAAGAAGCAATGCTGGCTGCCAGAACAGCCTTCCTCTTCAACCTCCAGCTTACCCTGCACGTGCAGAGCGACGTGCCTGTGGGCAGAGCCCGCGGCGTTCCGGGCCGTGCACGTGTACCTGCCCCCATGGGCCAGCTGGGCAGAGGGGATCTCCACAGCTCCTGGGGCAGAGAGAGCACCACAACATGCAGAGCATCCTCGAGGCACAGGTGCTCCCTTACAGCATCCCTCATTTCATTCCAAGCCATCAGAGAGGGGATCTTTGGGGGATCGTTTGCATTTCTGTAATTCACTACTTACGGATGTGCCTGACTGCACTATTTCCTGCAGCACATTACCTGAAGAGAGAATTCTGTAGCCATCTCCTCTAGGAAGCAACTTGATGCCATTTTTGGTCCAATGAACTGAGGGGACAGGAACCCCAGAGGCAGTGCAGGAAACCACAACTGGAGACAGCTTTGTTACCAGGAGCTCTGTGGCTTCATCTGCTATGGATGGGGGCACTGAAAATAAAGAGCAGTAACCTTTGCCCACGTTCATTTGTTATAAATTCTTGGAAATACCAGAGACTTATGGATATCAGTATCAAAGAGGAATGAAATAAAAATCTCATCTCAACATTGGAACGCCCCAAAGAAGTTCGGGGTGCCACACAAATGTAATAGCAATGTCCCCTCTACCTTGAACAGTGAGCTCAACTGCCCTTTGATCTTCTCCTGCATCATTTGACACAGAGCACTCATAGACAGCAGTGTCATCCACAGTGGGAGAAATGATTACTAAGGAACCTGAAGACAGAAGTCTGAACAAAGAGAAAAGAAAGTAAAAGCCATTGAAATACTTCTTTCCTTCTCAGGTAATCAGCCCACTGAATTTCCTGGCTAGACAAGGTAGTGTTTAAGCACAGCTAGATTTTTCAGGTGCCAAAATCATCCCTGAAAACTTGAAACCCACAGTGAAAAAGAAAACACCTCTCACCTGTATGTATTCTGGTTCTGGTCAACACTAAGCAGATGTCCATTCTTTTTCCAGCTAACTGCTGGTCTAGGAATTCCAGTGGCTTCACAAGGCAAAGTGGTTTGCACATTTACAGTAACTGTGATATTCGTCTGCCCAGGAGCAATAGTTGGAGGAACTAAGGACAAACAAAGCCTAATTATTTAGAATAATTATATATATAGGTATGCATATATATGCACACCCACACATTTCTCTCACACCTAAATATGTTGAGCTGAACTGTCTGAACACATTGACTTAATTTTTATAAAGACTAATTTGACAGTAGTAAACCGACTAAACACGGAGCACAGGATGTGTCAAGTCTTCCTAGTTCAGCACAAGAAATAAATAAGGACAAGTTCCTTCTCAGGACCATTTGGGTTGTATCCTAAGACTGTACATTTCTCCCATTTTTTTCCCCAGAGCAGCTAAGAAGGGGCTAAACTGAAACAGCCTCTGGCAGAAGAAACGTGCTGTCAGCAGCCTCAGCGCCAGCGTTACCGAGGACGTGCAGGTCGATGCGCTGGCGCTCGCTGCCCGCGGCGTTGGTGGCCATGCACACGTATCTGCCCGTGTCAGCCACCTGTGCCCAGGGGATGTGCAGGGAGCCATCCTCCAGCACGGAATACCTGCAACAGAGCAAATGGCACTGCCCACCATCCATCCACAGGCCACCCCACCAGCACAGAGGAACACATGGCTCAGGGGACACAACCAACGGCCTAAACGCGGCGTGCGTTAATTGGGGCACGGACTTTTCTCACTTATTTCACTCCTTCCCAGCACATCCATTTCCCAAAGAAACCTGACTGACATGGTGATTTCACATAAATGATACTGGATTTACAGAAAACAGCCAACCCCTTTTTTAGGGTTTCTCATTTAACCTTAAAAAACCCTAATCAATGCCTGTACTTTTTCTTTGCAATATAACAGAATTCCTTAGCATTTGCTCAGTTCTAGAAAATTCCAAACTACTTCCCTATAAAACAGTCAGAAGACAGAAACCATTCACTATAATAAAAGTTAGTACTAGAACACGTGTAAAAAGAAAATATAGAATAGCTTTTAGTCGGCATGAAATTGCTAGGCTTCATCCTAAAACTCTATGTATATATAAAAATCTAAAGATCTTTCACATTTACTGTTCAAAATCTCTAATGTCAGAATAATTATTATTATATTAAAGAGGTTTTCTTTCCTTCTTAACAACATAAGGGTGAAACCTTTGGTGCTGCTACTTTTCTCTGAAACAATTTCATGTCTAATTGAGTTTTTGTAATAAATACATTCTTAAGTAGCAATGAAGAATATTTATGCTGACTTCTGAGCAGTACCTGGAATTGTTTCCAGTAAAAACAGCCCCATCCTTCCTCCAGGTGATCCTGGGGGCTGGGACTCCTTCTGCAGCACACTCCAGCAGGGCAGAGGTGTTGATGTGCACCACAGCGGTCTGGGGGCTGCTCCGGATCGTGGGAGCCACTGCAAGGGAGACTTGCTGATGATACAAAGGAAGCAATTCTACATTGCCATGACTGAAACTGAACACATGAAAAGAGGTGCAGCAGCAGGTTTGGGGTCGCTGCAAAGACAGGAACAAGTTTCTTACCATTCTGGGTGACGGTCATTGCCAAGGTGCAGCAGGGAAGGAGAAAGAAAGTTTGGCTGAAATGCACTGCAAAGGTTAGCTCTGCAAGTTACTGCAAAGGGCACCACTGAGCTAAAACAGTGGGAGTTCAGCACATGGAATTCGGCAAGCTAAGGCTGTGGGGATACCCTTGCTTCCTGATTAGACACTAAGGAGAAAAAAGGACTTTAGCTGGACCAGGTAAGACCAGTCATTGGGGGCACAGTGTAAGGCAGGGCCCATGTGACTGGGCTGGGAACAGAACAGAAAATGGAAGAAATTTCTTCCAGTCGCCTGAGTGTGAGAGTACAGAGATGAGAAAATGAAAAGGTTTAAAATGGAGCTCAGGGCTATGGTAGCACAGGACAAGTATCGAGCATAAGGCCCCTCAAGCCCTGTCCTCTCCAAGTGCAGAGAAGCTGCCACAGCTCTCAAGTAACCTGCCAAAGTGGTGGCCAAGCCAGCTGTGAAACCTTGTCCCCAAGGTGCCAGTCAAATACTTCAAAGAATTGCTCTGGGTTTGTCCAAGAGCATTTGTCAGTCCTGGACATGGGTGTTCACTCTGGATGGGTGAACATCCTGACACCATGACAGGATGATGGCTGGATGCAGCCCCTGCTCACAGGAGCACAGACAGATGGAGAGTGAGCCATGGGCAGTGCCCAGCAGGTCCCTTAGTCTGGGGGCCAGCTGTGGGCTCAGCAGTGGGACGTGAGGCCAGGCACATGGCCCCACAGTTTGGGGACAGCCTGAGTGGCCAATGCGTGGCTGGAAAGCGACCACAAATGCTCGCTCCCTGCTGCCTGAGCTCCTGCAGAAACGCCCCGCGAAGCCCAAGCTGCCCGAGGCCGCCCCAGGACGTTACCGTGCACTGCCAGCAGGAACTCCCTGGTGGTTTCCCCTGCCACGTTCCTGGCCACGCAGGTGTATCTGGCACCGTCACCCAGCTCGGCGTTGTTGATCTGCAGGTACCTCCCGCTGGACAGGATCCGCAGCCGGGGGCCTCCCTGCGGGCACACAGACACGGGGAGGGGATTAGAGCTTCCCTGCTGGCCTCTCCTGAGCACAGAACATCCTTCCACTGCACAGCAATAAAGGCCAGGAGAGAAGGGCACCGATAAACCAGGGGCCAAACTCATTGCTGCCTTTACATCCCTGAAGAAAAGAGGGTAGTTTTCAAATCTTAGCATTGCTTACTGGTTCTCCATTGAAATCCCTTCTGGGGCTTGTGCCTGAAGGAGGCAGCTGTTACAGAGCCAAAGGGCTTTGGAGTTTTTATGGAAGGGGCAACTAATAGCACATGATTAATTTCATTTATCTTTTTGATCTATGCACTCTACAGGCAGAAGGAATAGAAGTTTCTTTAACACTGTTCTTCCAGCATCACAGTCTGGCTCAAGTGGGAGACAGCACAGGCTTAGCCAGCTCAGTTTACCAGCCAGCAGTTCTGGGCACAGGCTGCCCCTCTTCCCAGCCCTACAGTGACTCCACAGCCCCTGCCAGGAGCCATTTCAGTGAGAGGGTTGTTACAACACCCAGCCTGGGTCGTGTCTGCATCAATCACTGACAGCAACATCAGCTACGAGTGCTCAGAGACCTGACTGGATAAAAACCAGCACGAAAAAGAGCACAAACTCAGCTTTTCCATTATGTGCTACCCACCCTCTGGATGGAACTGAAAGCTGACATTCTCATCTACTCTTCTGTGAGAGGGTTTGAGAAGGGCACCCCAGAGAGGTGAAACTCCTCTGGTTCTGCACTAGCACCCTGGTACCCTGCTCTCACACCAGGCACCAGCTCCAAGGCAGCAGTGCAGGGCTGGAGCTCTCAGCTGACACAATTCACTAGCAGGGTGGGTTATTGACAGATTTTGGGCAATCACTGGCATTTCCTGTTAAGAACACAACCTGTGTGATGGTTTCTAAACATAGAAACCTAGAGATGAGAGAAGACAGGGAATGAAGCTGTAACTTAATCCTTAGGCTCTACTCAAAGTAAGCCAGAAAACCCATGTTGGAAAAAAATACAAATTCAGCAAGTCTTTAGTGTTTGAAAAAAGCCAGGTTAGGCCAGGAGGCTCTTATCTACTTCTTTTCTTAACCCTCAGTGTGCATTTCCAAAAATCCCTGAAGAGTGCCACGACTTCAAAGCTGCTGGAGGCCAGATCTTTCCATAGTTCTGCTGCCAGAGAAGGTGGTGCTGCACAATTCCCTCACTCAGCACACAGAGATGGACTAGGGCAGGCCTCACACCTCAAAATCTGCTCAGTGGAAGATGACAAAAGCAGGAGGAATGACACCCCCCACAACAAGGCTGCTTCACAAAACCAGTGATACTTCAACTGAAGTAACACTGCAGGCTGAGAACTTGCCTTTCTCCAGCCCTCTCCTGTCACTGTGACACCTCCACTTTTCCAGGCAAGGAGGATGATTTGCCAAGGAGCTCCTCACCTCTCTTCCCACACCCAAGGACACCCATTTCCAGCTGTTCAAGATTAGTCAGCTGCTACATTTCTTTGGGGTTGAGAAAGCAACCAGGCATTGGGGAGGACACTGATTTCTCCCGATGCCTAGAATATCAGCTCATGGGTGGGGAGGCCCTGGCACAGGGTGCCCAGATAAACTGTGGCTGCCTCTGGAAGTGTCCAAGGCCAGGCTGGACAGGGCTTGGAGCAACCTGGGCTAGTGGAAGGTGTCCCTGCCCATGGCAGGGGGTGGCACTGGATGGGCTTTAAGGTCCCAAGAAGCCTCAGTCTTCACATTCTCACAAGAATTCATGAGGCAGGAGGAGAACCAGCAGTGCAAAGATAATTCCCAGGTTACCAGCTGAGCACCTCTGGCTGTCAGTGTTCCTTTTGTTTCCTGATGAATATTTTTAACAGCAGCTGCTTTTCATGGTTTATGTTTGCTAAGCACTGCTTTTAAAACACGAGCTTTCCAATGAAGGCTAAGGCAAAAAGCATGCATTTATTTAATTTCCATGCCTTGTTCAACCTCGTTTTCATTAAAAAACCCCACTACCAATTAAAGAGTTAAGTGTCCAGGAGTAGAATGTTCCTGTTCAATTTGTTTCCAGCTGGTTCCTGGGCTATATTAAGATCATGGTCCCTAGCAGCACTTTGTAAGTGATGTGTTCACTCATCATATCCTTCTTCCAGTAGCATTTAATTCTTCTAAATCTACCATAGAGAAAGAGTCTGAGGAATGGCATGTCAGAGGAAAGCAAACAAGCAGAAACTTGGGTGAAGATTTAGTGATGAATCACAGTTAAGGGAGACAATTCATAATCTGTATTTGTTTCCTCTTTATTAACGAATAAAGGTTGAGAGAAAATTTTAAACTAAGTTCAATTAATAACTGAACTTTAATATTTAGTTGAAAAGCACCTGTTTTGTGAGTGATCCCAAGAATGGCAAGGAAAAAATTCTTTCTGTATAAACCATCCTCATCTTGCTAATTGTCTTTCAATCAGCAAAGACACTCTGCCTTGCCAGAGTCTTGGCACTACGGAATTCTGAGTGGGAAAGATGCACTTGGCACAAAACCTGGTGATTAGCAACCCATTTTCTTTTAAAGAACTTCAATCTCTTTCTAAATGCTACTAGAGTAGGAGGATGCATAATATAGCCAAAGGAAACATAGAGTGCAGTCTTGTCTCAGCTACCTTTCCTGGGAAGCCATTCAGGAGTTTACCGAAGGCTTCTAGCATTGCTCAGAGGATCCAGGAGGAGCAAGGGATCCCCCTAAAGGAAAAAAGAACAAGTAACAGCGGGATGGCCACTCCACGTGCCTGCTGGCTCTGGGGGCTCAGTTGGGGCTGACTGCAGCGGCCCTGGGGCTACCCAGCTGCTCTGAGTTGCGGGCACGTAACTGGGGCTGAGGGGCGAGCGAGCGGAGCAAGAGACCTCGAGCAGTGCTGTGACAAGTGCAGGGAGCAAAAGGCCAGCACGAGGGCTGGGAGCTCGGTACCTCGAGCAGCTCTCCGTCCTTCAGCCAGGAGATGGTGGCAGGGGGCACAGCGTCCGACCTGCACTCCAGAGTGACCTGGCTGTTCTGCAGCACCGCCAGCTCCTGGCGCCCTCCGCTGCCGGCGATGTTGGGGGGGACTGGCGCAAAAACAGAGAACAAAATCAACACCGCACGTATGAACCATCAGGAGAACTACTTATTGACAATTCCCAGTTTCTCTCAAGTTTAAAATAAATGCAAAGCTGTGGTATTGTTAATTAGTTCTTCCTCTCAATACCTGTGTTAAATACAGCAGTATATTTCACATCTCTAGAGAGCGAGCACAACAAACTTGAGCCAAGCAAATACTGACATCTGTGAGCTTCCTGGATATTCAAAATAAGACTTGGAATTGTAACAGAAATCAGGTGGAACTTCCCTTCTAATTGTGTATCACACTCAAAATAACCATGCTTAATCAGAAACATTAATTATGACCATATGGTGTAATATCACAGAATATTTCATCTTTAGGAGTATGTGTGTGTTAAACGAGATGCTGACATGTACCTCAGCAGTTTACACTTTGAAGAAATATTTTTTTTTTTCCTAAATTAAACTTACCATGCACTCGTACTAAATATTCCTTATCATCATCTCCTGCTGGGCTAGATGCCAAACACGTGTATCTTCCAGTGTCCTCCACCTGGAAACACAGGGACAACTTCAGCAGAAACCTCAGATTATGGGAAAAATTCAGCAAAACCAAGAAATACAAACACGGCAACAACATACAACAGACAGCACTTGAACACAAGCACAGGAGATATGGAATGCCTGGAAAGAAAGTAATGATGTTCTTGAATGCTTCTTTATTTTACTATGATGGGGTTATTCAAAGATGGCTCAGGACTTGCAGGACTCCATAAAATCTCTCTGGATAGTGTGTCTCCAGCACTAAAGATGGAACTGGCTATAGGGATCCATCTAAGGAAGGCTCAGGTTTGGGTACTAAGGAAATCCTTTTGTGCACACAGTCAATAACATATTTATGGTTTCTCCTTACTATAAACTCCTCATTGTACAGCCCAGAAGTGCTGGTTTTACAAACAAAATAAGCAGCAATCAATCCCAAGCCCTATCCCACTTCTGTCTAGGTAATTTCAGCTGGGTATTCACAGCTGGATCCAGCCTTAGTTTATTGATGCAGGTTTTAAAAGGTTGTTTGTCCTGGACCCTTCTCTAACCACAAATGCAGGTGGGTGAATTTTAGGGGTTTTTAGGACACCTCTGGGGATGGTCCTAAGGCAGGAACCGTTTTAGAGATTGCAGAACTGAGCCTATTTTGAAACAAACACTCTACCTGAGCACTGGTTATTCGGAGGGCTTCTCCTAGCACGTGAATATTGTCAGTCTGCAGCAGTGGGCGCCCATCCTTCATCCATGAGATTTTGGGCACTGGGATGCCAGAGGAGATGCAGAGAAGCTCAAGTGGGTTGTTAACAATGACAGAGAGCTCTTCTGGTTCATCTGAACCATTAATATGAGGTGGCTCTGTGGAAGGAAAAACATTCCAGTTCTTTATGGATTCAAAAAACCTGCAAAAACTGACTGAAAACATGATCTTGTGAGTAGAGTCTGTAGAATCAGCCTACATTAAATTATTTCTGAATGTATAACGAACTCACTGAGGAACTCAGGTAATTTCTGACTCTGCCTATTAATTTGCATATTTTATGATTTAGAATTATTAGTCAGAAAATGTTTTCGGAAACACAGATAAAACATTAGATAATTTCAGCAAACATATTTATCAGCCTTTAACTGTTGTGCTTGCAGCTGTGCCTCTACCCATCAAGATGAATTTCTGCTAAGCAAAGCTACTGATTTATAGCATATAGTTATATTAATTATAGCACATTTCAGTACTTGGGAAATATATACTGTGTTGCACATTCACACATCTTTAGGTATCTTTCATTTCCTTATTTCTCTCATTTATCATTTACTGAAATGACCAGGTTGGACGAGGCTTGGAGCAACTTGGGCTAGTGGAAGGTGTCCCTGCCCATGGCAGGGGGTGGCACTGGATGGGCTTTAAGGTGCCTCCCAACCCAAACCACACTGGGATTCTGTGAGCCTATGAAAGTACTCCTTATCCCTGGAGGTGTTCTAAGTGTCATGGAACACTCACCCAGCACGTTCAGCACGAAGTGCTTGCTGCTCTGGCCGGCGGCGTTGGAGGCCACGCAGGTGTACCCGCCCGTGTCCGTGGGCTCTGCCCTCAGCAGCTGCAGCACCATCCCGCGCCTGCTGGAGCTCAGGCGAGCCCCGGGGCGCAGGGGCAGCCCGTCCTTGAGCCACGACACGCTGGGGACAGGGGAGCCATCGCTCACACAGCCCAGGGCAGCCGCACCGCCCCGCAGCACCGACACCTCCTCTGTGCCCCCCGCGTTGTCCAGGCTGGGCGGCACTGCAGGGACACAGGTCTGTCACACACGGGACAGGGCATGGGGACACAGATCTGTCACACACGGGACAGGGCATGGGGACAGAGCTCAGTCACACAGCACAGGGACACAGGGACAGAGCTCTGTCCCATACAGCACAGGGGTATTCTGAGCACAGGACAGCTGGAACAGCTGCCCTTCTGCACTTCACCAGTTACATTCCTGTGCTAAACTTCACTTAGAAATTAAATACTATTCTTTCTAAAAAACCTGTGACACATTATGGGAGTTGGAACTAGATGAGGTTTAAGGTTATTTCCAACCCAAACCACTCTGTGATTTTATGATTATGGGTGGTAATTCTGGTAAGGACCTTGCTAGGGTTAAAACACTTTTCATTAAAAAAAAACAAATCCAACACTTTAAAAAGTTATTATTTCCCCAGTGATTACCTCTAAGATATACTTGTGGCTGTCTGAGACAAGGTGTTGGTGAGAAAGAAAACTGAAGAGTAGGTTTAAGAAATTGAGAACTAAGATTCTTTCCATAAAGCATTTCAGAGACACTCACCCAAAACTTGCAGGTTGTAGTGTTTGTTGTGCACTCCAGCCCTGTTAGATGCTACACAAGTGTACACTCCAGTGTCAGATATCTGCACTCGGGCAAGCCTAAGGGAAAAAGCAATTTAAGCAAGCTGTAAATGGAATACATGGAACACATTACCGTTATTATGGCATGGTTTGGATCAAATTTTACTCCTGCTTCCAAAAACAGAGCAGAATTATGCTGACACCGCAAAAGAAAACAGAAAGTAAGCTCATTAAAAGAAATTAGAACCAACCTGAGGATCTGCCCAGCTGAGAGCAGCCTGATCTGAGAGGAGACAGACAGAGGAAGGCCATTCTTCAGCCAGTGGAGCTGTGGTGGGGGAGTCCCAGCAGCAGCACATTCAATATTTAGGGAGGTGTCCAAAAGGGCAGTGAGCTCCTCTGCTTCATCTTTACTATTGGCTATCGTTGGAGGAACTGTATTTTGTAAATGATGGAAAGGAATGCATTAAAACAGGCTCCTGAAACTATTCCACCTTTCAGGAAATGCCTGCCCCTTTCCTGCCCCTAATGCCCCACTGGTAATTCAATAAGAGGATCCCATTTTTTGTAGAGTAAATCCTCAGACAGTAACATTGAGCACTAAAAACCATCCATTTAGGTATTTCAAATCAGAGGCACTGTACAATGACAGTGGAATTATCTTTGATTTGGCAGCCTGTGGAAAACAAGGCAGAGCTCAGGGCCTAAAGCTCCTGGGGAGAGAAGGACAGTGCAGGGACAGGCTGAACTCTGGGCCAGAAGGGACCACTCAAACTCATGTCCTTAAATAAATCTTAAATACAGAGAAATCACAGAGGGGGAAAGTTAAGTTTATTGATGTCTGGATGCATCTTCTGACTTCATTCTTAAACAGAGGAAGTTCAAGATGCCTAGGTAAGTATTCTGGCTGATGACAGTAACTGCTGCTTTGGGGCTCTTTAGGGCTACAGGCTGGTTTGAAAGCCATGCTCTTGGGGGTTCACTGCACAAAGAAGCCCAGCCAGGTGCAGCTCCAGGCTCTGGCTCAGGTAGGATCCCACCACTCACTGTGACAGTGACACCAACAAGACCTTTAAGTTGGTTATTGCTTGAACTTCAACCATTAGAAACTGAGCACCAACTCCCTGCTGTTGTGCAGAGCCATTCTGTCCCTAAAAGATGTGCTGTGGTCATTCAAGCCTGTTATTTATGATACCAAAGGTCATCTCTTGTTGCTCCACTCGTGCCTGTGTTCCCACTGACTCTGAGTCTGTGTAAGTGAGACAGACACCTTCCCTGCTGTGAAACCCTGCCTGGGCAGAACTCTCCCCTTTCCCCTCCATTGTACTTAATGAGCACATTTTTCACAACTTAAAATACCCACTCTCTGTGCTGCTAAAGGATTACATTCACTATCCAATGGATGTCAAGCTGTGCAATTTCCTCCAACACTCCCTCATTTTTAAACCTTTGGGACCTTTAACTATCAGTTCCCTTCATACCACTCTGCTCTTAGCTGATGTGCTTTGATTGGAATTAGGGAAGACAATACAACAAAACAGCAGTGTCAGAGGAAATCAGCCCCAATATATTTTTCCCCACAAGAAATAAATCACTACAAGCAGAATCCCTCTGTAATGAAATCCACCAAAGGAATTAATTCCTGCTTATCCCAAAACACATTTACCAGCAACTTCAACCCTTTTGTCACTGACAGAGCATCCTGGGTAATATCTGCAGCACAGGCAATTGGAAACATGTGCATGCAGGATTCCACTGCACACAGGCATTCCTCTCTGGGCTCTCCCTTGGGAGCGCTCCCAAGGATGGGATTATGGAGCAGACTTGGGTTTCACATCTGGCAGAACTCACCATACACATTCAGGTTGAATATCCTGTCCTCCTCTCCTGCAGGGTTAGTAGCCACACAAGTGTATTTCCCTGTGTCCGAGGTGAGAGCTCTGGAGATGTTTAATGTGCTGCCATCTGGAGTCACTCTACAATGAGCATCACAAAGCACAGGGAGTTTGTTTAGTGTTCCTCTGACCTGGCAAATCAGCAGTCTGGTCTGGATATTTCAAAAACTGCCTCTATCCTCCTGGGAGCTTGGTGAGAGAACCATTGTGTTTTGCAAAATATTATTGTTAGAGATAGGCTAGAAAGTTTTTCCTAGAGATGTCCTGTTTAACTTTGCTTTAACATTCATCTCCAGCCAGGCTTTTGAAGGACCCATAATGAAAAGCATCAAGTAAAACGTTTCCATGCCTCAGATCTTTCCCTTCCAAAGGAACTTAATGACCTTAACAAACTTTGATGAAGCTGATGAACTTTTATGGAATTTAATAACTGAGAAAGAAATAAATATCATATACTTATCTCTGTTAAGAAAAGGAAATTTTAAAAAAATCGAAGTACTAACAAATTATACTTGATTTATAGAGGCTAAAGAGGGAGATGATGTTCTTAACCTGGCTAAGCTCCAGATCAGGCTCTCCTCATACTCTCTCCTTAGGGCCCTCTGAGCTTTAAAATTACAGAAGAGAATGCAGTGTCTGCTTATTTTTCTTGCCTTATTCTTTGTAAATCATCACTGGCAATTGTTTTTCCATCCTTCAGCCACTGCACATCCGGGGTGGGCACTCCACTGGCATTGCAGAGCAGCTGGACGCTCTCTCCCAAGAGGGCACTGACCTCGCTCGGCATCTCAGAGCCAGCAATACTGGGAGGAACTGCAAATGCACCATGGAGGGAAGAGATTCAGCAGCAAGAAACGTAACCTGAACTACAAACAGCCAGAGGGCAGCAGCTTGTGAGCACCAGCACTTAGTGCAGCACCTGGGGCAGGTTCTCAGCAGCTGTGGCTGCCCCTGGATCCCTGCAAGTGTCCAAGGTTGGACGGGGCTTGGAGCACCGTGGGACAGTGGAAGGTGTCCCTGCCCATGGCAGGGGTGGCACTGGATGGGGTTTAAGGTCCCTTCCAACCCAAACTGGTCAGGGATTCTGTGACCAACACCATTACAGCCCTGTGAACAGCCACACTAATTCCATCCTAATCAAAGCCATTTCCAGCCTGTATTCCCAAGGAATGAGGATGACAGTCCTGCTATCCATAAGGTCAAAACTGTCAGTCCCACTACTAAGTTCTGAGCATTGCAAGCAATTTCAGATGCATTTGATCAACCAACCAGACTGACATTCCTTTCCCAAACTTGGGGAAAAACTGGCAGGCAGGGGTACACCAGTGCCATTAGTGGGGAGGAGTCATTAGGAACAGAGTTAGACCAACACAGCAGTTGCAGACTAAGGGTGATGCACAGCAAGGCAGGAGACAATTCTGTAACAAATAAGGGTTTGTCATTTGAGGTGGGGGGAAGTATTCCTAAGGAAATTCTGGCAGTAGGTCTTTGCTAACTCCTCCCATGGCACAACAGGTACCACTGCTCCTGAATCCATCTCTGTGTGCTACTCCAGCCAGCCAAGGCAGCTCCAGTGCTCAGCAGGAGGAAGGATGTGACCAGCAGCAGACACACACAACCTGCACGACTCTGTTCAAGTTCCACAGTCAGGGCTTAAGGATATTCTTTTCCATGCAAATTTTGGACCAGAAGTATTGAATTCTCCAACCACTCTCCCCTCTGGTTACGAAAATAACAGTCCACATTCTCCACTTTTCTACATGGTTGTGACTCCTCAGTGTCTCCAGCACAGTGTCCCATTCATCCAAGGTTCAACCAGTTCTGCTCCTTGCATCCTCCCCATTCCTTACCTTGGATGGAAAGCACATAGGTTTTCTGAGCTTTTCCCTCTGGATTAGAGGCAATACACGTGTAGGTGCCACTGTCCAGGAGCTGAGAGCGAGCGATCTGAAGCTTGCTTCCACCAGATAAAATATGAACTTCAAGAGAATCCAGATTTTCTGAAATACATAAACAAGTCATCATTCCAAACCAGGCCACAGGGAGCAAACATCTCTTTTGGGAGAAATTGTTCCATCAAAGTTTCAAAACAAAGATTCCAATCAGTTCTCATAAGAGTCTGTCTAGAGACAGATGAAGGAGAAACACAGACCAGACAGCAAATAGCGAAGTGGTGCCTCAAAGAGGGGAAAAAGAGGAGTGAAAAGCATGAAAGAATGTTACCTATTGGTTTTCCATTCTTAAGCCACACTAATGTGGGTGGAGGAATTCCAGTAGCATCACACACAAAAGTGACAGGATTACTGATGGATTCACTGAGTAACTCTTGCTCGGGACCTTCTATACTTGGAGGCACTGTGAATTGAATGGAAGCAGGAAGAACATTATATAAACTTATTTTGAATTGTCTAATCTGCAAAGTCTGTGTTATTACCATAATTATTGAAAATGATGCAGAGGGTGCTCACCATAAACATTGAGATGGAAATTTTTATCATCTCGTCCCACAATATTTATGGCTTTGCACACGTACTGGCCCGTGTCAGAAACCTAAAACAAAAACAAGTTTTAAAAGAAATCATTATGGAGTCTTTAGTGCTACAGTTTAGAGACATTTACAGCCTGTGCCTCTGCCAACTGAAGGTGTTTCTCACAGGATGGAAAGCCCCCAGCAAATACATCTCCTGTGTACAGTGAGTGAAATACACCACTGTGGCAGGACATCTAGTCCCCCCCCACCACTGATAACAGGTGCATGAAGAGATAGGCCAAAGGCTCAAAGGCCCAGCAAGAACCATCTCTGGCGCCAGGAGGCTCAAACCTTAGCTAAGAATCCACATCTTAGTCTGCAGAGCTGATGTGGGGAAGAGATGAAAGAAAATTACTGACTTGAGAGCCACAGTTTTTACACTATAAAAGATCCACTGAATCACCACTGAGGCAGAAGCCTCTTACACCCTGGAAAGTGTTCGAACTTCTCCCTGAAGTCTGGATGCAGGTTTCGTGGTTACTTCCCTAAGGGATTGAGTGAAAGGATGTGTGCTCCCTCAGCAATTGGATGGTAAGATACATTGAATCCTAACTTACACTATTTCTTCGCTATCTGTAAGTGAAAGAGGTACCTTTATCGTGCACTGTATGTTATTACTAGCAGTGTTTTCCTTTGTTTTATTCCTGTGTAGTATTAGTTTGCTTTAAGCCTTGTGCCTGTGAGTTTTCTTGTCTATTAATAAAGGATTCATTCTATAATAGACAGAATCAGTCATTATTAAAAGAACTTACAAACGAGAGTGGGTTTTGGGGTGCTGGCTGCCTCAATAAGGTTACTGCCTGCTGCCAGAGGCCTGGGCAGGAGGTAGGGTTAATCTAAACCCCGACATCCGATTTGTGACAACCACTAAAGACTGAAATAACTGCTTGGCAGTGGCGGAGCAGTGGCAGATGCAGCCTCCCCCCAGCCTGGCCCACCTCGGCAGCCTTGATCCGCAGGGTCTGCCCGTCTGCCAGGACCTCCGTGGCGGCAGAGTCGGGGATGACGCGGCCGTTCTTGTGCCAGGTGATGACCGGGGCTGGGATGGCGTTGGACTCGCAGTCCAGGGTCACTGCGGTGCCCACCCGCACGTTCAGCACCGTCACCGACGCTCCCCCCTGGGCCTTGATGCTCGGGGGCACTGGGGAACGAGCTCCGAGTTAGTTCTGCATTTGTTTTGTCCAAACAACCCAGTAGAGCAGATAAACCTCCCTATATTTTCCAAACAAGAGGTATTATTTCAGAAAAGAGTAGAACACAAACCAAGGACAGTTAGGAAGCTCTTCTTCTGACTCTCCCCAGCTTGGTTCCTGGCAGTACAAGTGTATTCTCCACCATCTGACAGCTTGGCTCGGGGAATCTGCAGCGTCCGAGCACCTGGAGCGAGGAGAGGAGGCTGGAGATTGGTTCTGTGGTGATTGTGTCAATCCCAAAGGCTGGTTCAGAGCTGCAGGTGCAACAGGCTGAGCACACTGTGCCCCATGAAGAGTGGCCATGGGCCCTACCAAGACAAATCAGACAGAAGCTGAGCCTGAAGGCTGCAGAATAGCTGAGATTCCTCACCAGGCACAATAAAAGTGTTGGAATTGGAATGGACAGGTTTTCCATTCTTGAGCCAGCTGAGATCAGGAGGTGGAAAGCCCGTGACCTCACAAGTCAGAGAGATGAAATTATTCACCACCACGGTCAGATTCTCAGGGTTAGTCCCAACAACACTTGGAGGAACTGTGGAGAGAAAAATCCATTAACAGCATCTATCACTGCATCAGCAAAGGATATCCCACAAGACCCTGAGTTACTACAATAAAGCTGAGTTGCTGCATTTTGCCAAAGGGCCAGGTTGCAAAAATCTTTCACATCCTGTGAATGGACCAAGTGCTTTTTGAATGCATCTGGAAATATGACTGAAACCAGTCTAATGGTCATTCCTGCTCTTGTACTTCACAACAATGACAATTATTTTGTTTGCAGTCCTTCTGTGCTGGAGGTTTGGGAGGGCTGATGAACCTACCCGAGATCCTGACGATGCACTGCCAATTTTGTAGCACTGCTCATTGGACGTTTGCTGTGTGAGGCAGGACACAGCAAATTTCCATTGGCAGGATACGTAGGATGACTATCACTTCTTCCTGATTTCTTGCTGCTCCTGTTCTCTCTGGAACAGTCCATTTTCTGCCTACAGAGACCCCAAACTGATTCCTCCTGACACAGTTCAGAGCTGTTCTGTCAACCAGACAAACCTGTTGCTAAGTAGTGAGCTAAGCACTGGAAAATCCTGGCATGCAGCGTTGCTCCAAGGGGTGCATTCCTTAAGCTTACAAGTCCCAGGATTTTTAAATCAAGAATAGTTTGACATGTGACCTTCCTACAAGAACGATTTAGAATGAAAGAACTGTAAATCTCTTCCTTTTAATAACCCCCAAGCTTTAGTTGCCATGTTTTTGCAGTGGGGATATATAAAACACTTAAGAGGAAAGCAAAAGCATGTTCTTGGCTCTATTGGATGGAAAAATCATTCCAAAGAACACATGGAATCCTCCTCTTCAAAGACAGAAATGCTGAAGTATTTTGGCCCAGCTCCTCCCAAAATGCTCCAGCTGTTTGCTGTCACTTGAGTGACACAAACCAGTCATTAAGGCAAGTTTATGGCCCCTCTGGGCACTGCACAAACAAGGGGAGTCCATGTAAATGGGAAATTTGGTCCGTATTTTTCAGCTTGGAATAACTGAAGGATATTTCCCTGATAAAGAGCATAAAATGGTTCACTAAAGCAAGTGGAGAATTCTGATCTGATGATATTTGATAGTTTTTTATATTTATTTACTTTTACAGTTCCTTTCCCACAGATGTGATTGTTGGCAGTGGGTAATTTAATGTACAGGGCCAAATCTCAGCTGTCTTTAATGAAATTTGCTTAAACTGTGTCAGTGGCCGATTTCAATTTCTGCAGCAAAAAACACCCACAAATGCACCACAGGTAGTCTGCATATGCAAATGTATCTGTATGTGCATAAGGACACAGTCATGGGCTCAAATACAGCACTCAGCATGAAAATTACCTATTATTTCCCTATTTAAATCTAGGTGCTTATTTCTTATCTTTTAAAAGGTGTTATATTAGTTTTATTATTCACCTTGGAGACAAAAGTGAATTTTTCAACTTAATAAAGAGCATCATCTTTAATATTTTATTTAAATTTATGAGAGCAGTTCTATTAGAAACACATAAAAATGCTGGGAAATAGCCTTTTTTTGACACTGACAAAACACAGATCCTGCTGCTTACTGATAATGCATTTTCCTTAGTGCTTCACCCTGTGTGGTCTTTTCCTGAACAGCTACACTCTAATTTTTCAAATTAAAATGCATTAAGAAAAACAGACCTAAGTTGGCAATACTGTTGAGTTAGAATTGAAGCTTCATGCAAATATTTCTTTTAAGAGAGTAGTATTAAGCCATAGTCACTAAAACCAAATATTTTTAAGACAGAAGTTTAAATTTAAACAGAAATGTCAGGAAAAGTGAAATATTTTGATTTAAAAGCAAAACTCACACATCAGGAAATCTGGACAGACTCCACTGAAAGAAAATTACTTCTCAGAGAACAACTCCAGAGCAAATTCTCCCCATGACAACACTATTTTTGCCTAAATGCATTACTGAGTAGCAAAAAGTGCCATAAATCTGTGCCATGTAGTAGGTAAATTTGCTGCATGTGTGATAGAGGGAAAAAATGCAATTATTCTGTGTGCAATAAACTGACTCCTCCCATTCCTGGGATGCTGGTACTGTCATTATGTGGGAGAAAGGACAGCCCTTGTTTACTGTCAGATAAAGCAGATACAGATGTAGCTGCCAGTATTCACTGGCAGGTTGAAACATGGAATGGTGCAGAGGAATTGGTGGGAATGATGCTTCTTTGCTCTTCAGGATGGAAAGCTGAAAGTGGGCAGAAATAGAGGGGAAGTTTGGGTTGACTTGAAATGTTAATTAGAAATGTCCTGATTTTCTGAATTTATCAGGAGAGAAAAGGGAAGGTGGTGGAGACTGTTTTATGAAAAATGTCTCAATTGTATTTGTTTCAGGCTTCTGATGTTTAAGGCCAACATTTATTTTTTTATTACGCTATTGTAACTCCACATGAAAACTAAAAATAGAAAACAGACAGGAACCTCAAAGGACACTTTTCTAAAAACCAAGCTTTTACAAGCTGTGTATCTTTGTTTGATACTTTATATCATTAATTTCTTTGAAAAAAATGCATTTTCTGAATGTATCAAAACAGACTATAATCCAACCTGTTTATAATTCATGATTCCAGGGCTCAGCAACCCCACCAGGCTCCCTCAGTAACAATTCCCACCTTTCTGGAACACATATGAGGAGCTAAAGCCATGTGGTATCATGAGCTGTGTGTTGTCAAGGTACTTTAAACTCATATTTGAGCTCTGGTCTGTCAGAATCTCCATCACACCCAGAAGGACTCACATGAATGAAGCTGAGGGGGTCTGAGCACTCTGCTAAAAACAACACATCCAAGCTACACCAGCATTTGACAGAAGTTATGGATGACTGTACTTACTGTGAACATTGAGGTTAAAATACTTCTTGGCACTTCCAGCTACGTTTTCTGCAATGCAGACGTACCTGCCAGTATCTGTTATTTGGGAATTCAAAATCTAAGGCAAAAAAAGACAAAATATGGCTGTGGAGCTAATATATAGACAACTCACTGCCAAAGAAGCAAGTGGAGAGGATTAAGTCCAGCTCTCTGCTTTCAAAGTTTTATTCAATTTCATTCATCAGTGGGAAGGGAAGTTCTTCAGAATGCACTGTTTTCACTATTTTCTCAAAAAGTCAGTAATATTTTAAAGCAAGCCATTTCACTGATGTGGTTCACAGCATGATCCCACAAATGGCTGGATCTGAGGGAACTACATGGGAGTGAGAAGCAGCAGGTGAGGGACAGGAACAAGGGACAAAACTCCTTACGTTTGCAGCACCTTGTAGAGAAAGAAAATACCTCCTACTCAGCAAAACCAGACAGTTTTGTGTTGCCAAAACCCACTTTTTCACTACGAGCTACCTGTAACTTCCTTCCATTGGACAGAAATGTGTGCTTGTCATCCTCTGCCAGGAGCTGGCCATCCTTCTGCCAGGTGATCCTTGGGGAAGGGCTCCCACTGGGAATGCAGTCCATGGCTGCCTCCTTGCTCACCAGCACAGTCACCTCCTCAGGCAGGTCCCCGTCGGCCCCACTGATGGATGGGGGAACTGCAGGGAGCAAAGGTGAGGAGAACACTCCCTCAGCACCTCTCAGGTGGTTGGGAGATTAGACTGGGTTTGCAGGAGGAAGGAATGAAACCTCCAGTGAATCCAGTGAAAGATAAAGCCATCCCATGAGCATTTCAGTTGGAACAACTCAGCATAATCCCAAGGACTGCAGCAGAACTACACTTATTCACAGCACACAGAGAGAAGGAGAGGTAAAAACCCATCTTCCAGTTATTCCACCACGTTCTTTGCCATCAAAATAGAAGATGGTTTCCAAGGCAGGAATAACAATAAATCAGTATCTTTGTGGTGTAACACAGCCATATAGATAAAGAAATAAGTATTTCCCAAGGCTAAAACGTTGAGTACATCAACAGACACAAAAGGTCATCAAAATGGTTGTGCAGGCACTCATTAAACTAAATCCTCAATTCCCTTCAGGCTTTGGGTTCTGCAGGTATTGTGGAAAATGATCACCAAAATAAGGAAAGAGAGAACAGTCTCAATGGGAAGCTGAAGACAGAACAAGAGATACCGAGATAAAACCAGGATTTTTACCTATGCTTTTCTTTCTGGTGCATGGTGAGAGGTGTAACACAACTGAGCTCCTGTAACAATAACCTACACACACTGAACCTACAACATCAACACTCTGATCACACAGCTCTGTACAGCTGTACAACACCAGCATCCTAAACACATTAACGCCATCGTTTACAGATAAACATTAAAAACACTAAGGACTTCTGGACTCTAATGGTTGGTTACTTCACACAGAAGCCTGTTTTGGCACTCAGAGGAGAAGGGAAGCTCACAGAGCACTCGGACGTCGTAGTGGATGGAGTCCTGCCCCGCCTCGTTGACCGCCACACACACGTATCTGCCGGCGTCCCCCGCCCGCGCCCGTGCGATCTGCAGCGCCCGGCCTCCTGCAAACAAAGCCCAAGGCAGCATCAAGCACTCTCCATCATCTCCACACCACATCCCACCAGAGACCTGAGCAAGCAAATTTCTGAATGGTCAGCATTTGGTCTGAATTACAACTAACCAAGGGGTTTTATTTCCTAGCTACTTTTTCCACCGGCGGATAGTTGGAGCGCAGCCATGCTCATACTGAAATGTTCGAAAAGAGCAATTAATTGCACATAAAGGAAGAACATGCTGCAGCAATATGCAGCCAGGCATTATTCTTCCATCAAAAACAGAAACATTTCTCAGTAAGATGGCACAGAACTAACAGGCAAAAGGAAATGTAAGCACAGAATATTCTGTTCCGAACTGAAAAGATTCGCTTTGAGGCTTAGAGGTACTTTTCACTCTACTCCTCATGAAAGCATATCCATAGAAACACCTTCAGAAGGAGAGGAAATCTTAGGAATATACTTTGGGAGTGTTTGTCATTGCCCTCTCAAGAGATGAACAAGATGGACAAGCAGGTGTTACCCTTTTACCACTGCCCTTCTTTAAACACTCCATCCCAAACCATCTCTGCATAGCAACACTCATGACTGCAGGCAGCTCTTTCCCTTCGCCACATGAGCTTAAGTAGGCGATCATGGCCATTTTTCTGCTGCAAACATGTTTTCCATGCCTCTCTCCTTGGTTAAGAGGCTTTTCTACTCCAATTATCTTTTTGTCAAAGTGAATTTATTAAGGAAATAAATCAGGAACATATTAAAGACAAGGTATCATTGTATTTCATTTTGCAACACAGGGAAGTGTCCAAGGCCAGGTTGGACGGGGCTTGGAGCAGCCTGGGATAGTGGAAAGTGTCCCTGCCAGTGGCAGGGGGTGGAATGAGGTGGGCCTTGAGATTCCNGAGGCTTAGAGGTACTTTTCACTCTACTCCTCATGAAAGCATATCCATAGAAACACCTTCAGAAGGAGAGGAAATCTTAGGAATACACTTTGGGAGTGTTTGTCATTGCCCTCTCAAGAGATGAACAAGATGGACAAGCAGGTGTTACCCTTTTACCACTGCCCTTCTTTAAACACTCCATCCCAAACCATCTCTGCATAGTAACATCATGACTGCAGGCAGCTCTTTCCCTTCGCCACATGAGCTTAAGTAGGCGATCATGGCCATTTTTCTGCTGCAAACATGTTTTCCATGCCTCTCTCCTTGGTTAAGAGGCTTTTCTACTCCAATTATCTTTTTGTCAAAGTGAATTTATTAAGGAAATAAATCAGGAACATATTAAAGACAAGGTATCATTGTATTTCATTTTGCAACACAGGGAAGTGTCCAAGGCCAGGTTGGACGGGGCTTGGAGCAGCCTGGGATAGTGGAAAGTGTCCCTGCCAGTGGCAGGGGGTGGAATGAGGTGGGCCTTGAGATTCCTTCAAACCAAACCCTTCTGCGATTCCATGATTCACTGTGAGAGTTCAATGGTGACATTAACATCATTTTAGGGACTAGTTCTTAAATTAAACTATTTAAGGCCAAGGACTGGAGAGAAACATTTTCAGCCAACGACGTCTGAAAAGAACATTAAAGAAGCGTTCTGAAGGGGACAAGTGTGTCATCACTACACAAATACCAGCACTAAGGCCATTTCTTAATCACAGAATGGTTTGGGTTGGAAGGGACATTAGAGATCACCCAGTGCCACCTCCTGCCATGGGACAGGGACACCTTCCACTATCCCAGGTTGCTCCAAGCCCCATCCAACCTGGCCTTGGACACTTGCAGGGATCCAGGGGCAGCCACAGCTTCTCTGGGCACCCTGTGCCAGGGCCTCTCCACCCTCATAGCCAAGAATTGCTTCCCAATATCCAATCTAAACCCGCTCTCTTTTGAGTCCATTCCCCCTTGTCCTGTCCCTCCATCCCTCGTAAATTGTCTCTCTCCATGTTTCCTGTCAGCCCCTTCAGGCACTGCAAGGCCACAATGAGGTCTCCCTGAACCTTCTCTTCTCCAGGCTTGGGATCTCCAATCCCAGCTTTTCCAGCCTTTCCTCACAGGAGAGGGGCTCCATCCCTCTGATCACCTCGGTGTAGGGCCAGAGAGTGCCAGCTGAACACCCACCTGGCAGGATGAGCACTCTGTCACTGGAGCTCAGGGGATGCCCATCCTTAAACCACGTGAGCACAGGGGGAGGAACAGCATTGGTCTCACAGTACAGTGACAGGGGGTTGTTGACAATCACATCTTTACTTTCTCCACCTCTTTCTGCATCCACCATGTTCCCAGCTTCCCATTCCCTGTAAGGCTTTTGAAAGCTAGGAGGAACTACAACAAAGAAGAGGAAAAATGTTAGCGTTTTGCAGCAGAAATAGCTGGTTTTAAAGTCAAGAAATGAGAAGGTATTGTAATGTTCAATAGCAGCAATAAAAATTAAGTGTATTAAATCAACCCCTTCCCCCACTTTAAGTTACCCAGGAAAGTTCTAGTTCTTCCTAGAAGGAACAGTTGAGCAATTTACTGAGTATTTTTTGAAGAGTAATAAATAACAGTGTAAGATGACCTGGTAACAAACACAGAGGGTATTCATCAACAAAAAGACTTAAACAATGAGGTATCTGGTTTCACTCAAGCTCTGATTTTGTCTAAATTTTCAGAAATTACTCATGATTGTCTTCTTGTATTTACACACAGTAGGCCAATAGGATGCTTATGTCTGCAGCCTCTAAATACCACTCGAAACAGAAAATCTGTGTTAGTTTAAAATAAATTCAAAATTTTCATGGCATTTAGAGGAAGATCAGAGTTGCTATGTCATAGCACTGACTTCAGAAACACAACATGTAAAAGAATGATCAAATAGTGCATGTCAGCGATGAGCATAATGTCTCCGAAATCAAAGCCGCACAAAACACAAAGGCATTGGGTTTGACTACACAAGCATAAAGGACATGAAATAATTAATTCCAACATCCCAGAATACTAGAAAAGCAGGCCACCAGGAGGGTTTTGTTACCCTTTTACCTTGTATATTTACATCGAACTCCAGCTCATCCTCCCCAGCAATGTTGGAGGCCAGACAAGTGTAGCGCCCCGTGTCTGACACCTGGGCCTCCCTGATGTGCAGGGTGTGGCCTCTGCCCTGGATCAGGACATGCTCATCTCCCTGCAGCGGCTGCAATGTCAATGAAATGAGAATTAATACTCAGCAAAGCACACACCAGAAATAGTCAGATTTGTGGGAGTAACATGAGTGAACTCAATCAAGCTCCAAGTTCCTGGAGACAATTTTCACAGTTGTCAGAAACTCTGCGTCTTCATCCTTCTGATCGTGGTGGCTGGTCTCCTCAAGGATGTGAATTTTCCATCACTCCTAGCCCCAGGACACTGCTGAGAGGAGCAATGCCATCCCCATCAGGCCAAGGCTCTTGTGACATTGGATCCAATCAGGCTGATCCAATCCCTGAACTCACTGGCCAAGTTTCCAATACATGGAAAACTACCAGCTTTCTGTGAGGTGAACAAGTGGATCTAACCCAACCTACAGATCTGCTGCCCAGGAAGGACACAGTGTGAACACAGAATGGACAGAGCAGCAGCACAGAAATACACAGGATTAGACGTTCCTGTGCCAGAATGTGGCTCACACACGACAGCAGAGGCTGCAGTGACACAGCCTGTGTGTCAGCAGTGGATCCGGAACACATTAGATGTGCTCATCTACATCAGCAGCCTGCTCTAGTGGGAGGTGTCCCTGCCCATGGCAGGGGTGGAAATGGATGGGCTTTGAGGTCCTTTCCAACCCAAACCACGCCAGAAGCCCATGTTTCCATGATTAGGGAGTCAGCACAATTCATTCAGTCCACGGACAGGAGTGAGAGCCTTTCACCCAGGGCAGCCTAAGGAGCAGCAGCTGCTGTGCCAGTGGCAGCCAGCTGTGCACAGCCACTGCCTTTGGGGACCTCTTAACTCCCCAAATTGAGTTTTTCTTTGGCAATAGAACCAGGATTCCCAGGGATCCCAGAGCAGCAAGGCACACTTGAAACAGCCAGAGGGTGATCATCCAGGTTATTCCCACATGCTCATGAAATCCAGGAAGAGCTGTTCCATGATGAGCGCCCTACCAGGAACAGCTCAAGCAAGAGATTATACTCTTTCTTACGAAGAGTAGCACAGCTCCTATTTTACTCATCCCTTGTGCTGGATTTCAGTGTGTCCCCATGGCCCTGCCCCTGCCAAGCTCTCCAGACGGATCCCTGGAGCGCTGTGTGTGGCAGGACTCGCACCTCACCCCCCAGGAGCAGCCAGATGCTCTTGTGGCTTTGTGAGCTCTGCCAGGACTGAGGAGGAGGCTCTGCAACTTCTACAAGGGCAGCACTTGAGGGAACCATCTGTAACAGGGCCTCTGGGGGCTTTGCACAACAGCCACGGGCCCTGTGGTCACACCATGGGATGCTCCTGCCAGGAAGGGCACTCCCTCTCACGGCACAGGCCAGGAAACTCCATCCCCAGCCCCTCAGGCACTGCCAGGCACCCACCAAAAGCCAGGATGTCGATTTGCAGAGGTCTGGGTGCCAACAAACACCCCAAGCTGCTGGGGGGTGATGCTGCCAGCAGCAGGGAGTGAGGGTAACTCCTGCTGCCCTGCACAGATGCTATTTCTCTGGGGGCTTTACACAACAGCCACGGGCCCTGTGGTCACACCATGGGATGCTCCTGCCAGGAAGGGCACTCCCTCTCACGGCACAGGCCAGGAAACTCCAGCCCCGGCCTCTCAGGCACTGCCAGGCACCCACCAAAAGCCAGGATGTCGATTTGCAGAGGTCTGGGTGCCAACAAACACCCCCAGCTGCTGAGGGATGATGCTGCCAGCAGCAGGGAGTGAGGGTAACTCCTGCTGCCCTGCACAGATGCTATTTCCAGGGCCAGGGAACACACAGCTGAACCTGTCCCACATCCCTCAGAGAAAGGAATCGGGTTTGTGACTGGCCTGTCCATCCTTGTACCAGCTGATGGCAGCAGCAGGAATGGCGTGAGCTTTGCACTCCAGGGTCAGGCTGTGGTTCACTTTGATCTTCACCTCCTTGGGGGACAGCCCTGTCCCTGAGAGATCCCCTTTGGCAATGGTGGGTGGAACTGCACACAGACAAAGGCAGAGAGGGGAGAGACTGTCATGGCTTACTGCCTGCTGCAGCATTTCAACACTAACTGGAAAAAGGGAGATCCCAGGTGACAACCTCAGGGAAAGCAAGTGCATTCCCGTAATAAACTGCCTCTTGCCCACAGCCAAATTATTACTTTTATATATACACGTGTATTTTCAGCAATTTCTAGTACAGTTATTATGTACAAAAATATACAAAGCTGTGTTCAACACTTTAAAACATGCAAACAGCCCTACCTAACTACAGCATTTCATTATTATGTGCCTGGCTTCAATTTCATAAAATTCAGGGTATTGTAGTCATTAAAGAGCATTTTAATAGTAACTAATATTCCCAGAAACATATGTTTGATCCCAAGTCCACACTCAGAGTAGCTGGTCAAAACTCAACATTTCCACCCCACTGAAATCCCAGTGTTGCAAAATCCTGTTTCTTTCTGAACCAGACGGAAAACAGAATGTTTCAAAATTCTTCAGCTACCCCCCAGCTTGGTCTCATAATATTTTTGAAATCATGTAAAATGCTTTCAGAGCATTTTCCACTCTTTTTTTTCCACTGGGAATATTTAAATTTTCCCTTAATACTTACAGTACCCTAATAACTGACAGTTGCAATGGCATTGGGGGCGGAGGGCGTTATGTTCCCACATAGCCATGCATCAGTAATGAGCTCTTCTGTCATCTTCTCATTATTCCAAATCCAGTGGGGCCCTATTAGGGACTTAGTGTAATTAAATAACAGTATGGTTGCTATAAGGGAGCAAACCAATTCCAAATCAGACTGGGAAATTGAAAAAAAAGGTAAAAATCATGTTTGATTGAGCCCATAATGAAGAGTTTGAGAATTAAAATTGAGTATTTAGGTACACATGCTCAAATGACAATGTGCCGATGGAAGGACTTGAATGGGAAAACTTTTGTGCATATGGAATTTTATGGAAGGATATAAAAATAGTATCCTCCTGTTTCACCTTCCTCAAGAAAGTGTCCCACTAGAGGGACACTTTCTTCGAGGCCCCCTCGCGTTTTTCTAAAATGGTTTCTGTGCTCAGAAGATTCTCTGCTCACATCTCCCCTTGTGCTGCACTCTGACTTGAAAATCAGCACCAAAAGAAGCATTTCAGAGGAAACTGGAGTTCAGTGTTTCTTAAACGTCCTCCCCTGGGTGATATGAAGACTTTTAGCCCAACTGTAGCATTGCAAAGGATGCAACAATCAATTTTTCCAGTGTCTTTCCGCCAGCAATGCCAGGAGCTAATGCGGATGTTTGCTCAGCAAAGCCATTAATAGGAAACCTTGTATTCACCAGGAGAGACAACACTGCAATGGGGAAAATGGAAGAATGCAGAATAAAAACAAACTTCAAAAACTGAAAGCACTGCCTTACTGTAGACTTTGACTTCATAGTGCCTCAGAGCCTTCCCAGCCTCATTAGTGGCTATGCAGGTGTATCTTCCAGCGCTGTCCTGCTGGGCATTCAGGATCTGCAGGGTCCGCCCACCTGCCAAAGACACCAACCTTTAACAGCACCCACACCACACTCTTGCTTCCCCAGTCATTTCAACACTTCCTGCAGCATATTTCCAACCCTTTGGTCCAAAATCTGCCCTGAGAAGAGCAGAAAACCTGACTGCTTACTACCACATGTAACAAACGTGTGCCTGATTCATGGCGGTGCTGTGGATCACAACTCCTGTTGCTTAAAGATTCTTGGGAAATTTGTTAAGAAATTTCATCAAGAAATTTGTGCAGCGAGTTTCTTGAAGATATTTAGCCAGGACTTATTCTTTCTCTGAACACTTGCAGTTAACAAGGTAAGGTGCTTGTACATCTACAGTACTCCAGTGTTCCCTCTGAAGCTTGTTCCCATTTTCCACCTCCACAGGTACTAGGGAAAAGTTATTCTATTCACTAAAAATGGCAAACTACTGATGACCTAGAAAAATGCCACCTCATTCTCTTTACTAATTTATATATCTCTCCATCTAATTTCTACAATTAATGCAAGTTATCTATATTCATCATTAACTCATATGAATTTTCCCATTGCTTTGCTTAATGGTACAAAAGGATAAATACATAATAAAACACAAATAAACAATCAGTTAATTGTGAAGCACTTAAAAATACTGGAATGGGAAGTGCTAGAGATGTACAGGGAACGCCAGAATGGTTTGGGTTGAAAGGAACTTCAAGCCCATCCAGTCCCACCCCTGCCATGGGCAGGGACACCTTCCACTATTCCAGGGTGCTCCAAGCCCCATCCAACCTGGCCTCGGACACTTCCAGGGGTCCAGGGGCAGCCACAGCTTCTCTGGGCACCCTGTGCCAGTGCATTGCACTTAACAGAAATATATCCTTTGATCTTTTAAAGAAGTCTGTAACAGAAAAATATGCAATAAAAGAATTAGGTGTTATTTCTCAATAAGAACAGAGTTTACCTGGCAGAATGCGGATGTTTCTGCTGGACTCTAAGGGATTCCCATCTTTCAGCCAGGTGATGGTGGCTGGGGGGTACGAATAAGCTTCACAGACCAGTGAGGTGGGGCTGTTGAGGATAACGGTGACATCCTCTGCATTCCCTTGGCTGTCTGCTCCCACAATGCTTGGAGCCACTGGGAACAACAAAATCAGTAACCACAGGGAGGAAAGCCCCTCTCTGAAAAGCCTATTTTCTGGTCCCTGTTCAGTGTAGGAATCTGGCTGCAGCATCAGCTAGCTGGGAGGCAATCCTACAAGGAGCATGAAAACCCAGACCCAGACAACACTCAGTTGTTTTTATGTTTTGTCCTGAAGTCAGCAGTGATCCCAAATCAGTGGAATTCACCCCCACCCATGCCTTTGTCAAGTACAGGTCCCCAGGAATCCAGCCACCACTCCCTGAGCAGAGCTGCTGCTTGATGATCCTGGAAGAAGGGATGAGCCTAGGAAACAAGGCTGTGGAAAACAAACTTGCCATTGTTTGCACTTTGTTGACCCAGAACCCTCATGGAAAAAAAAAAGAAAAAACCAAAAGAAAACGAGAAGTGCAGATGGTTTCAGCTTTTCTGAAGAGATCACAATCTGAAATGCTCTTCAGATGCTCCTTCCTTGAATCACAATAAGCCAAAGTGCTGTCCCACCCATTCCATAAGGACAACATCCTGCTGTGGTTCCCTGCGTTCCAGCTCTGTTGTCTAAAGCACAGCACTGGTATTTCTATTGAACTGCTATCACTTATCAATTACTTAGATAGAAAATTCTAATCATAGACAGGCAACTTGTGCATTGCTGTCAGTAAAGCCCTACAGAATTCCACTGGGATTCCCTTTCTCCCCAAGCTGCCTGTTCCTCTGGCAGAGGCAGCCCAGCTGCTCACCAAGCACGTTGAGGTGGTAGGTTTTGCTCCTGTCCCCAGCAGTGTTGGATGCCACACACGTGTACCGGCCGGTGTCCGAGAGCTGTGCCTCCGAGATCTGCAGGGATCGCCCGCTGGACACCATCCGGGGATCCCCAGCCTCGGCCAGAGCCTGCCCATCCTTCAGCCACGTGACCTGCGGCACCGGGTTCCCTGGATGGAGTCGGGAAAATGGCAAACATGAGTTGGTGCATAAGCTTTAGGATATCTGAAGATTCCTGAGAAACAGAAAAATACAGTTTTGGGTGTGCTTTTCAAGTACATCCTGTGGGGGGAAGGTTTGTGACACCATTACCGTGTGTTCTTCCAGCTCCCTGCTCGGGGAGCTTTTTGCTTTAAGCTAGAGATACAGATGGGTTCTCCAGATTCTTGCTATAGGATAGATGTTTATTCAGTCTTATCAGAGAAATAGAGCCATGAGCGTGACCCTGACAGAGCGAGAGCCAGGAAGAACGTCTTATCAGTGTTACACAGTCTTTTTAAAGGTAAATCACCCAATAAAAATTTAAAACTAAAGGTATTTTTACTTTTCTCCCAATGCATGAGAAACNTTCTGCCAATGCATGAGAAATACTTCCATGCTGACAGGAACTGCGGCATTTCTTACCCAATCATCTTAAACTACTTTTTACTGCAAAATATGGAGTCGGAGAAGAAGGGAGGAGGTTCAGAAAACAACAACTTTCCTCCACCTTGAAGTTCCTGCTATTATCTATTTACTATACAAACAAACCTAAAAAACTCTATAGACTTTTTACCCTGTGACAATCTTACATAACATTCTATCACCTAGTTCACCGAGAGTTGATTCTAATGCTTCCCACAATGCTGGCAGCTTTCGCCATGGACAGAGATTAAAAGCAGAGCTGTCCAGGGGGGTAGAATCCTTCAAAACAGGCAGAGACTTTCTCTGCACTCTAGATTCCAACAGTTTGGAATATGCATTGTGAAGTCTCTGAACCTCCTGAAGTGATATATACCTCCTCTGAAATTCCACAGGCCTTTGGAGAAGAAATATCACAGCAACATCCCTCATGGTTCATCTCACTCAACCTTTACAAGGAGTGCTCAGTCCTGCTCTAAGCACCACAGTTAAATCTCAGATTTAAAAATCCCACTGAACTGAAATCCCATTAAAAACATGCTGTGCAGCACCAGTAGTGATCTCAGCATGGCTCTGATGAGCAAAGGTAAATCATAAACTGTTCTTTTACCTGTCACCTCACATGTCAGGGTAACTCCGTGCTTCTCCTTCACTTTCACATCCTCCAGTGTATTTTCCCCCACAATCCTTGGAGGCACTGCAACAGGCAAGGACACATCAGCATGGATTCCTTGCAACACTGAAATACAACAGGCTGCTTTATGATCCTGCTAGGAGGGATGAGCCCAGGAACACGGGATTAGGAAAACAAACTCACCATTGTTTGTGTTTGGTTACACAGTAACTGCCAGGAAAAACCAAGAGCAATACAACAGATTCCCACCAAGTGGATGCTGTGCCACGGCCTATCAGTGCTCTCTGCAAATACAGCTCATTCCATACGGGAATGAACATGCTACATAGGTCTAAAGGCACCTTGCTGTGGTACAAATTACATTTCTCAAGGGAAATACAAGATAAAACCCCTAAAATACCTATCCCACCCCCCAGACAGCCAACCCAAGGCAAGGAAATCCCTACTGTATGGCTGGCATGTTTCCAAATAATCCTGGTCAACTTGTGCTTTTGGATGAGGAGGGCAGGTTATGAGAGTGCTGGGGAGTAGCTGTGGTGGTTAAGAGCTGTGATCAATTATTTCTTTCAAAGTAGAGGCATTTTTAGATCAGGCCAAAAGAAATTGGCACTACAAGTCAAAGTAGGCACAGAGTGTAACAGGCTGAAAAGGAAACCTGTAGTTATCAGAAAGCAGTTATCCATCTCCAGGAGACATAGGAAGTTTTGTAACAAAAATGTCAGAGTAAGGAGCCACATTTATGCTTTAATAATCCTGCAAAATGCAAACTTTCAGCCTAGATAGAAGACCTACGAAGAAAGGAATGAAAATATATTTAGCAGCTTATTTGCAATCTAGCTCTTGCTGGAAGCAAACATTTTATAAAGGTAAGAATTATGGAACTACGCAGGATTCATTGGCAACAGAGACGAGAACGTTACACCAGATTTCTGATAACTAATGAAGGGTTCAAACTGGAGTGAAGGAAACAGATGGGGGGGAACAAAACTTAAAATCATAAAGTTCAGGACTGAAGTCAGGCCAAAAGTTACTACTATTCATAAAGACAGTAACTCATCGCTTTGACCTCAAAATAATACAGTAAGTTGTCAACACATCTTAATTTCAAAAATATGGCAAAGCCACATCAAATCCTTTTCAAATATATACATATTGTGCTTATTACACCAAGCTCTACCTGCAAACTGCTGCACTTCCTACAATAACCCAGAGAAACCCTGGCATGTCTGTGTACAGCTCCCACTGACAGTGACTGGTGAGGATTCTGTGCCACTGTCAGGCCCCATTCCAGTAACTTTCCTCTAGAAAGACAAAGAAATTACTGGGGGGAGGGAAGAGAAGACTGAACAATGGAATTTTCCACTTGAAATCAGCTTCACTGAGCATTTTTCTTCAAGGCAAACAAAGCCTATGGAACAGAGATTCCCAGAACCCTCAAGAACACCCTGCTACTAAAACCCTCCAAAGAAAACAGTCAGACAATGAATGCTTTCCAGTGTTTATCCATCTCTTCCATCCTACCACACTTACACGAGCTCATCAAATAAACATGAAGTGACTTGAATGGGAGTTATCATTTACAGGCTGAATATGCCCAAGTCAGCTGAAGGCAAGGGAGGATGAGGGTGCTCAGCACCTCAGAGAAAGAAAACTTAGAACAAAATTCTACACAGAAATGCTGTGAGAAATCCTGCACTGTACCAGGCCTTATAGTTATTGATAAAAATAACAGTTACTAAACTGAAAAGTAGCATTTTCTGGGGGAAATACTGGTTTGCAAAACTAAGCAATGTGACAAAATAATACATTAATGGTTCCAAATGGCATCTAAAGAGCATGCTGGACAACTCCTGGTCTAAGTACATCAGCAGGATCACCCCCTACCACATCGGTTTATATCCTCTGTCATACCAAAGGCTCTGCTGATTGAAGGTTTCCACTGTACTGGAGTTGGGATTGCTGATTCTGGAGAAGAGAAGGCTCTGGGGAGACTTTGGAGCCCCTTCCAGAACCTAAACAGGCTCCAAGAGAGCTGGAGAAGGACTTTGGACAAGGGCCTGGAGGGACAAGTCACGGGGGAATCACTTCCTACTGCTGGAGGACAGGGATAGATGGGATATTGGGAAGGAATCCTTCCCTGTGGGGGTGGGGAGGCCCTGGCACAGGTTACCATCCCTGACAGTGCCCAAGGCCAGGCTGGACAGGGCTTGGAGCAACCTGGGTTAGTGGTGCCCATGGTGGGGGCAGAATGAGATGGTCTTTAAGGTCCCTTCCAACCTAAGCCCTTCCAGGTTTCTATGATTCTATGCAGAAGCAGCTTCTCTTTACAACCTGATTTTCTGCCTACAGTGCCAAATTCATTTATTTTTTTCCCTAAGGACGTATGTTTTGGCATAATATTTTTTAAAATACCAGCAAAGTATACAGAATGCCCTCCCCCTTACTGTCCAAACCTCTCTCTTGTGCTGCCCCAAACCCAAGCAGGTACTCACCCAGGACAGAGAGGTGGAAGTCCTTCCTGGCCTCCCCTGCAGCATTGGTCACCACACACGTGTAATGTCCCTCGTCTGCTGAGCCCGCAGGGCTGAGCCGCAGTGTCCGGCCCCCTGAGACAGCCAAAACAGCATCAGAGTCCTGCTCTGCCCATCAGCACCATCCCACGGCACACAGGGCACACACACCCTGCTCTGCCACCCAGCACCATCCCAGGGCACACACACACCCTGCTCTGCCACCCAGCACCATCCCAGGGCTGGGCAGGGCACACACACCCTGCTCTGCCACCCAGCACCATCCCAGGGCACACACACACCCTGCTCTGCCCATCAGCACCATCCCAGGGCTGGGCAGGGCAGGCAGGGCACACACTCTCCCTGCTCTGCCCACCCGAAG
>VZTH01014985.1:187956-271723 GCA_013397815.1 Aleadryas rufinucha | reverse complement strand
CAGCACCATCCCAGGGCTGGGCAGGGCACACACACACCCTGCTCTGCCACCCAGCACCATCCCAGGGCTGGGCAGGGCACACACACCCTGCTCTGCCCCACCAGCACCATCCCAGGGCTGGGCAGGGCACACACACACCCTGCTCTGCACACCCAGGGCTGGGCAGGGCACACACACCCTGCTCCCCTGCATGGGATTGATGGATCAGCAACTGGGATGTGGCAGGAAGGCTGTGCTTGCAACACACACTTCTGGGAAGGAAATTGGGACAGCACACAGTGCCTCAGACAGCAGAGTTTTCACTCACAAAAGTGCTTTGCTATACTGAGATTCTAGATGGATATTCAGGAAAATTAATAATGCCTCATCAGTGCTTTTTATGTGTGTACACATGTACGCACAAAAATGAGATTATTTTTATAAACACATTGTGTTATAAATACCCTTAAGGTATTTTCACATGTATAGATAAAGAATAAAATTCCAATTCTCCTTTCTAGCACTTGCATTAATTGTGCCATCAACAATATTAACAGATGATAACAGCACTGGTTTACATGCAATGGTTTCAAAGAACAGATTCCTCTAAACTCTGGAGTTGTCAGGTCACCTTTGCACAGACATGTTCATTTAAAAGTAAGATTTGCAAGTATGTTTGACCAAAGACCAGGAATATCTCTGCTTTTCCATAGCAGAGTAACTTTTCTTTCCTTGCTTTTTGGCAGAGGAACATCAGAACAGACATCAGGGAGCATTTCAGTGGGAAAGCAAAGGTGGTGGCCAGCCTGCAGCTTTTCCCAGTTTTTGGTTAGCAGCTCTCCCATCAGCAACCACTCCCTAACCCACAGCACATCTGCCCTGGGCAGCTCCTGCCTGTGGCTATCATGATGAAAGTGATGATCCTGGTCATGCACTTGGAGGAACAAACTCCTGAGCTGGTTACTGGAGGTGCCTCTGCCCAAGGAATCCTGCCTGCTGGAGGGAGCACTGGGAGACTGAGGGAGGCTCAGGTCTTCCAGCCTCGTGTCTCCCTGATCCCTTCTCCCATCCAGCCCTGCACAGGGCCAAAGCTGAAGCAGAAACCTGCCTGCAGGAGACTGTGACCTTCCCTGGCATCACACACCAGAGCACACCCACGCCTCCAGCGCTGAGGCAGGGCAGATTTTCTACACTTGGCTAAACAAAAGCTCTTCTCCTTCCTAAAGCCAGTGTGCAGTTTCAGGCACGGGCTGCATGGGAAGCAGGTAGGGTACACTGTATTTTTTTTTATTTTTCCTAGAAGATATGCAGGAAGAATCATCAAAAGCAAACATCAGTATCTGGACAATGCTCTCAGGCACTGGGTGGAGTTGTTGGGGTGTCCTGTGCAGGACCAGGAGTTGGACTGGATGGTCCTTGTGGGTCCCTTCCAGGTCAGGATATTCTGTTAGTCCATGATCTGAATTAACTGACTAAAAGCTGCCAGCAGTGTGTCCACATACTGAAATTATCTGCAATGCCAAGTATGTTTTCAATCAACAGAACCAAAATCTTGCTTTGGCAAAGTATTTAACTCCAGAATTAGAGGAGGATTGTTGTTGTTGTTGTTTTTTACAGCTGTGCAAGCACAAATAAAGCTCCAAGTGCCATGTTGGTTACAGTTCACTACCACAACGTGTAGCTTTCTGAAACACAAAGTTTGAAGGAAAACAAAGCCCCAAGTCCTGGCATGTTTCTCCTCCCACACAGCCAACATCCAGAGACAATAAACATCTTTTTGTCTCTCCCTTCCCAACTCGGCGATCCGGGAGGTGAGATGAGTGTGGGTGTAGAAAGCAACAGACAGGACAGACACAATCAAGCCCAGAAGATGTTATTTTTGTTGATGGCAGCTTGACACAGAAAGGAACGCACAGCAGCTCCAGAGCCAGGTTCACACTGGGAAATAATCACACACCCACTTCTTTTTCCATGTACCATATGCAAAAATGGGAAAGCAGAGGACAGGACTATCTGCAACATTAAAAGCTGCCTTGATTAACATATCCTGAAGCTTATCAGCTTCAAATGCAGTCTCAGCTGAGTTCTTGAACATCTTCCAGCTCTCTACCTGTCTGATAGTTTTCTTAGGTTCATGATGCAGGCTTTGCATGGTGCCTATCACAGAGTATTAGAAACTTCATCAAAACTTATTGTCATGAGATTTCCACTTGCCAGTGGCAAACCCAAGGTCAAAGAAACCACACGGCCAGAAATGGTTTTACATGCACTCATCTCTGAGGCTCCCTTTGGTTTCATATACAGACCCACAGAAATGAAAGATGTGCTTTGGTTTTTGTCATTTGTTCTTTCAAAGATTTTTCCTCTTTAAATGGCAGAACAAGTGCGAAGAGGAAGAGGTGGAGAAAAATAAAACGCAGAGCTAATGGAGTGTATTTCTGGGGATGACAAAGTGAGATGTTGCCATCTGCCCTCCAGCTTTTGTACCTGAGAGGATTCGCACCGAGCTGCTCAAGGTGATGGGCAACCCATTCTTGAGCCACGTTATTGCTGGCAAGGGGATTCCTGAGGCTTCACAAACCAGGGAGATTGGATTCTTCTCCACNGTGTTTAAAGAGAGATTGGATGTGGCACTCACTGCCATGGTTTAGTTTAGTTGAGGTGCTGGGGCATGGGTTGGACTCTATGATCTTAAATGTCTCTTCCAGCCTGGTGATTCTGTGATTCTGGTTATCTCCAGTAGGGAAGCAACTGGGAGTGGGTTGATATTAACAAAGAGAGAGGTATGATTTTAAAATATTCAAGAGTTACAAACTTGGATTTGGGCTTTTCCTAACACTGCCACTGGAGCTGCAGATCCAGGAGGTGCACTAAGCTCCACACCATTGCTTGGCCACCCAGGGGTGAATTTCCACGTGCCCCAGGTGGCCCCACTCACCGTGNCAGACATCAGGGAGCATTTCAGTGGGAAAGCAAAGGTGGTGGCCAGCCTGCAGCTTTTCCCAGTTTTTGGTTAGCAGCTCTCCCATCAGCAACCACTCCCTAACCCACAGCACATCTGCCCTGGGCAGCTCCTGCCTGTGGCTATCATGATGAAAGTGATGATCCTGGTCATGCACTTGGAGGAACAAACTCCTGAGCTAGTTACTGGAGGTGCCTCTGCCCAAGGAATCCTGCCTGCTGGAGGGAGCACTGGGAGACTGAGGGAGGCTCAGGTCTTCCAGCCTCGTGTCTCCCTGATCCCTTCTCCCATCCAGCCCTGCACAGGGCCAAAGCTGAAGCAGAAACCTGCCTGCAGGAGACTGTGACCTTCCCTGGCATCACACACCAGAGCACACCCACGCCTCCAGCGCTGAGGCAGGGCAGATTTTCTACACTTGGCTAAACAAAAGCTCTTCTCCTTCCTAAAGCCAGTGTGCAGCTTCAGGCACGGGCTGCATGGGAAGCAGGTAGGGTACACTGTATTTTTTTTTATTTTTCCTAGAAGATATGCAGGAAGAATCATCAAAAGCAAACATCAGTATCTGGACAATGCTCTCAGGCACTGGGTGGAGTTGCTGGGGTGTCCTGTGCAGGACCAGGAGTTGGACTGGATGGTCCTTGTGGGTCCCTTCCAGCTCAGGATATTCTGTTAGTCCATGATCTGAATTAACTGACTAAAAGCTGCCAGCAGTGTGTCCACATACTGAAATTATCTGCAATGCCAAGTATGTTTTCAATCAACAGAACCAAAATCTTGCTTTGGCAAAGTATTTAACTCCAGAATTAGAGGAGGATTGTTGTTGTTGTTGTTTTTTACAGCTGTGCAAGCACAAATAAAGCTCCAAGTGCCATGTTGGTTACAGTTCACTACCACAACGTGTAGCTTTCTGAAACACAAAGTTTGAAGGAAAACAAAGCCCCAAGTCCTGGCATGTTTCTCCTCCCACACAGCCAACATCCAGAGACAATAAACATCTTTTTGTCTCTCCCTTCCCAACTCGGCGATCCAGGAGGTGAGATGAGTGTGGGTGTAGAAAGCAACAGACAGGACAGAAACAATCAAGCCCAGAACATGTTATTTTTGTTGATGGCAGCTTGACACACAAAAAGGAACGCACAGCAGCTCCCAGAGCCAGGTTCACACTGGGAAATAATCACACACCCACTTCTTTTTCCATGTACCATATGCAAAAATGGGAAAGCAGAGGACAGGACTATCTGCAACATTAAAAGCTGCCTTGATTAAAATATCCTGAAGCTTATCAGCTTCAAATGCAGTCTCAGCTGAGTTCTTAAACATCTTCCAGCTCTCTACCTGTCTGATGGTTTTCTTAGGTTCATGATGCAGGCTTTGCATGGTGCCTATCACAGAGTATCAGAAACTTCATCAAAACTTATTGTCATGAGATTTCCACTTGCCAGTGGCAAACCCAAGGTCAAAGAAACCACACGGCCAGAAATGGTTTTACATGCACTCATCTCTGAGGCTCCCTTTGGTTTCATATACAGACCCACAGAAATGAAAGATGTGCTTTGGTTTTTGTCATTTGTTCTTTCAAAGATTTTTCCTCTTTAAATGGCAGAACAAGTGCAAAGAGGAAGAGGTGGAGAAAAATAAAATGCAGAGCTAAGGGAGTGTATTTCTGGGGATGACAAAGTGAGATGTTGCCATCTGCCCTCCAGCTTTTGTACCTGAGAGGATTCGCACCGAGCTGTTCAAGGTGATGGGCAACCCATTCTTGAGCCACGTTATTGCTGGCAAGGGGATTCCTGAGGCTTCACAAACCAGGGAGATTGGATTCTTCTCCACAATGCTGATGTTTTCAGGCAGCTGCAGGTAACCACCAATACTTGGGGGAACTACAGCAAAGAGTAAGGAAAAGGCATACTTCAGAGCAAGTACAAATTCATTTTGCTCACAAAACACTGTGTCACCCAAATATTACTTTACTGAGGGTGAGTAGCAGGGTGTCTTGGTTAAACCTTAATTTCTCTCTCCAACACCAGCGTATTTCCCACCATGACACTCGCCCCAATAACATGTAAAATTGTACCATATCCTGGTGGCTGGACAGTGCCCAGGCAGAAAGGGACCTGGGGGTACTGATCGACAGCCATCTGAACATGAGCCAGCAGTGTTCCTTGGTGGCCAAAAAGGCCAATGGCACCTGGCCTGGATCAGGAATAGTGTGGCCAGCAGGACCAGGGCAGTCATTCTTCCCCTGTGCTCGGCACTGGTGAGGCCACACCTCGAGTGCTGTGTCCAGTTCTGGGCCCCTCAGTTCAGGAAGGACGTGGAGACGCTTGAGCAGGTCCAGAGGAGGGCAACGAGGCTGGTGAAGGGCTTGGAACACGAGCCCTGTGAGGAACAGCTGAGGGAGCTGGGGGTGTTTAGCCTGGAGAAAAGGAGACTCAGAGGTGACCTTATCACTCTCTACACCCCCCTGAAAGGTGGTTGTGGTCAGGTGGGGCTTGGTCTCTTTTTCCAGGCAACAACTGACAGAACAAGAGGACACAGCCTTAAGCTGCGCCAAGGGAAATTTAGGTTGGATATTAGGAAAGAGTTTTTTACGGAAAGAGTGATAAAATATTGGAATGGTCTACCCAGGGAGGTGGTGGAATCACCATCCATGGATGTGTTTAAAGAGAGATTGGATGTGGCACTCACTGCCATGGTTTAGTTTAGTTGAGGTGCTGGGGCATGGGTTGGACTCTATGATCTTAAATGTCTCTTCCAGCCTGGTGATTCTGTGATTCTGGTTATCTCCAGTAGGGAAGCAACTGGGAGTGGGTTGATATTAACAAAGAGAGAGGTATGATTTTAAAATATTCAAGAGTTATAAACTTGGATTTGGGCTTTTCCTAACACTGCCACTGGAGCTGCAGATCCAGGAGGTGCACTAAGCTCCACACCATTGCTTGGCCACCCAGGGGTGAATTTCCACGTGCCCCCAGGTGGCCCCACTCACCGTGGACGCTGAGGTCGTATTTCCTGTCGGCCAGCCCGGCGGCGTTGGTGGCCACGCAGACGTAGCGGCCACTGTCAGACACCTGGACACGCTCCAGCCGCAGGACGCGGCCCCCGGCCAGCACCGCCACGTCCCTGCCACTGTCACTGCCCAGCGCCCGCCCGTCNGGGGCTTGGTCTCTTTTTCCAGGCAACAACTGACAGAACAAGAGGACACAGCCTTAAGCTGCGCCAAGGGAAATTTAGGTTGGATATTAGGAAAGAGTTTTTTACGGAAAGAGTGATAAAATATTGGAATGGTCTACCCAGGGAGGTGGTGGAATCACGATCCATGGATGTGTTTAAAGAGAGATTGGATGTGGCACTCACTGCCATGGTTTAGTTTAGTTGAGGTGCTGGGGCATGGGTTGGACTCTATGATCTTAAATGTCTCTTCCAGCCTGGTGATTCTGTGATTCTGGTTATCTCCAGTAGGGAAGCAACTGGGAGTGGGTTGATATTAACAAAGAGAGAGGTATGATTTTAAAATATTCAAGAGTTATAAACTTGGATTTGGGCTTTTCCTAACACTGCCACTGGAGCTGCAGATCCAGGAGGTGCACTAAGCTCCACACCATTGCTTGGCCACCCAGGGGTGAATTTCCACGTGCCCCCAGGTGGCCCCACTCACCGTGGACGCTGAGGTCGTATTTCCTGTCGGCCAGCCCGGCGGCGTTGGTGGCCACGCAGACGTAGCGGCCACTGTCAGACACCTGGACACGCTCCAGCCGCAGGACACGGCCCCCGGCCAGCACCGCCACGTCCCTGCCACTGTCACTGCCCAGCGCCCGCCCGTCCTTCAGCCACGTCACTGCGGGCTCGGGAATGCCCTGAGCCTCACACTCCAGGGACATTTCGCTCCCCTGGGTGACAATGACCTCTGATGGGTGGGGACCGCTGTTGGATATAGTTGGTCGAGCTAGGGAAGAACAAGGGACAGAGTGTTGGAGTCAACTGGAAGCTGCACTTCAGGATCTTCACCTGCTGCTGAGCAGAATAACAGCCAATTTTCCAGAGCAGCAGGGCCAGTAAAAGACAAAACACCTCCTTTCCCCCACTCCCACTGCATAAAGTAAAAATGTTTTTTAAAATGTTAACTTACAGGCCATTTTTAAAATGCAAACAAGAGAAAAAATTAAATTAAAAAAGACTGCCCCAACACTGTCAATCCCTACAGATTTTGGAAGATTTTCTTCTCTGTGGGATTGTTTAAAAATACCTCCTTTTATTCCTGACAAAAATACAGTAAAGTCTAAGGGAATGAAGGGAAATCTGGGTTCAGTCAGTTGTCATCACTTCTGCAGTTTGGGGACAAGACTAAAGGGGTTATATCCCTGGATCGTGCACTTTCACCAGGGATATGCAATGTCTTGGTCAAGCTACGAGTCCAAATTGCCAAAATTTTAATGACTTAACACTCTCCTTGAACTACCTCTAAATTGCCCTCCAGCCAGCACTCCATCTCTGGAGATCCTGCAGCTCAACATCACTGCCCTGCTCACACTCCCACAACATTACTGAAGAGCTGGTGAACTGTGAGCAGAGTTTTCCTGGCACTTACTGTACACGTGCAGGCTGTACTCTTTGGTGGCACTCCCAGCCACGTTTGAAGCAATACAGGTGTAAGATGCAGCATCAGACCTGTCAGCAACTGCAACATGGAGCTGCCTGCCCCCAGACAGCAACCGCACCCTTCCCGACGGCTCCGGCACCACAGGAGAGCCTGCAAGAGACCTTCTGTCAGATAAAACCACACAAGTGGCCAGGAGCAAATGAAAATCACAGGGTCTAAAGTCCACTGGCTCATTCCAAAGGACTGAGTTGCACAATTGCCCATTTTAGAAGTGCTCTGTCAGAGTCTTCTCAGAGAGCAGGAACTTGGCACAAGCAGATCCTGAGGACTTTCTGTATTAACCACTGACTTCATGGGATACCCTGAGCTAAAGCACACTGACCCTCCCTCACATCCATCCAGAGTTTGGGACACCACCACTGAGCAGAAAGCTCAGCACTTTCAATAAAATGTGACTCATTTTTCAGCGTATAATTGCCTCACCCAGCACAGTCAGTGCTTAGAAAGACATGATTTAGCTTTCACACCATCTGTGTGTTGTGTGTCACAGGCTTCTGCTCAGGAAATCCTCAGCAGAAACGTGACAGCAAACTCCCACTGCATTCTCTGAACAGATTCTTCAGTCTTGGAGACCTCAGATTATCCATCTTCATCTTTCCAAACTGCAGGGAGGCTTCATGGCAGAAGGAATGCACCTGCCATGGCAGGTTTCCCTCTTGTGCATTTCAAGTCCTCTCTACAAAGTGCACCAAATGTCAAACATGCTGAATAATTTACTCCCCTTCCTTTCTGACTGCTTTTCTAGACTTTCCAGCAGGTTTAAGTCTCCTTCCTGCCATTAACTGTACACACATTAGCCTTGCAGTGCATTTACATGTCATACAAGGCCTTTCTGGCTTCCAAGAGACAGGGTTTAAAAACAACTTGATAAACTTCCTATTCTCTGAAAATGTCATGCATTAGAGAAAGTGTTTGTAATTAAAACCTGCTCTTTCCATGAGCCAAAATTAATTAAAGAGAGTACCTACCACATTGAATTGTGCTGCCTAGAAAAACACAAATATAGGTAAGATTGATTAATAACACAAGAATTACCACACTGCAGGAGTAAATTATCTTATTTTGTCTTATATTCTGTCTCCAACAATGTCAGTGCTTAAAAGAAGGTGCTGAGAATAGCTGGCTTTGTCTGCCAATTCCTAAAAAGGTGTTTGGTGATGTAACTTTAAGCCCTAAAGCAAAAGGTGTGCAGACTACTCTTGAATAAGATGGGATGAGAGAAAGGGTTCGGTGAAACCCAGAAGCAATTACTACAACTATGTGCATCTTCACCACTTGGCAGGATGCCATGGCTGCAGATTTAAAACCAGCTCAGAGAATCTGTGTTATGCAGTGGATCACAGGGCAGAGACTCAGCTCCACACCACGGGACTCCCAGTGATGCTGGCCCTGATACCTGGGATCCACAAACAAGTCTTACAATCCCAGAGTGGTTTGGGTTGGAAGGGATCTTAAAGATCATCTCATTCCAACCCCCTGCCATGGGCAAGGACACCTTCCAGTTGCTCAAAACACATCTACCCTGGCTCTGGGACACTGCCAGGGATGGGGCACCGTGCTGCTGTCCTGCTGCCCCAAGGTAAACAAACATATTAACTGCTCCACAGTCAATTTTTGTCAGCTGAGCAGTCTCAGCACTGCACTTCTCTTGCACCTTTAGGAACAGTGACACCTAATCCAAGCAGAGGTGAGATAGAGAGAAGGGCATAATCTGCTCCTGGAGTTCGTTTTACTCAATGTCAGGGCTGTGCAGATACCTGCATGCTTGAGCTCCTCAGAACACACCATCCAAAATGTACACAAGATGAAAAGAAAACCCAGCAGGTCAGAATTATCCCATTTGCTTTATAAAACAGACAATGGGCAGTTACCCACCATTCTTTTTCCAGGTGAGACTGGGTGGTGGGATGCCACTGGACTCACAGATCAGGCTAACCAAGCTCCCTTCAGTGACTGTCAGCTGAGAGCTGTCATCCGAGACAGAAATACTTGGTGACACTGCAAAGAAAAGCCAAATAAGTGCAGCATTTGAAACAACACACTATCAGCCAGCAGCAAACCCCAAATAACCCTCATGCAAATCTCTCCCATTCAGCTCTGAAGCAATGACAAGGACTGTCTCCTCAATGCTAACCAGGCCCTGGGTAGGGAACAATACACTTGGGAATGACTGCATCCATCCTTCTGGGCTCTGAGGGCTGCTGCATGCACAGGCTTTATTTTGGGCTGCCTTTGAATGGACTTTACTGCACAAAGCTGATTTGGGGAACTTTTATCAACTGACTCCAACTCTAAGAGCCTGCCTCATTCATTGCCTCAGCTAATAAACCCACAGAGATCATCATCAGTAACTTAAAATTCAGCCTATGTCTTTCCTTTGAATTTTTCCTGCATCAGCACACTGGCTGCCACATCCAAGGCTATGGATCCCACCCCTATCATCACCCTCCTGCAACAGAGGGATCTTTGCTTTACAGCTCTGTGACTCTATACCAGCTGCAGACAAAAGGGACCAGTGTTTTACTCTGATTCTTAAAGTCTTAAAGCACTTTGGTTCAATCCCTAGGGAAGGGCTAACTGCCTGCTAGGAATCAGGGAACCATTTTCATCAGATGAAAATAGCGTAGGTAGAGACCAAAAAAAAGCGAAGGAAAATGTAGGTTGAACCTGGCAAATAAAACCTCCCCGGTGAACAATTTATGCAGCACATTTTTAAGGCATGTGACAGTAGCCAGCTTCACCTCCTGACACCTCCAGCTCTACAGCAGCAACCACATGTGTGGGGTTTGAAACAACACTGCCAAGAGCCTTGTGGTACTGTCTGATTTACTCTTGATTTGCCCTGCTTCCAGTCAGGACAAGCCTGTGCCATTCTCTTCATTTAACTCATGGGCTGGCTCCTGGATCCACACTCAGCTGTCAGGATCTCACCAATCCTCAGAAGGATACATTTCCTGGATTTAAAACCTCAAAATATGGCAAGGAGGACTTTGGGTGCTGGGGCATAAATGAAAACTGTAATTCCAAACAATTATCCACACATGGGTTTCACAGGCAGCCTGTGGTTTCTATCAAGCTTATCCCATCAAAGCTGCTAACTAGCAAAGAATTATCCCTCTACTCAAATCCTACTGGAATGGTCTTACTGCACAAAGCAACAAATCCCACTGCCTCCAGCAAAGGTCCTGTGCAAATATCTGGGAGGGAGAGACGAGAGCAGAGGTTGACCTGCACAGTATTTGCTGCAGCATGGGTAAATGGCATGGCACTGCAACACCCACCTCTAACTCATATGCCATGAATGGGTCTTTTAATAATGACAGACTTGAAATCTGCACTAAAAAAACGTCATTTCAGTGTTACAAACCCTGGTAGGTAATTCTAGTCTTGTGACTCCAAAGCAAGAAATTGATTTATAATAGCAAAACAGGGACATTTCAATTTGTACATGGGAAGAAAATGATAGTGCAGAAAATCCCCTAAAAAACAATTATTAAAATAATGTCCTAAGCCACATTCATTACAGAGCCATAGAAAAAAATTATTGAAGCTCTTTTTATGATTCAGCAACAATAAGTTTGTAGAGCAAATAAAGCTAGGTAAGGCAGCTTTTACTGATCTGAATTTTCAATGCTTCAGCATTTCAATAAGTGGGAAGTTGGAATGTTACTTTAAACGGCATTAAAGCTATGGATCCAAACCCAGTTATTTATCATAGAATCATACATCACAGAATGGTGTGGGCTGGAAGGGACCTTAAAGATCATCTCGTTCCAACCCTCTGCCAGGAGCAGGGATGCCACTCACTAGTTATAGCTCTAACTACTCTCATTCCTGCAAGCCCAGCAAAGGCCCGTGGAGTAACTGGTGTTAATTTAGAACTAAATAAAAGCAATTTGAAAAACGTGTGCACTGTCTTGGGCCTGTTCAAGCACAGCAAATACAACATCATCTCCCTGCACAAATACCTCAGCAACCAAGTGTTGATGAACTACACAGAATTTCAGTGCTTCACATCACAATTCAGCTCTGAGCTTCATTCCCATTCCTGGAATAAGCTTAATAAATCTTACCCCAAATATTGACATTATAGTTCTTCTCAGTTTTCCCAGCAACGTTTGTCGCTTCGCAGGTGTAGCGCCCAGTGTCCTGCACTTGAGCTCCTTCAATCTGGGGACAAAAGGAGAACCTGGGTTTCTTCTTCCTACATAATTATTCATGATATGTGCAGGGAGAGGGGGCTCAGGTTTCAAATCTATTTTTATGTTTGTTTCTCCAAATATTAGTAACAGAGCATGAACCCAGCAAGGTCTGTATGCAGACAGCTGGGGTCTCTGACATCCCTCCCTCCTCACCCACTGCTCTCTGCTGCCCTGATGCCTTGAAGTGGCTACCTCAAAACAGAGGCTAGACAAGATTAAGAGAATAAAAGCAGGGATTTATTTGAAGGGCCTTCCAAGGTACATCCTGGGCAGTCAAATGCCTCCAAGGGGCTCCACCCAAGATGGACACTGGGTCACAGGTTTTTCACATTTCTATAAGGTTGGTCCATTTGCATATCAGGGTTAATTCTCCAATTATAATTTCAGGTAGTGATGTAATTACCCGAAGTTTGCTCCTCCTGTCAGAGGCTATAGCTTACATATTTTGGGGCCTGGGACAACAAGGTGTCCTTGAGTTCACGCCCAGAGAGGGTTTGTTATGCCTAACCAGCATGAGAGAACAGTAGCTAACAGGCTGTATGAAGTTTCACAGTTACATACTGAGCGGTACAGGATTTGAAAAACATAAAAGTTAAAACCTAAGGCATCAGCCCCAGAGAGCCCAATGCTGTCCCACCTCCAGGGAGGGGCTAACTCCCCAGGAAGGAGCCCAGCCCGCCCTGCCTGCCCAGTTTACCTTCAGCACGCTCCCATCTGCAGAGATGCTCAGGCCTGGCTTCTCCAGCAAGGGCCGCCCGTCCCTGAGCCAGGCGAGGCGGGGCGGGGGCACGGCGCTGCCGCGGCACCGCAGCTCCAGCGCCTGGCCCAGCAGCACCGACACGTTCTGCTCCTCGCCCGCGATGTCCGGGGGAACTGCACCAACGCAATCACACGCTCCGTTACCTCCGAAAAGCCTCCGAGTGCAACCATTCCCCAGCACTGTCCCCAGGGGCCACATCCACAGGTCCTAAATCCCTCCGGGGATGGGGACTCCACCCCTGCCCTGGGCAGCTGTGCCAGTGACTGACCATCCTTCCTGCGAAGAAATTTTTCCTAATATCCAACCTGAACCTCCCCCGGCACAACCTGAGGTTGTTTCCTCTTGTCCTATTGCTCAAACCAAGGGGTCTTTGGGCACTGAAGACGTCCCAGAGCAAACATAATGTGGAGTTAGGGGACTTCACTTAGCAAAGATAAAATGACACTTACACCTTTCTGACACACAACTGCAGTCTCCTTTATCCTCAAAATCCTCCTTTTATACCTCAAAAACCACAACAATCATTTTAGTTACTTACAGAGTATCTTTCACACAAAATGCACACTAGTGAGGTATCAGCTACAGAGAAATCATAAGGATAAGCCAAGACTAGTAAAAAACCTCCTTGAAACGTAGCTAGAAAGGAAAATCCCCAGTATATAAAAATGGGGGAATGCATTCCTGCTATAAAGAAAAAGAGCTCACAAGAATGAAAAAGCTCACAAGATAATAAGCAGCCTCAGAAGCTGAAAGCATCTTAAGCTGCTCCAGACAGTGCCAAGAAGGATACTTGGCTTTAAGGAAACCTCTGACTTACAGAGAATTTGTCCAGAGATGGCCAAATACAGCTTAGAGAATGAGAACTAACATGGCTGGCAAGTGAGTCAATGGGTTAATGACTTAATCAACAAATCATAACCTACAATTAGCTCATGTATCAGATAATTGTATTGTGTGGAATCTACTAATTATTGCAGTTGTTGGCACTGAGCACTGTATTTACACCAGTCCTGCAGTTCATTGATAATCTCATTATTACACTATTATTTCCCAATCAGACAGCAGAAAAATTTGCTTTTGGAAGGAAAGTTTTCTGCGTAGAAATGAAAAAACCCAAAACACTGGACACTTCAATTGAAACCCAAGAGCGGTTCTTGAACAGTGGCAGGATTTAAGAAAACACATTTTTTCCCCTGTTTTTAAATTTTGTGTTTCCACAATCAGAAAAACAAAAGTAACTGAGAAAGCACCTGAGAACTAAACCTTGGAATACAGCAAGTCAGCAACTTTCCATAGGGAAAATGCTCCTGGACTGGAGTCAAAAAGAACATGGAGAAAATACTGCCCCTCAAGAAGCTGACCAAGACCAAATATAAGAACCTTTGCTGTCACATTTCCTTTGCCCTTTAGTTTTGGGATCCATTACCCCAGACACTGAGGGTCTGAGTGCACAGAACCTTGGGGTGACAAGGGAGGCAGTGGGACTGTCTGTGAGAACAAGGACACTGGGTTAATCACACACGGGAGACCAGAACGTGTCCCAAGGTGGCACTCAGGGGACAGCAAGACAGCTCTCAAGGTGGCCTGAAAAGACCAGGAACAATCAAGCTTTGTGTTTCTTGCCCAGGAAGTACAGAGCAGAGCTGCTGATTTCAGAAATTGGAAATAATTCAGGGAAAAGGCTGGTCCCTGTGGATAAGAAATATAGTGAGTGAAAAAAAAAAAATCTTTTTTTCTTTCTAGAACTCACAAAGGCCCAGATTCTTTATGAGTATTGTGGAACTGAGAATTGGAAGCTGATCCATTCCTGCAGAAGGCAAATTTATTTCCAAAGACTTTTCCACCAATTACTTTTCCTCCCGGCTAAATGAATTGAAATGTGCTCAAAAGGAAACTGAGTTTATGACACAGAGACAGACATTAAAGCATTTATTTCTAAAGGAACGGGGTTTAAAATTAATCTAATTATGTTCATAGTAACTGTAAGTAACAGAGCTTGTTCCAACTCCTGGCTCAGTGCACATTTCCAACCAACCCAGCTCCAACTGTACTCCGAATTATTTTCCTCCTGCGGCTTCTTAATTAGATTGCCCTTATGAGGCAAATCTGAAGAGCAATATTACTTTTTGGTGACAGCCTCACTCAAGCTGGTCCTGCAGCTGAGCTCAACTCTGGCCAGCTTCTAATACAACACTAATTTTAAACATACACAACTCCTAACTAACTCTCTTCATTTCCTCCAGCTAAAATGGACAGAGGTTCCAAAAAATAAAAGAGGAATAACAAATATATCTATGTCACATTACACAGACACACACACCTGTCCTCAAACTCCAAAGGAGACCCTGACATTCCTTCCTCTAGAAATAAAATGTTCCAGTCTATGTTAACCCAGGCTCACTTGCCACAGCTGAGCCCTGGATTTCTGAACTGCCCCTTCCAGATGCAAAAGTCACCAGGACTTCAGTCAGGGGTACCCTAACCAAGAGAGGCAATTCTGAAAGCCCAACTCAGGAACAAATAACCTGACCAGCTGTCCCTGCTCAGAATCCATCCCAACTCCTAACTTTTCTTGCAAGGTTTTCCACTTGGGATTGCCATAATGCTGGAGACTGACAGAGTCCAACCACTGACCTACTGAAAGCAGAAGCAAAACCACAAAGGTGCCTCAATTCCAAATGCCTCCCTACACATCTGGTACCGTAACATTTCTAAAACAAACGGCAGATTATTGTTCATCCTCATTTCACATACCGTTCATCCTCAGCAGAGCTGGATGGGGAACTCCCAGTGACTCTTTCCAGTGCAATAAAGACAACAGAGCACTGGCCCCAAGAGCATCTCTCACCTGGCAGATCTACGTGGTTTTACACAAACTCATATTTTCTTTTATCATTTATAAATGAGCTTTTAGGCATTAAACTTGTGAATTCACTACTGCAGTTACATTTCTTCAAGGATACACAGAAGGACACACCTACATGCTTTAGTAAATGAGGGTGGATGTGCATGTATTTATGTTTTAACTTCCATACACACACCCCTCCTCCCCACCTGGCCTTCCATTATGGGTTGGGATTGGTTTTACTCAGTGCTGCTCAGGGTCTGGGCTCAGTAAATTAAAGCTCCAAGAACAGCTGTCAGGACCAAAAGGAAGACATCTGTCACTCACCATAAACGCGCAGGTCGATGTCCCTCTGGCTCTCCCCCGCAGCGTTGACAGCCACACACGTGTATGTCCCCGTGTCACTGAGCTGGGCACTGGGCAGTGCCAGCACCCGGCCCCCAGACAGGACCTGCAACAGGAGCACAGCACCTTCACACACACCCCAGGGTCAAACACAAGCAGGGGGAGCACTCAGGGTTCATTTCAAAATGAAACACTTCTTCCCCCACTGCTTCCCACCATCCTCCTGCTCTCTATGTTCTTCCAAGTGTTCTCTTCTAATCCAGACTTGCAAAAGAAGAACCCTAACTCCATGCCAGTCCATAGGGAGCTCCTGGCATTCTCAAGACTTGACAGGATCTGGACACCCCTCCCTCCCACCAGCTTCAAACATGCTGCCACACCTTTTGTCTGTGCCCTGAGCTATCCCTACAGAACACAAATTTCCTCTCTTCCCTCTCAGATTGTACAATTAGCTTCCAAAAATCAACCATGGCTTCTTGTTTTACCTCTGAAATATCTCCTTATATCAGAGGTTGGTTTTCTTTTCTGAATTACTGTTGTATGTAATGAGCTCTCCAGATGTCTTCAGCAGAGGAATTTGGTCCAATTTCCTCTTCTTCCCAGTAAGTGGAAAATGTGTTGATGCAAACTTACTCAGCACGACATCAGCTGAAAGGACCACTTTATTTCAATACCTCTCTATCTTCCACTTCACACAGTAATTACTGGAGCTAAACTGACACAAACAACCCAGAGCAAAAGGCCTTATATTTTTATTCCAAATCCTCTGACTTATTCTCTTCCATTAAACTACATTGACTTAAAAGCCTCCTCCCACAACAGGGAACACCAGACAGAGCAGGACCTGGTACCTGGAGTCCGTTGCTGACGCTGGACACGGGGCTCCCATCCTTCAGCCATGTCAGGATAGGGGCAGGGATGCCTCTGGCTTCACACTCCAGCCTCACTGCATTATTGACCACCACTGTCACCATGTCACTGCTGCCAGAGATGGATGGGGGGACTGGAAAAAAAACCACAGAAAAAGGGCTGTAACAGCTACAGAAGAGCATTAATCACAATGAAATTAAATAGGCTGCCTAGTTTTGGATGTTATTTCTCTTTTCTCATGTTATTCCTACTGAACTCTTGTCACGTTTTTGCTCTTTGCCAGATCCTGCTCTTCCCTTGCACGAGCAGGCAGATAACTGCAGTGAAGCTACCATGAGCAAGGTATGTGGGACTGGGCCCATAGCCCAGAGAACAGCTGTGAAACCCAGGAACCACACCATAAAGCCAGAAAATATTCCCTCAAACTTTTCCTCTATTCCATTTAGACCTTGTGAAAGGCTTTAGGAGTGGTGGGGATTAAAGAAAGGAGTTTACCATATACACCACATAAAGCAAATCCATACATAGAGTGATAAACTGGCCTGGCAGAGCATATGGGAACGTTTACCAGATTAGACTGGAAAACATCTGCCTGTCTGATGACACAAAACATTGTAATGGAAAATCTAAAGCACTTACTCTAGGCACACAGTCTAGCAAACGTTGTAGGGCTCAGGTAGAAAGGGAGACAAGAATCACTAAAAAAGGAAGATGTTTCATGTGCTAGGAGAATCAAAATTATTCTATTTGCTCCTACCACTAATAACTTAGTGATAAAGTTTGAAAGTCAGTATCAGATGAAAACTCAATGCTTGAAGCCACTCCTGCAAAGAGATGAGAATGGTGTGAGCTACTCATACATATCCCCCTGTGTGAGGGGAGAAAACATGTATAAATTCTGCACTGAAAATAAGAGCCATTAATGAATTCAGCAACCTCTAGGAGCCTGTAACTCAGGTTGTGGCTGCCCCATCTCTTCAAGTGTTCAAGGCCAGGTTGAACAGGGCTTGGAGCAACCTTGGGCTAGTGGAAGGTGTCCCTGTCCATGGCAGGGGGTGGAACTGGATGGGCTTTAAGGTCCCTTCCAACCCAAACCATTCCATGATTCTTTGATTCTCCTCACTCTTACATGTATTTCAGGAATAGCAGTAAGGGCAGAAAAAAGGCACAGGATTTTAAAATTTTATAATCTTTTCCCCACAAACAGAGTTCCTCCTACTGCAGTGCAATGGCATTCGTTGTTCTGAAATGCCCGAGAAAGCTATAGTGGGGAGAAAGAAGTGAAAAAACCTAACACAATGAAATCCTATTGTGATTGTACTAAACTGGAATTCCACCTGCTTCCTTCAGTTGGCCTCCTCGGTTCCATTCAGTGTTAAGCCTGCAGTATCAAGCATTGTTTTAATGCCAAAAAGATCTGATAACACTATTAACAACAGAAACTGGTGAATAAGACCAATAGTTGACCAAGTCAGGTGCTCGTGGAAATCCAGAGCAGCCGTTCCATAAACGCAGCACAACTTTCAGTACTTGGCATTTGAGCCTGCTCTCCATTAAGGAGTCATTGCTTCCACAGGTAAAGAGGGCAAAACCCTCAAGTTTTGTCTTCTCAAACTCATAAACTCTATGGACAGTGGATGACAAACCCATGGACGGTGAATTCCAGCAGCTCTCCACTCTCAGCCTGGTGGGACACGAGCTGAATGAAGCAGGTTCATGGACAGGAGTTTGATGCAATTAGCTCCTTTGATGCAATTAGTTGTGGCTGCAACTGCACGTACTCTGTTCTAGAAGGAGAAGCTCTGTGTCCTAGTCAGAAAGTTTTAGCTCCCTAGAAAACTCTGGACACGTTCACTGGAATTCCACCACCCCTAAAAAGACGCACATGTACTGAGGGGTTATGTTTCATTTAACTGGAATAATGACCTTAGCTCTAACGAGTTCCTGGGAATTAATCACTGGGTGGGGTTAATTGCCTTTGACTGTGTCTTGTGCCATCAGTTTTTCCCACGATGGTCATTAAATCCATGGAAACGCACTGCCCAAGTCATTAATGAACATTAATAGGAACTATATACTCTGTGTGCATCTCAGCTAGGGACACTGTGCCAAATTTGGGCCACACTTTTGCATGAAGACTCCCACAGAAAACCAGCTACATGTACATGCATGTATCAAAGATAAGAATTTTAGATTATGGCCACATCCAAAAGCCACTGAAATTACTGGAAAAGCTCCAATTTGGCTTTTGCTCAGGTGTCTCATGTCAGCTAACACCCACACTTCCACATCATCTTATTAGACACAGTACATTTTTCTTTAAAACTCCTGGATTATGAAAGAGCATTTGACCTGTGTCCTTTGTCTATTGTGAGCTTCAAAGTCACCTACAACAAACCCCAGCAACTGCCAGGCCCTCCAAATTGCTCAAGTGATCCCTTAAACAAAATACCTCTCCCACAAATTCCTTCTTCCTAGAAATGCCTTTCCTTGGCACATTTTCTGCATTCAAAACACCTATTCTAGTGTCAGTGAAGAGCATGGAGTGCCAGGACAAGGGGGAATGGTTTCCCACTGCCAGAGGGCAGGGTTAGATGGGATATTGGGAAGGAATTCCTGGCTGTGAGGGTGAGGAGGGCCCTGGAATGGAATTTCCAGAGAAGCTGTGGCTGCCCCTGGATCCCTGGAAGTGTCCAAGGCCAGGCTGGACGGGGCTTGGAGGAACCTGGGCTAGTAGAAGGTGTCCCTGGCCATGGCAGGAGGTGGCACTGGATGGAGTTTAAGATCCCTTCCACCCCAAACCATCCTGGAATTCTGTGGTCATGTGATGAGTGACACCAAGTCTGTTAAGCAGACTGGAGAAGGAGGAAAGCAAAGGTGGAGCTTGCATGTGTTATTCCTAAGTGTCACAATACAGGGCAAGAGGAAACAGCCTCAAGTTGTGCTGGGGGTGGGGAGGCTAATTTGGGTATTAGGACAAATTTCTTCGTGGATAGAGGGTAGTCAGACACTGGCACAGCTGTCCAGGGCAATGGTGGATGGCACTCAGAGGGATTTAAAAGCTGTGTGGATGTGGCACTTGGGGACATGGGTCAGCGGTGGCCTTGGTGGCACTGGGGGAACGGTTGGACTCGATGCTCTCAGAGGTGTTTGGCAAGCTCCAGGAGGGACAGTTCCGTGGTTCTGCACTCACCATGGACCTGGAGGCTGTAGAGCAGCTCGGCCGTGCCCGCGGCGTTGGCAGCCAGGCACCTGTAGAGGCCGGAGTCGGCCACCTGCGCGCCCTCGATGTGCAGCACCTGCCCCCTGTCACCCAGGGCACGCCCGTCCTTGGACCATGAGACAGCTGTGGGGGAGGAACGGGGACAAGTCACCGAGAACCCCGACAAACACGGCACCACAGAGCCACCACCCCGGCCACCTCAGCTCTCACACACCACAGCCACCTCTAACTGTCAGTGGCTGTCGCTGTTATCGCGAGGAGGGAGAGGGAACGTGCACTGACTCGGTCCAGGAAGCAGGGAGAAGTTTCTTTATTTAATTATATACAGCTCCTTTTATACTTTAGTGTTCTTGCATGGTGTAAGGACATTGGACCTCTGGTCATCCACCTCCCAGAGTGACTGGTCAATTCTCCCAACACCCATTTCAAAATATTTCTCTAGTCAGTATCATAACAATTCTACAAACAACTGCAGGTGCAAGATAGAAAGAATAGTTTACAGAAAACCATAATATTGTTTTGAATAGCTTGCATGGGAAAGACAGAGCTCTCACAAAATGTTGCAGTCTCACAGAATACTGCAGAAAGCTGGAAAATTTCTCTGCTGAAAGCTTTTCAGCATCCACAAGTGGCAGTGTCAATCATGATTAAGTAAGTAAATAAAATGTAACAGAAAATTAGGAAATTGGAAGATTTGTACAAAATATTGACTATGCTCCAGAATTCAACAGCAATTTGGACACTATCATCCACACCCCCCCAATATATTTATGGAAAAGTGTTCTGAAATTGAAAAATTATCATGCAAAGCAAATTACAGGAAATTTACTTATCTTATACCAAGGTAAAGAGCAGCTGTTTAAAACCACACAAAAATATGAAGGTGTCCCTTCATATTGGAAGGAGATGAGCTTTCAGGTCCCTTCCAACCCAAACCATCCAGTGATACTATAATACAGGGGGATCTATCCAGGGATTCTATAATATATATCAAAATTTTTTACCTTTTACCCTAAATTATCACTACATTAAACTGAACTACCTGGGACAAAGAATCAGAATGTAAGCAACCAAATCAAAATGCAACTGGCAGGTTGAAAAACCAAAAATAAAGAGGAGAAAACTGGCGTTACTGCAGAAAAAAATTTTATAGGAAGTTGATAACCAAGAAAATCTGTGGATTTTGCATCTCAGCCAAAAGATGGCACCATCCATCAGGAGAATGGGTCACTGAGGCTTTGTTGGCACCACTTCACTACTCAGATGAAATTACTACTCATGGAAGGATTACCTGTAATACACAAGGGGTTCTGGGAAAGACTCACACCCCCAAAGTGCTCTGGCCTGACTGATGGACAAGATTTGCACACAGCTTCTCTCTCTTGCAGTGGGATGCTGTGCTCTTACTTTCCTGACTAATGTTATATCTTGACAACAGGATGTGCCATCACAGCATACCAGGGGTGACCAAATTGTTCTTATTGCATAAGTTATCTAAAATCCATGGTTTTAACTGTTTGTTCTAAAATAACTGAAAATTTGGAGTAAAAAAGGAGAAAAAAAAATTTTAAATGACTGTAAAATAGATATAAAATTCTTATGCTTTTATAACATTTTACTTCCTCAATATTTTAATTTTTTTTAAATGTAACTATAAATTATTCGAGCAAGTAATACTTAGCTGTGAATTCATTCTTAAAAAGGCAGAAAAGGAGAAGCTGGATGCACATCTGAAATGCAATAACACCTTTCTTCTGAAAATGTTGCTATAATCAGCACAAGAATAATTTGCTATATTAGATATAAGCTCTTAGTAACTATTCCCCCCGTTTTGCCCTACAATAATTAACACAGCAAATTGCTCTCATAATAACATATCTTTTTGTACCTTATCAGGTAACAAAACCTACACATTAAAAAATCCTAGACATGGGCACACTTGACAGGCACACTCAATCCATGAAGTATTTTAAATGTGCCTTACACTAACAAATGCTGACCTGACAGGAGATAAAAGTGCATGTGTTTAAAGCTCATTCAGTAGAAATTCAACAGTGCTCCTGCCTGTGGACAGGGCATCCCAAGGGAATAGATTATCCTTGTGATATGTTTTCACTCATTTATCAGTGGGGATCACTGAATTCCTCAATCCCTCCTCCCCGTCAACCCATACATTGACATTTCCCATCACACAGTTTCTAGCTGGTTTAAAACCACACAATTAGCTCCATGTTCAGCACATCCATTACTTTCCAAAGACACATGAAAGTGAAACCCTTTATGAGATGTTCCCTGAGGTGCACATGGATACCTGGCTGAGGGTTCCCAGATGCTCTGCATTCAAGATGGATTGGATTATTCACCACCACTGTTTCATTAAATGTTTTTCCTGCATCTTCCAGACTGGGTGGTTCTGGGAAAAGACAAAGGCAGCAGGTTTTCATTAATTCAGCCACCCAGCTAGCAGAGCACCCAATCACAAAGTCATCTACCCTTGGAGAAACTTTGGGCAGTGAGTTGCACAAGCTTCAACTGCTGGATGACCAAGGAATTTCTCCAGAAAGTTCATCTCTGAAATGGGAATACTCTCTATTTAAATAATCTCATTAGTGGTAAGAGGAATAAAATATTATTTTTGTTAATTTTTTTTTTCAGGAAAAATGGAACTTAAAGTAGATTTGCAAGTAATGGGTACACAACACAGAACAGCAATTCTTTCTTGTGGCAAGCTCCTCTCACTTCACCTGGTGAGAGTAAACTGAGTGGTGTAAACAGCTTTTACCTTCTTCAAGTTCAGAAATCTGAAACATGAAAGAAACACCAGATAATGACACTTTGAACATGAAGACTGACAGCAAAGGAGAGCTTTATGAGCATGGGACTGACACTAAAATCAGTTGTGATGCAATTATCACAGGCTGAGTGTGGCTTCTCTTTCTAAGTCTCATCCACAGAGACTCTGCAACCTCTCCTTCAGTTTAGCATTTTCCAGTTACTGGCCTGGTTTGGCAACAAAAGTCAACAGCCATACTCTGTGAGAATACTGCCACAGTCTGTTCCTGCACCTCCTGAGGATTCCCACACCTCCTTTGAGGACCGGGTCACATCAGCAATGCACAGCACTTCGTGACCACTTCTGAGCCAAATACACATAAATCATGGTGAGAGCATTTATTAAATTCACATGCAAACCACAGCTTCTCAAGTTTCCCTGATTCTTTTCATACTGTTTTTAGCTGCAAAAGAAAATTCCTCTTAAACAGGCTGAAAAATCCCCTCGCAGGAAAATGTTCCTTTCTCAGAAAAGTTATTCCCGTAAAAATTTCCCATTGCAGGGTCACGGGGAATACCAACATCCACAAAAAGCCTGGATGAAATTAGTAATGCCAGTGGTGGTACATCACACATTGATTCACAGAGTACCCATGTGAAGGGTAGGTTAGTAGGAGTGTGTTTGGCTTTTTGGGATACTGCTGAGCAGCAGCGGTACCTGGAAAGACATTCATTCATTCATTTCTGTGTCCTCTGGTATCACAGGAGAGGCCAAACCCTACAAAAGCCAGTTTTTCCCCTCAATCCTTACTAATGGAGTGAGACAGAGAAAGAGAACTGAGAGGTGGATGTGCAGAGCCAGGAGAAAAGCCAGAGCAAAGTGAGCTGCAGGACAGCCCCGTTGGGCGGCATTACCGTGCACGTGGAGCCGCGTGTGCTGCTGGGCCTCCCCCGCCGCGTTGGTGGCCACGCAGGTGTAGCGGGCAGCGTCTCCGGGCAGGGCCTTGCCAAGCTGCAGGACACGGCCCGAGGCTTCCAGCTGTTCCCAAACACAGAGAGGAGCCGTGTGACACCGCTGCCCCCGTGTGACACCGCTGTCCCCGGCACAGCCGCTCGGCGAGAGGGCAAACGGACACGGCCAGGCTCATCCCCTCCCAACCCTGGCTCATGGAAAGAGGGAATTGCTGGGTCAGAGATGCCAGAGGCCCTGGGACAGCAGCATCAGGAGCTGTACAGGTGTGAGATCCACCTGGTGAGGGGCAGGCAGGCAAAGGAGACTGCAGGCAAGATGCCAAAAACTGCTCCAGCCACGGGAAATCAAAGCCATTGCATGCACTCACCCCTGGAGCATGGGAGAATTGGGGAGGGCTCTTCATGGAAAGGCAGGATCTCACCAGGAGAAGGGAATTACAGGTAGCTGCTACAGTGATTACAGAACAGCTCAGCTAATCCCACCTCACAGGGATGAGTGGCTAGAGCCACCTCACAATCAGCAGATAACCATTTGACCTTGAAGGGCAAAGTATAACTGGAAGGAGACAGATTCTGAATTCCAGTCATGGACTCTCCTGATAAGAGATGTCCAATGGGATTCAGTCTACTAAACACTGCTGTTACCTGAGACACCACTCCAGGCAGGTAAAAAACCCCTCACTCTGCAGGATGGCTCTTAAGCACTTTTGTATCAGAGGGTGAGGGAAGCAAAAGGAGAAGAAGCACTAACATGTGTAACTTACTGCAATTACCTTCCATGGTTTGGATCCCATAAAACAATCATGCTTACTCTGATATTTCCCCTGGCTGTGTTTACTGGCTGTCCATCTTTTAACCAGGTTATGGAAGGGCTGGGGATGCCACTGGCTATGCACTGCAGCGTCACAGGCTTGTGGAGCACAACTGCTCTCTCGGAAGGCCCAGCTGATTTAATGGTTGGAGGAACTGCAAAAAGCACCAGAAACAAAAATGATGCATCATTTAAACATGTACATTTAAATATATAGAAGCCATATCCCAGAGGTAAGTGCAGCTTTACTTCTACTTCCAGATCTAGTGGAAGGTGTCCCTGCCATGGCTGGTGTCCAACCCAAACCATTCTATGATTCTATTTCATCTAATCTCCTCTCCAGTTTTTCAACCTGCTAATGCAAATAAACATTTATAGATAGTTTGAGCACCTTCTTGCCAGTGTTTTGGAATAAAAGCAGTCTGCTGCTTCCTGCCCACCATGATTAACCTACCATGCACTGTAACATCAAATTCCTTTTCGTGTTCTCCCGCCTTGTTTGCAGCCACACACTTGTAGCGGCCGCTGTCTGACACTTGAGCTTGAGAGATTACAAGTTTCTGTCCATTTAACAAGACCTTGTGTCCAGCCTCCTCTCCAACTGGTTGACCATCTTTGAACCACCTACCAAAAAGAAAGTTCCATCTCAGATGTCTGTGAAAGTAAAATCAACAACACTCCTAAAATATGCACAGTTCTATTAAACAGAATGCCTCAGTAACTCTGTTTGCATTTCCAGGGAAGTCTGGAGGTGTCAGGTTGTATTCCCCTTGTCTGAGTGCCATGGATTGAAGGGTTTATCAGAAGGGAGTACTGGGGAACAGCCAGACAATGTCAGAAAGGTGACAGCACATACCACCAGAGGCAGAGAGGACCTCCAAAGCAAGAGCAATCATGGGTGACAGAAGAAAAGGGCACATTAAGTTGCATTAGCAAAGGACTTACAGTTTTGTCTGCCCATGTGTTCTACCCTTATCTCCAGACATGGATATTGGCACCACAAACCAAACTACTTTAAAATAAAATCCTGATGTTGCCAATTGAGTGCCTGATGGTGTTATCAGTGGAGCCAGGAGCTTGTCCTCTACTCATTAACCACCAACTGATTAACACAGTGGGCTCATAAAGCTCACCTAACCAACCAGCAGCTTTCTTTGTATTTTTTCTGTCATACCAGTGCCCTTACATGATAGTTGGTGAGGGCATCCCTCTTGCTGAACAATCCAGCTCCAAAGGGCTATGGAGAATCACAATGTAGCCCAAGAGCTCATCTCCACCTTCCACAAATGGTGGCACTGTAAGAGAGAAAAATCCATCAAGAGAAACATTTACACATCACAAACATCAAACAAGTCTCTCTCAAATAGCATTGTTAAACACACACTGATTCATTAGGAACCACTGCTCCTTTCTGAAGGGAAACATCTGCCCAGTGACATTTTGTGGCTTCAAATTACTGTTCTCACTTTTTTACTGTTTCTTGTTTGCTTGGGTTTTCCAGATTCTGTCAGAAGAACCTTGTGAATGGGTGGGAAGGGGGGGGCTTTTAGCACCCTCTGTCAGGAGAAGGAGAAAACAAAGGTGCAGAGAATCCTCTTCCAGGTCCTCTTCACCCTGTCTCATCCTCTCTGGGAAGGAAGCACTGTCACACAGCTCCTCCACTACCAAGACCAGTGACATTTACCTGCAGAAGCAGAAGGGATGCTCTGCATCTGCATTCAGTATTATGTTCAAGTGAGCAAAACCTAAAAAATACTTCTTTACAGTTCTCTTCCATGTCAGGAGAAGGTGATGCACATTTTTGTACGTTCATTTACCTCAAGACATTCAGAAGGGACTGCTGAGATACAGACTGGGGTAATGGATTCAAGGGACACAGAAGAAAGAGTATTTTTTTCAGTATAAGGTTCAAAACTTGCACCACACAACTCAAATTCAGAGAAAGACATCCTCTCCCAGAGGCAACTACTCAGCCATATTTTTAATGGATTTCTGTGGTTTTCTTCCCTGAAGACAAGTAAGAAGAATTTTAGAGGTTACTGAGAATAATATTTACCTACCACACGCACAAAAATCCTTCAAGAACTAACCTGAAAGTACAAGTCTTCAACTGTCCTGCAGCCCTGGACAGAAAAGTTGTGCAGTGCCCAGGTTCAGCTAGATACAGACCGTGACTAACTGATCTTAACACATTGATACCAATGGAAATGAAACCACAGGTTTTATGGAGCTTTTCCATCTTAGATTTATGGGAATCTGATAAATCTGTAGCTCACACACCTAAGATTTCAACGTCATACTTGATTTCTTGTTCTCCAGCTATGCTTGTGGCCACACACCAGTACTGGCCCCGGTCAGCCTCGACGGCGTTCAGGATCTCCAGCTGCTTCCCCCCGGCCAGGACACGGAGCTTGTCACTTGCTTTCACAGGAACCCCATCTTTTAACCACGTCAGGAGAGGGGCAGGGTTGCCAGCAGCCTTGCACTCCAACGTCAGGGAATTCCCAGCAACCACCTGCCTGCTCTGGGCTGTGTCAGCATCGCCCTCGATTACTGGAGGAACTGCAGAAAGGAAAAAATATACTGCAAGCTATTCATTCTGTAGGGAGAAAATGTATTAAGAGAAAATGGGTTCGTTCCACCCACTCTGGCTCCATCTGCCATCACGTCACGCACAATTTCACAGGAGAATTTGCTGCTGGGGCAAGGCAAGGCAGAGAAGTCAAATGATGTAGTTCAAAATGGACCAGTTGTATAAAACAGAGGATATGCAGGACTTTGAGAGGGAAGAACTAGACAAGAAAGACTTAAAAGAGTACACTAAAGATCCCACCCAGAGTGGTTCTTTCAAGTAAGTACAGTTTAGCATGCAGACGTGAGATAGAGATGGATATACATGGAAAAGAAATAGCTGAGTAGAAGAAAGCATGGTACCAAGGCTGGTGAAGGGAGGGCAGGGTTAGACAGGATATTGGGAAGGAATTCTTGGCTGTGAGGTGCTGAGGCCCTGGCACAGGATGCCCAGAAAAGCTGTGGCTGCCCCTGGATCCCTGGAAGTGTCCAAGGCCAGGATGGTCAGGGCTTGAAGCACCCTGGGATAGTGGAAGGTGTCCCTGCCCATGGCAGGGGTGGGACTGGATGGGCTTTAAGATCCCTTTCAACCCACATCATTCTATGATTCCATGAAGTCAAGAGCTCTTGGAGAGTCCTACAAAGCAGAGGGTCTAAATCCTCCTCTACACAGCCCTGCCAACAGAGGCCAGAGTTTAACCACAGCCACTGCCAGGCTGCAGAGGCTGAAAATCTCTCCCACAGCTGTTCTGCAGGAGCAAAAAGGCAGTCCAGGAGCTGTCCCTCACCGTAGACATCCACGTGGAACAGCTTCTCCGCAGCCCCCGCAGCGCTGCTCACACGACACGAGTACCGGGCAGAGTCTGACACCTGCGCCCGCGGGATCTGCAGCAACTGCCCTCTGTCCACGTACAGAGCCTGGGGACTGGAAATCACACGCTGCCCATCCTTGTACCAGGTGATGGTGGGCACAGGGATTCCCTTGGTCTCACATTCCAGATTGATCAGGTTGTTGAGGAGCACCGACACCTCTGTGGTAATGTTTCCTCCCTTAATACTAGGGGGGACTAGTTCAAAAGACAAAACGACAACATTAAAGCCTTACACTACAAATATGTGCAGATTTAAACAAAACATTAGAATGCTGTAAGAATAAAATATTTTCATCAGCCTTCCAACCCTTCCTGCTGTGTTTGGTTTGGTTCTTTGCCCAGCAGAGCTGATCTATCACCTGTACAGTTCTCCAAGGCACACAGCGTTGAAAGCATGAGGAGAACAAAACAAAAAGGCCACCAGGCTCCAACATGTGCCAGGTTAGGACACCTGGGCCTCCATTCCTCCTGCAATGCATTTGGGCAGCCCTCTTCCCTGTCTCCAAAGAAAGAGCAATCCCTGGATACCTAGGGAGGTGCATCCTCCCAGCAAGCATCCTGCTATTGAAAATACCAAACACACCCAAGAGCCTCCACAACGGCAGTGGGAACTGCTCCGTGCTCCAAACTTCTGAGGATGAAGTCACTTACTTTGAGACTAAGTATGAGCTTAACAGTCTTGCTTTATGCTCCTATTTTTGAAGCTTTTTGGCCCATAGTCATTTCCCTTGCTCTCTAGGCAGCAGGACTCGGATTTTTCTAGCAAACGAGCTCTTGTGTAAATCAGCCAATATAAAGAGTCCGTAAATCTCTATAGAAGCAATAAAAACACAGTGCAATTGGCAACGACTAAATTTATGGCTGCTGAAAGTACCAGACACATCTGGCAGACACATTGACTCCTCTGCTGCCAAACATGCTCAGTACATCCACTGATTCCTCTGACTTCCACAGTGGTCACTGAAAACACCACTGCAGAAATGTAAAGCAAAGTGTCTGCAAACGGATGAATCCCCACCTGAGACAGGTCCTGCAATTAACAAAGCAAAATCAAATATCTACTAATTAAACATTTTTTTTGTATCAAAAACCCCAAATCCATCAAATCTGCCGAAACACACCCAGTTCAAAGGTGAGTGCATTTCTCTATCAGAGATGAGGCATGGCTTTAATACGGTGTTTTGGGAAAATATCAAAGCCAAAAGCAGGGCTAAACAGCTGAAACAAAGTAAGAACTAGCAAGAATCAGCATTGAGGTTCCTCACTTACTCTGTGGGCTTCTGTTTGTCCAGCCAGGACTAATGAGAAATATAAAAGTAAAGAGAAGTTCCATTCTGCTGTCACAAATTCATCTTTCCTGAAGAACCTGAAATAAATCTACTCATCTACAAGGATTTTGTCTGGGGAGAGGAGGGGAGCTGTTTTATTCCTCTATTCTCAGAACAGCCACAATCCCCTGCAAGCCCTCCCAGCATTCTTTGCTTGCAATAGAAAAAGGTTTCATCACAGCTGGTGTACAGCCACATTCCTGTGCCTGTGGGTGCTCTGTGCTTCAGAGATGTCCCAGATGAGGGAAATAATGCACACTAAGTTCACAGAATCACACACAACATTCAGGAACAAATCTGTAGCAAGTGAGGACTTGAGAGCTCAGAGACTCCAATCCCTACCCTTCACACTCCACGTACAAAAATTTCTGACTCCCATGAAGCATAGGGTGTATCCTAGCACCAGGTTAAGTAAAATAAAACCAAATGCATATTAAAATCAAAATCTTATTAGTTTTCTCCTCCCTAAGACAGATCAAAGCAGTAAAGCCAATGTGATAATAAAATAATTCAGTTTAAACTAATAGAAGAATTTGAGAATGCCCTTCAAGATTTTGGCTTTCACTAATTAGAAAAAAAAAGCATATAAACAACATTTCAAGGTGTTTTCCCAAGCCTGCAAAGACTACATCCATACTTAACTTCATACATACAAATATTCTAAAAGGTAGTTTTGTGAACACATGATTATTAAATTAAGTTTACACACAAATTTCGTAGGATCGGAGACTTAATTTGTATTTGCCTGAGTATCTCCATTCAAAAAGAAACCTTATGAGTAAAACAAGAGGATCTTCTGGGATCAGGCATTCCATAAACTTACCGTGGACAATGAGCCTGACCTCCTTCACTTGTTTGCCAGCAGTGTTGGTGGCACTGCACTGGTAGCGACCCTTGTCAACCCTGCGAGCACTCTTGATGTGGAGAACTTGGTTCCTGTCCAGGAGCTCAACATTGGGATCACCCAAAAACAAGGGCCTGAAACAGAGACCATTTTGCTTCACAGAACTCTGCCCCCACCCTTTCAGCATTAATTTAAAGTGACAGGGAGAAGAAGAGGCCCTTTGGTGGCAGTAATTGCACCATTCAAGAGTGCCATTTAGCACTAAATTAATGGCATTAATCACAAGAACCACCATGAAGCGACAAGCTATTATGATTAACTCTACTCCTAGCTTCTAAAAGAAACCAAACCACAAAAAGTACTTTTCTCAGACCTCCAGGATGCCAGCATCAGAGCCAGAGTTGCACTCCTGACCTCAGCTCCTTTTCCTAATTTATTTAGTCATGCCAGGCCTTTGCTGATAACTAAATGTCAACTACTACACAGGAACAACATAACCATAGCAGAGAGTAAGGAATTGTCACAGCAGAGTATCTCTGAGTCCTGACCAATGCCTATACTGAACTACATTGTTAAACACCAAAAACACCCAGCCCAGCTGGGTTTTCAGCTAATATTTAAGCCCTCAAGAATTCTTCTCCTGGTGTGCTTTCCCAGAAGAGGAGATGAGGAATGGAAACATGAAGGCTATAAATGTTTTCAAACCTTTACCTTATGTATGTACATATAACCTTTCAAACCTTTAATGTATAATATGCACAACTGCACAAGGCACTAGCCAGCAAAATGTTTGATATGAGTTCTGTCTACCAGTGAAAAAATTATCTCAGCTAAACAAATGCATTTTAACTAATGATGTGTTTAAAATAATCCAAGTAGAATAACTCACACAATAAACTCAAAGAAATGGTTCTGCTTATCTTGCTTCAACCATCATCTCGCACCAAAAACCCAAAATCTGCTCTGCAAGTGCCAATAATGGGTGAGTTCAGAAAGAAAAGTGGGATGCTAAGTTTTCATTAAGAATTTACCACCTCACACCGCCCCAAATTCTGATGACACTGAGTTAACTAAGTAGTCAAACACTGCACCTCCTCCCTCTCTGCTCTAGGGGAGGACGAGCCTGACACAAAGCACAAAAGCTGCAATATACTCACCTGCCATCCTTGAACCAGTGAATGTCAGGGACAGGAAAGCCTGTGGCTCTGCATTCCAGACGGATTTCCTGGTTGAGGATGACTGCCACTTCACCAGGGCTATCGGCACCTATGATGCTCGGTGGAACTTTAAAAAGACAAACATGAAGGAAGGACTGGTATTTAGCCAGGGAAGCTGTGCCCTGTGACTGAGGGGAATGCAGCAGTGGATCTTACTGTTTCCTTGAAACACCTCTAGTGTCCACTGCAGAGGGAATTCTGCAAGTCACAACAGCCTGTCTATCATGACAAGCACCTCCACACCTGCACTGGTGAACTGTTCCTGGGAACACCCCTATGTCACACTGCACACCCCAAACACAAAACAAAGCACCAGGGCCCAGAAATCAAAAGCAGAATTTTGTCTGTGTTGCTACAAGAATGGCAAAGCTTAAGCACTCAGTGCTTCAGCAGCCAATACTTCATGGGCAGTGAGTGAAATAATCTATTTATAATGAGTTGAAATTTATTGGCTTCTTAAATATCAACTGGTTTTCCAATCACCAACTAAAACCCAAACCAAACAAAATTCAACCCCAAAGCCACGGAACTAACCAAGTATATGGAGGTTAAACAGCTTCTCAGAACTTCCTGCTACATTTATGGCTTTGCATGAATATTGTCCTGCGTCCTCAGTAGCAGCTTTCAGGAGCTTCAGTATCTTCCCGTTGTGCAAAATCTGGAGAGCACTGCTTTCCACAACCTTAGAGGAACCCGAGACATTAGCCTTATGTGATCCAAGCTACAGCAGCCAAGTATCACAGCTGGATTTTTATAACAAAATGGTAGTTTTAGTGGAAGGATAATCTGTTTCCTCTTTCAGTTTCAGCACTGATCTCCTGCCCTGCTGCAATCTATTCAATATGGTTTGTAGCTCAGCCTAGGGCAGGGAGTGAGGAAACTCCATCCAGAAGCAATGGGCAGTCCCAGGAGTACACAAAGGACCTCTCCTCATCTTAAACTATGATTTAATCAGCTACAAGTGGAAAACAGACGACTCAAGGATAATCCTGAGGAATTCAATTCACCTCCAGAAGTTCTTATTTCGCCATCTACAGAATGAAAACCAATGGCAATACCGATCCCGTCTGCATGGACTGGCACCTACAATACTGGGAGATTGCTAAAGCCAATTCCTAAGGGAATACTGCAAATGAAGAGTTTACATTTGACTTACAGAATTAATGGGTGAGCCATATTTAGCTGCCTTTCTGTCAGGGTGTTCTTAGAGCACTTAAATATACATAAAGGCATGTACATGCACTATTTTGAATGAGTTCTCATGCCAGGCCCCCAAAAGTCCACAGTTAGATTAATCCCACATACCTGGACATCATCCTTATACCAGGAGATGACTGGGAAGGGGTTACCAGTTACTTCACAGAAGAGACTTACAGGGTGATGAACAACCACAGATGTATTTGTCACCTTATCTTGATCTCTAATCTCAGGAGGAACTGCAAGAAAGCTCAACATCATGATTTAAGTCTTCCATTCCAGTGATTTCCCCCTTCCTCCTTTTCATCCCAGTCAAGGACCACTATAAATCAAAATTTCTCAAACCCTTCTCATTCCCTTACCAACATTTCCATTTGTCTTTTGGCTCTGGGCATGTCTCCCTGCATCCTTTCTTCTCTTTGCCAAAAACCAGTCTTCTCTTGCCCAATAACAGACTCTCAGGGAACTCATTCAAATACAAGTACCATCAACATTTTAAGAGAATAATCTTAAAATTAATCCAAAATTTAATCTTGAAATCTCGTGTTATTTGCTTAGTATATGAAAGAAGCATATTCTAGATTCATCCTTCCTCTTCACTGGTCCAGTCATGCCCAAGAATCCCATCTATCATTTGTCCCACTATGAATGCAAAGAGAATGGCCTTAAGTGATGGATTAGAAAGTTCCAACCCCACTCATGAGCCCCACTGGCACGAGATGGGATTCCTGCTCTTCTCAAAACAAAGATATAATCCTGCTCAGGCATTAGAACTAACTATCATGGGAAGTGAACAAGGCTGGAATAAAAGTAGTTTGTAGGGTTTCTATTTTCTAACTAGGATTCTGAAATAAGACTATCAGCAACTAGAAATCTCCTAGTCTGTGTTTATTCTGATAACTCTTCTCTTATTTGAAATGCAGATCTAGCCCTCCATCTGTAACTTCTACAGTACAAAGCTTCATTTGGTATTTGCATTAAAATTTTCAAGTGTAACTGGAGTTTCTACCAGTAAGATGCATCTGGATCCTCGAGCAAACAAAGATGGTTTGTGCATAAAGTCATGGAGAACAGAAACAACAGGGGAAAAGAAAAACTATAGCGAGTGTCAGAAAAATAGGAAGCACTCAGATGAGATTTTATAATTTACCAGCACAAGGACAGATTTGGGCCATGCAATTTCCAACAAGAAAACAGAAGATACTTTTCCAAGGCAGCTCCCCAAGGGCTGTAGATATTATTTACCATGCACTTTCAGGCTGTATCTCCTCTGGGTGCTCCCAGCCTCGTTGGCTGCCACGCAGACATAGTCCCCATTGTCCGAGGGCGTGAGGGCAGCTATGACCAGCAGGGTCCCATCCTCCAGCACCGAGAGCCCCGGCTCGGCCCCGGTCAGCTCCCGCCCGTTCCGCAGCCATTTGATGGCAGGCTTGGGAATACCTGCAAGGAAAAGGGGAAACCAAAAGGCCACCAACGCTTCGCTCAGCGCACAACAAGATTGATTCAAACAACTCCTGCTGCTTGCTGGAAGTCTTGCTGGAAGGACAACATACAGGGAGGCCAGGAGCTTCCAAGAGGAAGCCTCAGCTGTTACAGGATGATTTTAACATTCAAAATCTTCATCCTAAACATTGTAAAATCCTTGTTGGCTAGCAATGACTTTCCACAGGACTTACACAGTGGCTATTTAAATCACTGTTAGTTTGAATTTTTCCATATAAAGCATACATGGAAAATACAGTGTGGATTGGACATTTTTACAGCAGCTTTGTAATTTGCAATGGTCAGCAGGAAAAGATCCTTTTGTCACTACAAGAGGTAACCAAGACACTTACCTTTGGCAGGGCACGGGAACGCGATGCGCTGGTTGGCCACTCTTTCTTGGAAGGGGCTGTTGAATGGAGGGTCCAGGTCCTCGATAGTGGGAGACTCTGAAAGAAAATTAGACCCAAAAAACTGCTTGATCTTTGCTCCAAATGTAAAAATAGAGTTTGACAACACATAACACTAAGTCTCTCTCATTCACACAAGGTCACATTGCAATAACCCTCTTTACATTGACTGGAATGGGTACTATACAAGAAGTCTCCATTGCAGTGGGAATATTTAGGAAGTAAGCAGTACAAAGAGGCTTTCAAACTTGACAGAAAATAATTCTCTTTAAATCTTGCTACATTTATTTTGAAGGAAGTGTTTCTGCATAATCTGAAAAATATTATTTTAACTGTTTTTTCCTCACACCACATATTTTAGTGCTACTGCCATCCTTTGTTCTCGAGTCTCATTTTAAACTTGTGTGCAGACTGAGACTATATGAAGAATATTTTTTACAATTACATAAAGTTACTGAGAGTTCTTTGTTGTCTGTAAGAAGTGTTTCTCAGCACCTCTAATCCAAAGGGATCAGAATGTTGCCTTTAGACTTTTGCAAAGAAGAAATAGTTCCTGCTTAGCTTAAGTCAGTCATGCTCCATTGACATCTGTCAGCCCCTCAGGTGAGGAGTTACACTACATATTTAAATTGGCACGTTGGCCACTTACCCTTTCACCATTTCAACATCATTTTTTAATTTAAATATACATATATATAAAAAGAGAGAGAGAGAGCGAGCATGTGCTGGTTTTTATTTCTGCAACCTCTCCAAAGACTATTTGCTCATTCTAATTCTCCTCAATTACTATCAGAACATAACATCTAAACCAGATGTGGTTTCTGCATCACGTAGCAGCGGGCGGCAGAGAGCTCTGCCCTGCCAAGCCCCAGCCCCACGGCACGGGCAGGGAGCCCCTGGCAGGGCAAGTACCTTGCACTTGCAGTGTGACCTCGGCCGTGTCACTGCCCGCCTCGTTGGTGGCCACACAGGTGTAGGTGCCAGCATCAGGGAGCTGGACGCTGCTGATGGCCAGAGCTCCGTCTGGGCTCTGCAGGAACTGCCCCCCGTCCGTGGGCACGGCGCTTCTGCCTCGGAACCACGACACCGACGGGGCAGGGACGCCCTGGACACTGCAGGGAAGCTCCGCTCGCTGCCCAGCCTGCACTTTCAGAACTCGAGGCCCACGCTGGATCCTTGGAGGAACTGAAGAAGACAAGTTTAGTCCACAGAAACGTGGAAGAAACAATGTACAGGATTGTTCTCAAGGCTGGGAGAGTTGGGAGTGTTCAGCCTGGCAAAGACAAGGCTCCAGTGAGACCACAGAGCACGTTCCAGTGCCTAAAGAGGTTCCAGGAGAGCTGGAGAGGGACTTGGGACAAGGGCCTGGCGAGACAGGACAAGGGGGGCTATTTTAAACTAAGAGAGAGGAGATTCAGACCAGATATAAGGAAGAAATTTTTTATGGTGAGGGTGGGGAGGCCCTGGTCCAGCGTGTCCAGAGAAGCTGTGGCTGCCCCATCCCTGGAAGTGTCCAAGGCCAGGTTGGACAGGGCTTGTGGGGCACCCTAGGTTAGTGGAAGGTGTCCCTGCCCATGGCTGAGGGTGGCACTTGGTGACATTTAAAAGTCTCTTTCAACTCAAACCATTTTATGATCCTATGAAATTCTTTTCTATTCTTATCATTTTAGAAAATGTTCCTTATTTACTGAATCCAAACACCCTCAGGTGACTACAAAAGCAGCCCTGCATGTTCTCTGCACAGAATAGGATGGGAGATACCGTGGTGCTAAATTTATTTGAACAAGCCACATTTCAAACTCTACTGCACGACTCCTGTGAGCACTGTCGTATTGTGAGCACACTGGAAGAGCTGTGGGTACTGGCTCCTCACAACACAAAACGATTCAAAAGCTTTTATGATAAAGTTAATCACATTTTCCTTTTGGCATTTTAATTTCCTTTCCCTAATCCCTGATCTTTGTACACTTCCAAACACAAGTTCGGACAGGAAGATAAAATATGACTGGAAGTGATTTTGCTGGTCCTAAAGAATAATATAAATCCACCTCAAGTCTTTTGCCACAATATTTTTTTTTCTAAGGATCATTGGCAATAAAAAGACTCTAAAAAAATGCCTGAAACAATAACAAGTGACATTTTTCCAGACATGACATTGTGTGAGTGGTTAAGAGACAGTGGTTGGGCCCCAGTATGGGGAGAGCAGGAGAGAGACAAGGGAGTGACAGGGGATAAAGGTAAGGAGAGGGAGGGGGACACAGGTCCTGGCTGGAGCCACGAGACACCTTTACACACATCTATGTATTTGTGTGTGTTTTTACAGTATTTCCCTTCCAAAAAATCAGTAACTCACATATGAAAATAATATGACCTGAAAGAACAACAGTTGAGAGGATTTAAAGTCAATTAGGAAAAACCTTTGAAAAGCTCTTCAAGATGCTCAGCTCCACATGGAAACTTGCAGACAATGAACCCTGAGGTTCCAACTCACCGTGTACACTGAGCTTCACTGACTGAGTCACGTTCCCAGCAATGTTTGTGGCGACACAGATATACATTCCAGTGTCTGAGACCTGCGTCTCGCTGATCCTCATTGACCCTGAGGGGAGGAAAGTGTGTCTGGAAAAAGGAGAAGCAGATAAACTGTATAAACATGTATGGAAAGATGAATGACCTCTCCTTACACACTGCTAATGATTGCTATGAGCTAAAATAACACCCCTCTGACCATATTACTCAGCTATGACTTATATTCACTCCTTTTTTTCCTAAGTTTTTATGGAGCCCCTATATTCAGAGTACGCAGCAAATATCTAAAATTTAAAATCCAAATTACAAAATTTGGTTCTAGCTATTTATGGGATTTATTAAAATGTGATAGAGGCAGAGAAATGGAGTTCTTCACCCTCCTGTTAAAAATTTTTAACAATTTTTAAAAATCGTTAAAAGTTTTTAATTTTTAACCTCAGCTCGAGTCAGCAGGGTCAGAAAGTTAAAACTTTTAATAGGGCTTCATCCTGGCAAAAAATGTTGTTACATGGATTCAAGATGGAAGACAGGATTTTGATTCAAAACTGCCAGTTCTGGTGTTTATAGGAATTGTCATTATTCCTCAGTAAATAATTAACCACACAGCATTAAGGTTTCCCACAGTTCTGGTCCCAGTTCTGTAACATCAGAAGCTACATTGGCCAGCTAAGCCAAAATCTTCTGTAGGAGTCAAAGGAAAATAAGTGAGGAGGGAAGAAAAAGTGACAGCTAAGGATCGGCGAGAAGAAAATCAAGCCTGGCACTCAAGGTAACACCCAGAATTGGTGAGAACATCTGTCTTCCTTTCTCTGGCACTAATTAGGACAATGTTATCATAAGGACATAAATGGTGAATTTGGGGATTGCAATGGCTGCAGAGATGAACGGAAGGAAAGTGAAATGTATTTTCTCCAGTGTAAAATCTGTCTGACGCTACAATTCCTCCTCCACTGCCTGTATCTTTTCAAACTTCCTGGCACTTATTTTATAAGCCCAAAAGACAAATTTCTGAGGCAACTTCTCCTCCTTGATTTTGTCCAGTAATTACATTTGCTTTCTGATAAAAGTTCCTTCATATCTGATTTCCCTCTCCCTTTGTTTACTGTTCAAATTTCTAACAAGATCTTTGGGTGGTCTCAAACAATTCTGTTTGGACTAATCTGTAACTTTTGCTGACATCTGTAAACAATTTTATGGAATGGGCTGAGCTGGACTTCTGTTCCTCTGGACAACTTGGATCTCACCACATGAGCAAGCCATGAGCAAGTACCCTCATTTATCAGTGTCTCCTGAGGTAAAATGAGGACAAGAGACCAGGAATGCAGATTTGTTAGTGCATGCAACATGCTCAAAGGACACAGCAGAAAATTCCACATGGATTACTGAGAACAAGCCAGCTCCCTGCACACGAGCCTCCTTCAGGAGACATGGCGGCCAAAGAGCTGCTGAGGCTGTCACAGGCTCCCTGGAACAGCTCCAAGGTGCAGGTTTGGCCACAAGAGAAAGAGTGTCTCCGGTACAATTCCCTAACTCGGCTCAGACACTGGCTGATTCCATCCATGGGATCACTGGGAGACACCAGCAAGCACAGTGTGCCTGTGGCCAGCCTCCCCATTCCCTGTTTTATGGACACAGCTGGTGCCTGGCCCTTGTGAGGGACCCTGAGGAGCAGAAAGCAGCAGCACAAGCTGTGACAGTCCCTGGCACTCCAATGGGGAGCATGCAGGGAAGAGTCACCGGCTCATCTCCCCTCTTGTTCTGTGCCACATTAAATAACAAGGGAGAACTCCAACACTGTCCAACACAGCTCCCAGCTCTTCGTTCTCTAAGGCTGTCAGCTCAACATTTTACAAGTATTTAACTGTGCTTTCACATGTTCAAGAGTCTCTGGTGAGTTTTTTGGATCCAAAACACAGCCAGCAACATGCCCTTGCCAGCACACCCAAACATTTATCATCATCATCTGTAACCTACTGGCAGCCCAGGCTTTGTGTAAATCAGAGACAGTACTCCCGTGAGCATAAATGTGAAGTACATAAGAAAAGAAACACAGTTTTTAAACAATTATAATCATGCACAGATGATGTGGGTCTCTGGGTACCACCACAGTACAAATACCCAGGATCTCTTTCCTCCCAGCCTCCTGAGATTGGATATAATCACATCCTGGGAATGGGAGCTGGGCAACCATGCACAGGCTTAGCAGTCCTGGGAAAGAGAGTTTCAAGAGCCAGTACAATAGGTCAGGCAGGACAAAGTAACACCTTCTGAGTGATCCTGTGGCAATCAGAAATCACACACCCTTCCAAAGTCTTGAGAGCTAAAGAGGCAATTTCACTTTTCTTTTGTTTTCAAACATTGTTACCTTGGAGAGAATGGAGATATGAGCTGCATTTCTTTGGCCCAGGTAATTATGGGGGGTGGCAAGCTCCTCACTTCACAAGGAAGTGTGACATCTTCCCCTGCAGTTACTGACACCTCTATGGGTTTATCATGTGCATTTCCTTGCTGGTCTCCAGGCCTGGACACTCTAGGTTTCACTGTAACATGGAACACGTTAAGAAGCTGCAATGAATACACATATTTGTACAAATATAACACCATACAACATCTCTTTTTTCATCAGGTATAAAACATGACAGTCCTATTTTAATGATCTGTCTGCAATAGAGATAAACCATTGCTGTGCTGATGTACAGTGCTTGGAGCTCAGACACAGGCTGATGCCCATATGGAACACCACAAATACCAGAAAGCCTGGACTATCCATTCAAAAAGATGGATAGAACAGACTGCTGTAAGTCCTGCATGTGCTGAGCTCTGTATTGCCCAGGTGGTTTGCAGCCACGCCCTGAACTGTTACACTACAGGCCCAGTAACTCCAAGCCATAAAAGCCTTGCAAAGCATACCTACACCTAAACTGAATTTTAATAACGTTGGATTGATGATGACAGGAAGGCTTGGGACTGCTGGGGTTAATGGATCTTCATTCTTCTATCAGCAGCAAATTCTACTCCCATACAGATCCTTCCTTATCCACTTCCAGAAAGCTGAAATAATGCTCAGCCCAAGGTCCATGTGAACTCGAGGTAAAGGGATCAGGAGGCTTGAAGGGAATTATAATGGCTGAAGGACAGGTCTTTTGGGATCAGCCATGTACAAAAGGGAATTATAACTGCTGAAGGACAGGTCTTTTGGGATCAGCCATGTACAAAAGGGAGTAATGGCTGAAGGACAGGTCTTTTGGGATCAGCCATGTACAAAAGGGAGTAATGGCTGAAGGACTGGTCTTTTGGGATCAGCCATGTACAAAAGGGAGTAATGGCTGAAGGACAGGTCTTTTGGGATCAGCCATGTACAAAACTGCCTGGTTTGGGGATCCAAAAATACTAACACTAGAGAGGAGTTCCCATCCCGTGTGCTCTGGGTGTGTCTAGTTCCCAGTGCACTGGGTGGGTGACAGGGACACTGAGCTGAGGTGACACCCACCATAGACAGTGAGCTGCACCTTCCTGGTGGCATAGCCAGCAGCGTTGGTGGCAGTGCACACGTATTCCCCGCTCTCTTCTCCCCCTGGGGACACCACAAACAGGCTTCCATCCGACCCTGCCGAGAACCTCACGTTGCTGGGAAGGATTACCTCTCCTTTCTGTGGAAAGAAAAATAATAAAAGTCCACAGTGCCTGGGTTTTCCAAAATAAACCAAATTACAATTATTTATTAAAAGCTGCTTTTATTTTTTCGAGGCTGAGATGGATAAAATATTTTATATTAGCTAAGAAACTTGGCCCTAAAATTCCATTTATACAAACTAATTAACTACAATTAACTTTTAAAAGTCCTTGAGTATCACTTTCTAAGCAGTAACGAGCACAGGGATTCTTATGCAGAAAATTTGCTACGTTTTACAGACCCAAAGTCTTAAAAGAAAATTTAAAAAATAACAGTCAAGAATAATAATCAAGATTTCAACTGAGTTAATTTTGACAGTAATTTCTGATGTCAAAATGAATCTTGTATACATTACACAAACTTGTTCTTAGTCAGCTGACTCCTCCTTGTCTGTATTGAGTAAGTGATAATTAAGAAAAAGAAATCCTCCTATGTTCTCTTCCCTACCAAACCGAGTTAACCACGTTCTATTCCTCCTTTGAAATAAAGCTGTTCCCAAGCTCCCAATCCGTTACATCTGCACAATTTCTGAGGCCCAGAAGTGCCTTCACACATCATGTGAGCTGTAACATACCCCAAATAACTATTACTACTAGAAATTATCCTGTTCAAGGAGGAAAAAAAAAAAGCCTGACTTTAAGACAAATTCCCTCAAAAGCTGAGGTTCTCTCCAGTGCACATCTTGTCAAGGCCATGACTGAAAAGTCATGGGTTAACCCCACAGTGCCATTATTTAATACACTTTCCTCAGAGAAAAAAGTCAAGAGCTCCACAAGAAAAATGAACTCTCAGTCTGTGGCAGGCTGCCTAAACTCCAATTATCAACTCAAAACAGGAACAGGAACAATTTCTAAAGTGTAAAACCCATAAAGATACAGCAATAACCTAAGCCCTGCCAAAGAATAGCACATTGAGCTGTGGCAGGAGCACAGCCAGAAGTTCTGCTCTAAGAAACAAAAGCAGCTCTGAACAAACAGTGATTTCCAGGTCACTCACAACTGGAGCTTTGGGCCATGTTCTTTGAGTATAGTTTTTCTGACAACTAAATTACATGTTCTTTTGGTATGACCAGCTCAAAGGTGAGGGATTACCTTGGACCAGACAATGGATGGCTTGGGAACTCCACTAGCTTTGCAGGGCAGTGTCACTGGGATTCCTTCGATGGTGCTGAATATCTGCTGTCCGTGCTGAATGACAGGCAGGACTACAAACACATGCAAATATTAAACACATTTCAACATGGCACAACTATTATGATAAAATCCTTATATTCAATTACTACTTCCCACAGGCAAGCAGGGTTTGGAACCTTTCAGCCTCTTCTCCAAGCCTAATCTGGACAAGGAGCCACTTTCCAGCTCTTCAGGACAGAGTAAATCCCAGTTCACTACAGAGCCTGCCAGCCATAAGCTCATCCCTGCATTATGTACATGCAGTTTTAAACTAACTGCAGGTATTTCACTGACTGAAATTATTTCAGAAAGGCTTTGTCACATTATCCTGTGACAACATTTTATGCTTTGCTTCTCAAAATCAGTAACAGGAGACAACAAAAACCCCAAATCCCTCACTCAGCTGAGCTGCCTTTGAATTAACAGAAAAATAAGGTAAGATTTAAGGCTACAATACCAAAACCTAGATATTTCTAAACACGTACAAAGATATTCCTTTTTGTTCTCAAGCTCTGAAACATTCAAAAAACTGGTGTTGACATGGAAGATCTTATGAGTACTTGCCTGTATTAAAAACTGATAGTCATTCTTTATACAAAAGGAGGTTTCAGCATCTTCAGTGAAGCTTGAAATGAATCTCCCATGATTAATTTAACATGTGAGAAAATTTAACATGTGAGAAACCATGAAGTGATTGTGGCCTCACAGAGTTAACACAAATATGTTCAGCTGAAACACAGATGGGTTACCAGAGTGCTAACACTCTGTCTTGCTGTCAGTGCAGTTTTTGGTATGTTTTAATTAAAGAGAAAAAATAAGAGGGAGGAGAGCGGGGATGACACCAAAAACAACAAGCAAATTATGACTTTTACCAAACTCATAACTCATTTTCTTTCATTCTAATTCTCCCATGAGCTGTGCTTCCTTACCCCAGTTATGAAACACTCAGACAGCACTTCTCATGGTTTCCCAGCAAACTCCCACTTCCACCTGTTTGTTAATTAAGCCAGATGAAGATTGCACAGCCCAGCCTTTGAACGAGGATCTTTTGTGAATACAAAAGAATTTGATTTGATTTTACTTGAAAAACAGTCTCAATCACTCAGCTCCTCCCTGTACTACTGTACAAAGCAGCACCATGACAAAAGAGGAGATGTGGGAAGTCGGTGTAAGTGCAGCAAAGCAGTGAAAGCTGCTGTGGTCAGCGCTGCCCCCGAGCGTGAGGGCCAGGCCCGATGCTCACCGAACACGTGGACAGTGGTGGTGCTGTTGCTGGTGCCCGCCACGCTGCTGGCCATGCAGGTGTAATCCCCCCCGTCCTGCAGCCGAACCCGCTCCAGGTGCAGGCTCCCGTCGCTGCGCACGCTCACGTACGGATTGGGAACCAGCTGCCAAAGGAGAGACGGAACCTTTCACTGGGAAAGTACTCCCTGACAATGTTCACTTCGGGATGCAGTGTGGCTTTACTGTGACTGTATCACGTTGTTAAAGGTTATGTGTTCCTGGAGAATTTTACTGGAGCTTTTCTTACTTTCCATCTTCCATGCAAAGCTAATTTTACTTAAGAGTTTTAGTAGCACCTCGTATTTGCTGCTGGATTGAGATTAAAATCTGCAAGAGCCACTCTGCTCCGCCACAGCACATCCTGTGCTGCCACTCCTGCTTTTAATGAAGCAAACCCAAATTTAGCTGAATTATTTCACTGCATTTTTATTGGTTATTCCAGTCATTTATGAGTGCAATGACTTGTTCTTCTTCCACAAGTAGACTATTTTCCTTTACAGTTATCAAAACCTTCTAACTTTCATATCCATCAAATAGATCGGCTCTGAAGCAAACCATCGTGAAAGAGAATTGTAACTTGCACCAAGGAGTAACCCTTGACAAGTTATACATCCTACAGCAACATCAAACACCCTGAGCTTGGCAGCACAGCCCTCCCTCATAAAGGGTTGTTAGAAAGCAAATCTGTTCCAGTCACACTCAGAAGCAGCTGAATTCCTCTCTAAATATAACTTACTCCAACACTTTCCTTGGAGCGCAGCTTTTCCCAGCAGTTTACAATGACAGGAAACCAGCACTACTAGAGAGAGGAATTAGCAACTCAACAAGGAGGATCCTGCCAGTATTTCTCACAGAGCTTTACAGCCTGTGCTCCTTGAACAGCCTAAGGAAAAGCCAGTGATTCCCAGGAACACCTAAACTGAGCAGGAAACCTGAACAGGGCTCAGGTAGTACCACGTTCTGCTTTGTGACAATAAATTAGGCATTTTGCTACAGTATTCTAATTCCAGCTGTGCAGAAAGGGTTTAAGGGAGAAATTAGCAACAAAGATAAAAAGCAGCTTCATAGGCTGAAGTCAGAAATTTTAATATTAAAGAATTGAAGTTTCATTCACACAACCAACCCAGGTGTGGTGTCAACAGAACCTTTCTAAAATCTCTGAGTGGTTTGGGTTGGAAAGGACCCTAAAGACCACCTAGCTATGTCTGCAGGAGGTATGAACCAGCAATGGTACATTCCCAAGGGGGAAAGAAAACACACTCATTCATTGCTCTGAGTAGAGCAGCACCAGGAAAGGAGGATATGGAACAGGGAATTGGTATTTATCTCAGCCCATCAGCAACAGGAAAAGGCAAGATGGTAAAACATCTTAAATCTACAGAAAATTTCTGGTACCTTTATTTAAAATAACCCACTTTTGTCATTCTAGTAGGTATATTCCACTAGCATTCCCATACTCCGAGTCCATGGCTGAAGTTCATGAGCTACAAAAACGCATAAAACTCCTTTGAAAGCAAGCAAAATACAAGATAAAAGGATAATTCACAAATACTTTGGTTCCAGGTTCTTTTCTAGACCTCCACATCCCCCACTGCCATCTCCTATTCCCTCATCATGTGTGCTTCAGGGTCAGAAATTCCCTGGCATGGGCAGCAATCACATTAATTTTTGTAAATGAAATCAAGCTGTTATCATGCCTTGAGAAGTCAGTTGTAGCTTTCCTCTGCCAATAATCCCACAGGAAACAAAGCAGTCTTACCACCACACTGTTTTTAATCCACCTCCTCTCTGGAATGGGGTTCCCAGCAAGCAGAACACAAGGCAAAGTGAGCTGCTGGCCCTCGATGACATTGGCTGTGGCCGGGCTTGCTCCAATCAGAGGAGTGACTTGAACAAAAGGAAGAATGAGAAGAAATTATTAGCAATTTTTATATATTCAGGTAAAGTATTACATTAAATTAGTATTAAATTGAAGACATGAAAAAAAGAGAAACATATGTAGGGGTGGGGTAGCACAGGAGAGATGAGGAGCTGGAGAAATACAGGACCAGTGCTCCTTAGCCTAAGGAAAAGCAGCAAATGGAAGATGCTGTCCAGCTGAAACTGGATCCAGTCAAGGGTTTCCCTGGGAACTCATGTTCCCCTGGCACCACGATGATGTATCATTTTTCCTTACTTGGGCAAAATACTGAAGAACAGAAGTAGTGGGTTTGGAGAGGACAAAAAGTAAGCTGTCATCTCCATTGGGCATGAAACTGAAGGATCAGAAGAGAGGTCACAGCCCAGCAGAAAATCTGCATATTCTGTGAGAAGACAACAGCAAGCACACCTGGGCACATGGCTGGGAAATTAAATTAAGAACAGGGCATTAAATAATACTTTTAAACAGGTAACACCATGTCTGTCAAACACTACCAGTATTACTGGCTCTTGCAATATGTCTGAAGTTAACAAATGGTTTCTTTGATGGCAGAGAGACTCTGTTCTTATCCTCATGCAAGTGTACACATTCCATTGCATTATTTTTCCTTTTATTGCCAATTGTCCAACTGAGATAACAACCAAGCCTTTAACAGCATGGATATTTGAAAGAGAGTAGGGTTAGATGGGATATTGGGAAGGAATTGTTCCCTGTGAGGGTGGGGAGGCCCTTGCACAGGGTGCCCAGAGAAGCTGTGGCTGCCCCTGGATCCCTGGAAGTGTCCAAGGCCAGGCTGGACAGGGCTTAGAGCCACCTGGGCTAGGGGAAGGTGTCCCCGCCCATGGCAGGGGTGGAATGAGAGGGGCTTTAAGGTCCCTTCCAGCCTAAACCATTCTGGGATTCTAGGGTCAAGGCCAGACATTTACTGTCTTCTTGGATCACAAAGATTCCTTCCCACTTATCTCAACACTGACACAACCACATTCATTGCTGCCTTTTTTGTTTTTTAAGATTAATTAAATGGCAGGAACCCCAAAATTAGCATTCATCATAAGGGTGATTTTTCTTTCCTCAATAAATTTATTTAGGAATAAAAAACCCCACAGGATAAATCACTTCTTTAAAGTCCACGTTAAAAGTGCAGGTGGAACTAATTCCAGTTAGTGCAGCCAGTCAAAAAAATGTTCTAACAAGCAAAACCCACTGAAATCAGTTACAATATTCCATGTAAACGTTCTCTGATTCAGTTTGTATGGATGACACATAAGTACAGCACACAGATAGCTCAGCATGCATGGACATAACCCCCAAGAATCCTGCCTGCTGCCCAAACACCAGCAGCTGCCACTGCCATGCACTGCTCTTACCCAGTCCTGTCACTGTGACCGTGGCTGGCCGGGACTGAATCCTCCCAAACTGGTTCTCAGCTTCACAGACGTAAGTGCCTTCATCAGTGACCCACAGATCTACCAGGGGAGAAAAGAGAGCTGACTGCAGCATCTGGAATGATACATGGACAGCCTGCCCCTCCCTCTCCACACTGACATTGTGTTCTCGGCTCTGCCACCTTCAAACACTCCATTTGAAACAGAGTATTCCTTTCCACCAGCCACCAAGTACAGAAGCAATGGCAATACAGAAAGGAATTAAAAGTTAATTAAGAAAACAATATAATATCACTCAGCATAAGGGTGACTGAAATGCTCGAAAACAATCAAAATCACCAAGCTACTTGCAGAGTTTTTAATTACTACCCAAATTAGGACAGATCTAAAACAGTGAGTTCAGAATCAATTCTCTACAAAAAAAAACAACAAAAACCAACCAACCAAACAAAACCACACACAAAAAAACCAACAACAAAAAAACCTCACGAGAAACCAAACCAAAACTAAAAAAAAAAAAAAATCACCAAAAATGAAAATTCATGGCTCCTCAGTACCAGAGACCATAGCCCACATGTATTTCAACAAAGATATAATAATTTGCATGAAGAAGAGTGAAGCCAATGACCAAACACAACTGAATTCACAAGCTCATAGCAAAATGAACTGCGTGTCAACAGCAATGATGTCAGTATCAAAAACACATCCTATGATAAAAATCCAGTCTTTTTACACAGTTAATTTAATAGAGTCATGTAGTAACTCAAATGCCTCACAAATATCTTAGTTCCCTGTGGAATTCTGTTCTTTTAAGGTTGAGTCTACCCACTCTGGATGGCCAGTGCTCCTGTCCTGAGCTGGCTGCTGGAGCTGAGTGCGAAGGGCTGGGAGAAGAGGGGAGCCCCGTCCAGCCTCCTCCACGTGACCCTGGGCTCAGGGTAGCCCTGCACGTAGCACGGCAGCGTCACATTGGAGCCCAGATCTGCGGATTCGTCACCCGGCTCCTGCGTGAAAACGGGGGGAGCTGGGGAGAGAGCACACACACGGAGTGAGAGCTGCAGCACAACCATCCCATTCTCTTACACCACTGATCACCTCAATTTATGTCCCACTGTGCATAGCTTTTCTTCTAACATTCCCAACCCTAGAAACACCTTAAGTATCAGCGTTGCTAAATTCCTTGTCTTCTGCAAGCGGCGCCACTTGTTCAGAAAGGGGATGTGCCTGACAGGAACATTTAACAGGACATGATAGGTCAGGCCATAGGCAGATGGAAAGAATTAGGAGAAGAGGAGAGGGAGGGCTGAATCACAATAACCTCATATAGTAACTCAAGTTTGTGAAATTAATTATCTAGTTGAGAATTTTGTTAGGTTGAGGTTTGAACAGCTTCCTCCTCCTGTGCCTTTCTCTTCCTCCCCATAACTTTAATACTTGGCAAAAGAAGTAAGACTGGGCTGGAAACAGATGGGCTTTAAGGTCCCTTCCAACCCAAACCATTCTGTGATTCCAAACTGGAGTCCAAATGGGACAAGGAAACTGCTTAGCCAACACCACCAAAAGGTGTTCCCAGCACACACAGAGATTTGTTAGAAAGATTCAGGGAGCCAAGGCAGCACCCCCTGTACAGAAACCTGAGTGTGCCCGGTGCAAGTTTTAACTCTTACAGCCAACATCCAGAGTTATCTTGCCAGCAGCTCTCCCTGCTTCGTTGGTGGCCACGCACGTGTAGTCACCAGCATCCAGCTCTTGTGTTTCCTGGATCTTCAAAAGACCCCGGTGAGTATCAATAATGAGAAATGCTGATGCCCTCAACTCTAAGTCACCTAAGTCCAAACAGAAAAAGGCAATATAACTGTTTATATCAAATATATACCTGTATTTATCAAAATCATCCCAACAAAACACTGTCCAAGTTTGAGTTAGTTCACAGCACAGCTGTATGAATTCAGCAGATGAGAACTCTGACTCCCATTCAACTGAGAGGAAAAATTCATTACTACATTAAATACATCCTTTTTTATTTATTGGTTCCACAAGGCAAACACAAACCCAAGTACCTCTGGGCAGAGATCAGCATTAGGACAGTGTGTCAGGCTGTATTTCTCTTTCCCTAAGTAGAAGCTACATGAAAACAGGACAATAAAGGCTACAGAAGAATGTATTATGATTTTTGTAGCATAAAGCTGAACATTTTCTGACAGAACAACAAACCTTATTTAAGCAGGCAGGAGGCTCAGCTTTGTTTTACTATTATTATTAATTATGCTACAGTGTGTTAATTCACCATATTTAAATAGAAGCAGGAATTTATGCCCTAGAGGTAAATGCCATTTCTTCTAGATTTAGAGAATTTCACAGGTCTGTCACTGGTTGAACACAACATAAAGCTCTTGAGAGACATTAAGTCACTTCCAGATCATATTTCTAAATATTAGTGCTAAATAAATGACTCAATCACCAAGCAATGAGCACACCTTTAAACCATTTCACTTGAGGGGTTGGGATTCCAGTTGTTTTACACTCCATAACAGTTGTGTCTCCAAGACCAACCAGAATTTCACTCTGAACTATGGTCAGTGTTGGGCCCTCTAAAAAGAAACAAGAGAGAAAAAAATGAGCTCTTTGCCCAAAGCATAAATCATTTTTAAGATATAAACCATGAAAGACTCTACTTTTCTCTTGTTATACGGAAGAATGTTTGCATTAAAAGTCAAACAGACTTAAAAGTGAAAGATAAACACTGGGAAACAAGGAAAAATGAAGTCTNAAAAAAAATGAGCTCTTTGCCCAAAGCATAAATCATTTTTAAGATATAAACCATGAAAGACTAACTTTTCTCTTGTTATATGGAAGAATGTTTGCATTAAAAGTCAAACAGACTTAAAAGTGAAAGATAAACACTGGGAAACAAGGAAAAATGAAGTCTGGTCCAGAGCACCTGAATCATATGCAGAATGTACAGGAAATAGAAGGACAAAATCAGAAAAGTTTCACCATGTAGAAAGTACAAACCTGAAGAGTCATTCTCCTCCTCCAGCCAGATGGTGGTCATAAAGCAGTTTAATACTCTGCTATGAATATTTTAACAATATTTTGATACAGAAACAGAATCTCTTTACCAAAGACCCACTCAGGTTTCCAAGTCTATCTCACAGTAAGACCCAATTTTAGGGGGTTTTTTTAACCTAAAAAGGATTTTTAACCTAAAAAGCTTTCTTTTTATAAAGAGCATTAAGCTCCACATACCACCTAACAATGCCACTCAGGTTTGAACAGAAAACAAAAGAGACATTTTTGAGTTGTTCAACATCTCTTCTGAGGTTTTTGCAATTTCTACCAGTATGTTCTGCAGAGTTCTACTCATTTTAACAGCTCCTCCTCCCTGGTGATGAATTATTTTTTAAATTTCACTCTATTGTTTTTCTCACTTACCGATGTATGTGAGGGTGGATGTCTGTTTCTCTGTCCCAGCTGAGTTACTTGCCAAACAACCATAAACTCCTGCATCTTTGGGAATTGCCCTTCTTATGATTAAGGTGCCTTCTGGGGTCATTCTGTACCTGGGAACACACAGGGGACCAACCAAAATGATTAGAAAGAGCAATGGTTACATCCACACTCCAAGCAGCCACAGCAGCATGAGCAGATGGTTTATAAACAGGTGTTTCTGGGGTTTTTTTTCTCATTATAAACACTATTAGTACTACTATATCTAGCACTACATTTTGTGAAAAGTATATAAATTAATCTTGTAAAAAATCCTGGAGGAGAGAGCTAAAGCATTTCTCTGCTAGAGATGAGGTAATCGCAATTAAAGACTTACAGAAGTAAAGATTGAGGTACTATTTCCAAAACTCAGACTCCTGTGGAGGTAGTAGAATATTTTGGCACTGCTCAAACCTTATTTCTCACATATGATATTAAAATAAACGGCGACAACTCCAAGTCCCACCTGCTGGAGCCAATGATAAACATATCGTTGTGTGTCCACACCACTGTTGGCTTTGGGTGACCCATGGCAGAACACCTGATGGACACTTCAGAGCCTTCTGTAAAAGTCTGGTTCTTGGGTGAAATGACAAGCCTCGGGGGTTCTAACAAAAGAAATTAAAACCAGCAATTAAAAATATCTCGTTAGAAAACAGAGGTTACAACAAGCACTTCATTGCCATTTTCAAATAGCTCCATGGTGAGAAAGCAACCCAATGAAGGTCAGAGCCCACCTGTTTCCACTGGCACAGTCAACCAAATTTCAGCATAAACCACCTTTATAACAGGCATTAGGTCATGATTCAGGTATTGGCCTACCTGAGATGGAGGTAAAAAAGCAGCAACAGAGCCAATTTTGACAAACACTAGACAATGAGAGACCTGGAAGGTGTCCCTACCAATGGCAGGGGTCAGACCAAAATGAGCTTTAAGGTCCCTTCCAACACACATCATTCTGTGATTGTATGACATTTATTCAGACTGCTGGACACTAAAGCCCACAAACCTTCAGGTGGGTCAAATATCAGAATGTAACCTGAGGGATAACAATGAAAGTCACAATATATGTGCAGACAGATGTGGAAGAGAAGTGAATCTGCAGTGTTAACAATTGCAAAGGATGTTAGGGATTTTAGGGGTGTTTTCACTAGAAAAGCAGTTGGTGAAATCAACAGAATTCATTCATTTTTAACCCAGAAAGGCTGTGAACTCCTCATCCCTGGAAGTGTCCAAGGCCAGGCTGGATGGGGCTTGGAGCAACCTGGGCTAGTGGAAGGTGTCCCTTCCCGTGGAATGAGATGGACTTTATGGTCCATTCTGGGATTCTATGAATTAATATTCAATTCAATTTTATGCTTTTATTCACAAGCCAAATGAAAGAAGAGAAGAAGAAAAATTACACATAAACAGAAAAGCTGTGACAAAGGTTCCTGTTTGGATAGCAAGCTGAGACCAGAGTAGTACAGCATCAAGACAGATCAAAATGTTCAAGAGGGATAAACAGAAAGAAGCCTTCAGCATCAATCAGCCAATCCCATTCATTTGTTCTTTTGCCATCAACTAAGTGAACCTAATTAAAAAACAATATCATCTTCACACATGATCTTGCCTGATTCACTTGCCAGTTGCCTTACTTAGCTACCCAGTTCCCAGTGATCCCCTTCCCAGTCCCCTCCTGACCCCAGCAAGGTGCAGGGTGTGCTGTCCTGCAGCATCCCTTGTCCTGGTACTCTGCAGAGGGGCACCCACATGCTGCAAGTAAAGAAAGAGAATCACAGAATCCCAGAATGGATGGTTGGAAGGGACCTTAAAGACCATTTACTCTACCCCCTGCCATGTGCAGGGACAACTTCCACTAGACCAGGCTGCTCCAAGCCTCAGGTAGCTCCAAAGAGCAGCCCAGAAAGAAGCATAGAAGGCCCTGAACTGCTTTTCATTCTTTAACACAGACACCTTGCATTTACTTAACTTTAAATTTCAAGTAGCAACTGAAGCAATAATACTTCAGTTTTATTCCCTTCCCCATTTTCTCAGTGTTTACAGATTGCACAGCAGTATAATCAGTCGCTGTCTGCCCATTATCACAGCATGTATCCACAGATCTAAGTGAACAATATTCACATCATCAGCTAGAGAGAGATCTGAAAGACCAAGATATTTATTTCCAAATTGTATCTCTTCAGAGAAAAGAGCAGAAAAAATTCAAAATTATGCCAAGGAGGTAATTCATCCATCTGGGCAGGCTCTTCCCTGGAATTCTTCCAGATATTAGTACATTCACACTGAAAGCCCCACTGTGTTCATCCAGACCTGGTTTCTGCTTCTGCCTGGGATGTACCTGAGTATCAGCATTGCTTTCTTGAGCCAAGTCACACATGCTGTCTTCTGGGCTACTTTATTTTCAGCTGTATTCAAGTTCTGGGCACTAGGAGGTGCCCCCAGCAGTCCCCCAGGTAGCACAGGGACCCACCTTCCCACACTGCACACCTAAGGCAGCTGTTCAGAGAGCAGGACACTCCTGTCACCCCTTGGCTTGGCCAAACAGCACTTGCACAGCTCTTACTACAGCAATGACAAGGCTTCAGTGCCCAAAGGCAAACAGACACTTGATTTCTCATGTGGGCAGGTGGAACTGATGCCTTTTCGTGGTCTTAAAATCAAGAGCCAAACACGGTTAGAGAGGGAAAAAGGGATTTTACCTCGGTATTCATTTTAAGGATCCTTGGTGCACTCCATCCAGGTGGAGCACGCTGGAATGCACCCCCGTGAGCACCCCCGAAATGCACACCCACAATAGTTTGGGTATAAATTATAGGCTTTACCAATTAACATATCTATCAAAGATTCCCCAATGAGAGGCTGAGTGAACCCCCCTCCCCGAGGAACTTTCCCCCCCTGGACAGGCCTATCTCAGTTTCCAAAATGTGTTCCAGAGAAGACCTTGGTGTCTGAGGCTTCTGAGATGTTTGGTCTCCTGGCTTAAGGGAATATTGGGTCTGTGCTGGTTATCAAACCTGAAGAATTAGAAGTATGTGGGCTAAAAGGCCCTTAAGAGTACATAAAAGTTATACAAAAGGGTATATAGAGGGGGTATATATAAAAAGCAAAAAAAGCATCATGGCACCAGAACACATAATAAGTCTGCTTATTTCCTGCAGGTGTGGCTGGACACTGCATTGTTTAATGGTGCTCCCTGCAAGCAAGTGCTGAAAATGCCTTTCAGCTGCAATGGTGATACCAGACAGGCACTTGAACATTTTTAAATAATAAGGTGAAGGAAACCCACCATGGTGTGGACAGAACAGTAACAGCAGGTATGATTTTATTCCATCTATACATTCAGATAAAGAGATGCACCTGAGCAGGTTGCTGATTTCACTGCTTGTCAACCCAATACTGGAATTCATCACATGCCCAGATTACTAATTCAAAACATCTCTACTAATCCCAACCTAAACACAAGGCAAAGCTGGAAAAGTCTCCCCCCATTACACAGCTGTGTTGTACAGGGAAAAGGAAGTTGCAATAATTAAGATGATAATCCCTTCCTTGTCTGCTCTTACAGCAGAACACATGAAAAACCAAGATTACCATAAAATCACATTTAGCATCACCCAAATTTCTGGGGTTTAATGGTGTAGTTGAAATTCCTGGAGGGGAAGGAAACAAAAAAAGCCACCACAAATTGATCCCTTCAGCATGCACACTGTTTCAATTTTTAAAAAAGCCCAAATTCCTACATTTCCCCCCCCAATCAATATTACTGAAATATATATATATATATGAAAACACCACGAACAAAACATCAAGCTACCACAATATGCCATATTAACTGACCCTANCAATCAATATTACTAATATACATATATATGAAAACACCATGAACAAAACACCAAGCTACCACAATATGCCATATTAATTGACCCTAACAAATATGCAAACAGCAAACTCATATTTCACCTACGAGGCTGTAACAAAACCAGAAAGAAAAGGTTTGAATGTTCCTGGAATTTCAGTCATCAGTGAGAAACATTTTGAAAAATACAAAGGATCAGCGGTATTTCACACTCCTGGCCAATCTCCAGCCTCTCACAGCTGCAAGATATTCCTCTAGGTACCTGAAAAAGTAAGGGAATCCCCCCATAAATTCATTTATGTTTCCACGCAAGACCAATCTGATGGGATGATAACCTGATGGTATTTCACAGCTCCTAATTTGAGCTGACTCACTTTGAGTTAGTCCTAGCACTCAATGAGCATCAACACTCCTTGGGATTTATCAAGAGCCTTGCAGGACCTTCCCAAGTGCCCTGGGCAGAATCCCCAGCCCATGGAGAGGCCCAGGTTTCCCACAGGGCCATGCCCCACGTGCATCCCTGTCGTGGGGAGCGGTGAGTGGCTGGGGACAGCGCGTTCTCCTGAGCACAGAGCTCACAGCTGGGGCACAAAGTCAGCCCCACGAAGATTCCGGGCTCTATTTGCACAGCTGCTGGCACAGGAGCCACATCAATGTTCCCTTTCACAAACAGCAGCATCAAACCCAACGCTTTCAAAACAAGGCTTTACTACAACCCAATTCAGCAGGGAAAGCAGATGCTGGGTTATTTTTAGAGCCACCAGCATTTGTTCTCTGCCTTAACTCACCCCCCCTAGAGAAAATGGGGATAAAAGCAGCATTTATTCTCTTATGATCCAAAATTCAGAGATCTACATGGAGCTGGTCCAACAATAATAAAGGGCTTCACGACGAATTTAATTTGACATTCTGAATTACAACTACACAAAGCACGGACTCATCTCCATCAATTAACAGGACTTCCAACTTCCCTCTTCAGCATGTTAATAATGACAAGCCCATAAAGCTTTAGCTCTTGCATCTGGCCACCCTTTACTCTTTGCTGCCAAATGAAAACTGGTTTTTGAAAACTACTCTAGGCCCTAACAAGCACTGCAAGTTGTACATGACAATCACACACCGAGTATCCCCAGAATCTGATGAAAATCATTTTGTCTGGGCAAATTAAAATGATCACAAGTAACAGTGCTTGCAAACCCTTCAGATACCATTCAGCTCCTGCATGCAGCCATTGGGAAGGCTGGCAGTAGATTACTTTTTCCAAAAAAAAAAGAGACAGACACTATTGCAGAAAGCTGAATTCAGCTGCAGCTTAGTGTTTCCTACGTATTTATTCTGTTCTAAGCATCCTTCACAAGAAATAAAGAAAACTCGACTCAGACTCTCTTCTAAGGCTGTCTGAACTGACCAAGAGGGTTCTCTCAGACATGTTTGAAAGCTGTTAGCACTACCAGGACCAGCCAAAATGTAATTCCCAACTATTTAATATAATCATTCTACATATATAATAACTCAATATTCTGCTGTGGCAGCAGCAAAACTTCTTTAGCTTTACTACAAAAAGCCACCAGAAGCAATTTGGTCATTGTGTTAAAGCTCCCAGCTGAGCTACAGACATTAGGGAGGAAAATCTAAACCCCAGGAAGAGATGAATGAGGGAGAGAGGCATTTCTCTTGATGCCTTTGACATGCTTGAATGAGTATCTTTATGGAAAAATTCTGTACAATTCAAAACTAGGTTTTCCAAATGCATGGTGGCTGAGGTTTTTTCATTACTTTTTTCCTTTCAGCCTTGTAAAAAATTTAAGTTTGAGAAATCTACGTTAGTTAGAAATTAACTCACAACTCTGCTGTAGCAATCTAAGTAAGTCAAACATATATTGAAAAAACCCACTTTATTCTGCTGTATTTTGTACTAGGTCCTATACAACTGGTTCCACAACTACTTATTCCACCTTGGTAACCAGTACAGGAAAAACTACATCCCATTAATAAGCATTACAACTCCACTTTCGACCTCTGTTTTGGAGCACCTTAGGTCAAGCTATTCCATTCAATATTTCTTTTTCCCATGATTCTAAGTTTTCCATCAGCTAACAAAGTACTAGAATTAGAGCAGTAAAGTTAATTAATGAAGGTACCCCCTCTGCACAGAACACGACCCAGCAGCATCGCAAGCAGAAATCTGTTGGAATCACAAGTGACAGAACCATTTTCTTTCTACACGATTTTGAGTTCTGTCTCTCCTCACCCATACACAGGCAGTAAAGAACCAAGGTTCAAACCTCCACACAATCAAGGCAAATAGAAAAAAATCCTGCAGTACTTCAGAATTTTAAAAGTATTTGTTCCAATACCAATTACTGCATTTTTTTCAAAAATTTGTTCCTGGTATGCAGCAACAGCCCAGACCTAAATTTGTTTGGTCTCACCCATGCTATCTTTTTTAGTTCTGACCGATTTTTCGTGAAATCACACAAAGGTTTGGGTTGGGAAGGGACATTAAAGCCCCTCTCGTTCCACCCCGTGCCATGGGCTGGGACACTTTCCACCAGCCCAGGTTGCTCCAAACCCCATCCAGCCTTGGCCACTTGCAGGGATGGGCCTGTCCAAGGCCGTGGGCAGCCTGTCCCACCACGAGCCCCGCCGAGCGAGCCGTGGGCAGCCTGTCCCACCACGAGCCCCGCCGGGCGAGCCGTGGGCAGCCTGTCCCACCACGAGCCGCGGGCAGCCTGTTCCACCACGAGCCCCGCCGAGCGAGCCGTGGGCAGCCTGTCCCACCACGAGCCCCGCCGAGCGAGCCGTGGGCAGCCTGTCCCACCACGAGCCCCGCCGAGCGAGCCGTGGGCGCGGTGTCCGGTCGTTACCTTGCACGGTGAGGAAGACAGCAGCCGTGGCAGATCCGCCCTCGTTGGCGGCGGTGCAGCTGTAGCTGCCCGCGTCCGACAGCCGGGCCGGCCTCACCTCCAGGGACAGGTTGGCCAGGAGCCGGAGCCGCAGCGGGTCCTGCAGGCGGGCGTCGCGCCCGTGCCGCTGCCACGTCAGGTTGTAGGGCCCCGCGCTCAGCACCAGGCAGCTCAGCACCGCCCCGGCCCCGGGCACCACCGACACGTTCGCGGGCACCTGCAGCACGGGCGGCGGCTCTGCGGGGACAAAGGGGTGAGAGACACATCTGGCAACCTTACAGCGTTTGTGCATTCTTGATAAACAACTTTAGGCACGCTACAGAACAAAACAATTTGCAATGTTTTAATATTTAATTATTTAGCCAATAGTTTAGGGGTTAAATATTAAATAACTCAGTTCATTAAATTTAATAATTCAGGTTCCATATATGGTTTCATTTCCCATTCTGAAGCCACAAACAGAACCCAGGGCAGCAGCCTCATTCTCTGATGCTGAGCTACCTGCCAGGAGCTCACACAGACATACCTGGTCTAGATCCAAACTACCATATCCTGTAGGGTGAAAAATCACACCCTGTGTGAGAAGAAGCAGCTCTGTGTTCTTTGAGCACAGCCAACAAGGGATCAGTGTCACAGCAACAGGAGGGAGGCAGGACTACCACAGACCTCTAATTTCTACCCCAGGTGTGACCCCACCTGGTGGCATCTGAGCTATGCACTAGATTTTTACAGGTTGTATATGGAAAAAAATGTGTTAGTAGGAATTTCTTCTAGTAGCAACAATGGAACCAAGTTAACACCATTAGTGTTTAGCACTATTAGTGTTTAGCACCAATTAGTGAGCTCTTTTCTTTTATGGATTCTATAAGAAAACGTGGAAGGAGAAAGCATCCGTGTTCCTATTTGATTAAGGACCTCATGAAATAGGGTAAGAAAAGGGGAGGTGATAAACACAGTATGCAGACAGCCCTGACAGACAGACAGACAGCACACACAATGCCACCAGCCACTCCTCATGCTGACTGAAGGGCACCAATAGTTACCAGCATCCCTGACAGAGGGGCCAGCCTGGACTGTGCAGCTGGTAAGGACACAATCCGCTATGGTGGGGGTGAGGGGCAGCTGGCAAACTCTTGAAGGAATACGCAGGGAAGTGAATCAGAGAGGAGAAAGGGAGGAATAGGCAGGAAGGGGCATAAAAGGGGCCTGTCCCGTGTAAAGCATCACCAGTCAGTGCTCTGTCTGCCACAGCCCTGGCCTAATTAGCACAGCTTGTCCTCATTAGTAAATCCCTTCTTTAAGTCTGGACAACCTCAGTCCCTGTCTCTTCTCTATCCCTGTAAACACTAAGTGCCCGCTACTGGGGGATTGGTGTGAGAGGGCTGGGTGCCAGCTGCTGGAGTCAGAGCAGGGGTTTAGGAACCCCAGGCAGTGGCACCAGCTGCTGGGGGGCCTGGGGTCCCAGCCCCAGCTCCTGGAGCCCACACTGACCTCGGGCAGTCCTGTGCTGCCACACACCAGGTGTCCCTGGGTACGTGGGATGAACTCTGGCAGCCAGGCAGGAGGAATTCCTAGGCTAGAGCTGCTCTAGTCAGCAGCTATGTACAACATCCTTCAATTCTCACTTCTACTCAAATCTCTGGGAATTTCATCATCTTTTTCTGTACATACTTTATGTTTTAACTCCCAGTTATTTGTTGTTATCTGCTTTCCACCCAACCCATCTGTACACTTCTATCATGCTCCCAGAAGAAAGCAGATGCAACAATTTTCTACTGAAATTAAACTTTGAAACCACAGATGCTTAAAATAGCAGCAGTCATCCTGCTCCTCCTTGAGATATTACAGATCAAGGAGGCAACATTTCAAGAAAGAAAATAAATTATGTATGACTTTATGCATTCCCATTAAAAACACCATATATATTCCATTTGGTTTTCCCCAGACTGGTTCTTGAACAAAGAAAACTCCACAATAAATAATACTTTGAGAGGGATGGTTGTGCAGAAATGACACAGCTGTAAGAGCAAGACCAAATCTTTATCAGTACACACTAAAACACAACTATCCTAAGAAAAGCAAGGATAACAGGGAATAATAATAATAAAAAAATCTGTATTTATTAAGGGTTAAAGTTACTCCTAAGCTCAGAACCAGCCATAAATCCTCCTCCTCGAGGTCTCCTGGGGGGTCTCAGATGAGGTTCACAATCCCCATGCTGGATCCCTGCACAGCACTGAGTGCTGGGTGTGCAGCTCTGCCTCCCTACAAACACAGTCCCAACAGCAACCGCCCCCACTGCCAAATCCACGGACTTTAATCCAAGCAGAGGAGAGTCAGGGAAAGCTACACTTGCTTACTGAATGGACTTTCTCCCTTGTACTTTTAGGTTTGGGGTGTTTGGGAGAAACAACAGATCTCCTAATGCTTTCCACAGGCTTATCACCAAGTATGTTACCTAAACTCAGGAAAGAGAGAGATGAGGCCAGTACAGGACTGGAATCCCCATCTTTGACTGCCAGTCTAGCAGGACAACACAAGTTTGGGACTACCCCAGCCTCTGCCCACAACAGTGCTCACACTCAGCCATCCCCTAGGACTTTACTGGCCCTTCAGTCAGAGTGCTGCACAAGCTAATGAGCCATTTGACATTTTAAAGATTTAATAGGAGTAAAAGTCAAACTCAAGTGTTTGCTTTCTGTGAAATGAGAAAACGTTGGCACAGCTCCAATACTTTTCACACAGCAGTTGCCAGAATGGATTATCTGTGACATACTGTCTGTCAGCTGGGTAAACCAAGAGCACTTGAAAAGATTGTTTACTTTGCTTCAAGAAGAAATTTCACGTAATTTTCTTGCAAATATTTGTACACAAGGATTTCAAAGCATCTCCCTCCCATTAATCCTCTGCAGGGCTCTGAGCAGAACAAATTGTGTTTACACAGTGACTCAGCCCCAGGCCATCTCTCGTGCTCTGTAAACGAGGGGATATGGGGATTTTCCCCTTATTACTCTTGACTTTCAAGTGCTACCAACATCACAAGAAAAAGGTCAGGATTCTCTTTCAGGTTTCTCTTTGATGAGGAGAACTGTTGCAACTTCGAGACCGAGAATCTTTATGCCCACAATTGCTTGCCCTCCAAGCCATGGTTTGAAACAAGCATCTGGGAATATCCTTTCTGCTTGAAGGATTTTTGTGGCCAAAATATAAATTAGTGCTCTAGAACCAGGACTTGGGTAAGCCCAGATGTTACTGTTCTGTTCTACTCACTACTTTGTGCAAATTAAAGGATGTTCCTCTCCTCAAATTCACCCCTTGGTCCAAAGAGGGCTCTTTCTCTAAAAACTTTGCCTTGCATAAAATCAGTATCACATTGGTTTCTTTGAATTTGCTCATAGTGCAATGAAAGGAACATCTTTGCCTGGAAGAGGGAAGGTGAAGGGTTAGAGAGCCACTCTCTCCAGCTACTGAAAGGGTTGTTTTAGGGAATACACAGAGTCTTCTCAGGGCATGGGAGAGGGAAAAAAAAAGATGAGAATCTTGGTTCATAACATACAACAGGGGAAATTCTGACTAGACATACAAAATATTTTCCTAGTGGGGGTAGTTAAGCACTGAAGGCTGCCCATGAACTTGTGAAATCTCCACCCTCGGGGACATTCAAAAATTGATTGGACAAGTTCCTGAAAAACATAATCAAGCTTGGAAGCTCTTTGGCTTGTGAATTGGACTAGGTGACTTCCAAAGGTCCTTCCAGCCTGAATTGTTTTGTGATTCTGTGATTCATAATCCAGGTTAATTTACCTGGAATAGCTACTGCAGGAGATAAGGCACAAGACAACTTCAATTTCAAGCCCTTAAATGAAACCCTGAATTGAAAATGTTGTTTTGAGATCTCCCATCCTTCCTGTCACAGAAAATTAACTACTCCAGTGTTTTTCCAGCTCACCAGTAACAGCTTTCACTTGCTCCAAGACTCATATCTGATCAACACTAACACAAGGCTGTATGGAATGGATCTTTGTTACAAACCAGAAATTATTTTTCCCTCTCACTCTGGCTGCATTGTGAAAAATTAAGTGACAAAATTTGCTATAGTATGGGCAAGGGTTTCATCCATCCATCTATCCACAGACAGAAATACGCCTACTGTTTATTCAAAGTTGTCTTTGTGATTGGCCCTATTTTTACCTCACTCATTTTACTTCCTCATCTTTGTTACCACTTTTAAGAAATTCAAGGTAATAGATCAGATTTCCAGCAATTTACTGATTTTTGTATTGTAAAAAGCAGAAATTTGAATAAAACTTTTGTAATTCCTTGTCCATCCTATAACACATACATACAATCAAGCCAACATATAATCGCTACAAAGTGAAATAAAAACGAGAACAATTGAAATCTGAGATTTAAGTTTTGGATTCTACAGGTCAAATCTATTCTGCAAGTCCAACTGACAGCGGGAACTGAAACCAAACCAATGCTGATATTTACAACAGGTTTGTTGAATAAACCTCAGCTCACTTGTGGGCATGGGTGAGGAAAAAACACAGTAATTAAAAATACACTTAAAACTGGGAATATATTTTATTGGCCCCAAGTGCTGTCTTAAGTGTTTGAGCCCAAGTAACTGGCCCCAGAAGGGTGGCTGGGACCCACCTGACACATCGAGGAAGGTCTGAGCACGTCCCGTCCCCGCAGCGCTGGTGGCCACGCACTCGTAAAAGCCCTCGTCGGACACGGACACGTAGGCAATGTCCCAGCTCATGCTGGATGATTCTCTGCAGGAGAAAAGGGCACACACTGAATCCCTCAAGGAACCAGGAGCTGCACCAGCTTGGTTTCCTGACTGCACACACAGCAGAGTTTTGCAGTCATTAAGAGGCAAGACAGACCCTCTGATGAATCCAACTGGATGTCACTTTATGGATGGTATTTCCTCGTAAGATTTTGCAGAATGTCCCACTTGCACATCATAAAATAAACCTTTAACAAGTCAACAGTTGTTACACAATACCCAAAGGTAGTGTATTTGCTGTCATTCCCTCACCTGCTTGTGCTCTGTTGTATTTACCACCTCAGAAGACACATTCCTTGAAACCAGCAAGTTTCTGTGCAGAGCCAGAATGTGATACCAAACTCATGGCTCTTAGCAACAAAGGCAACAAGGTCTCATCCTCCCACCTGAGCTTCCCAAACTCACAGGTACAGGAATCCAGAGAACCACTGCAGGTTTTCTCCAGATCCCAGCAAGGCCAAGGCTGCTGGGCAGTGACACCATGTTGGTATCACAAGCAATGTGAAAGCAAGAAGGGAATAAAAGTGTAGCTACATAGGCTGGTTACATGTGCTTCCAAACAAACATTCTCAGTTTCTCATCATTCACACCACATTTTATAAACTCCTGGTGCTACAGACACACAGAGGACAACATAAATGAGTGAACCAGTGGTTCTTCAGGGTCCCAGTGCTCCCTGTGGCCTGTTGCTATGGCACATAAACAAAACTGATAAGCACCAAAATATCTGTGAGAGCTTTGGCAAGTCATTGCCACATTACAGGAAACCATTACGTTAATGACCCCTTTGTTTGTCTGAATTGATTGATTTATCATCCCTTAAAGGATACAGAAGGAACAAGGGACTTGGAATATATGCATGGAAGTTCAATGCTGTAGCACCATGAGACAGACAATCCAACCACACCACAAATGAAAACAGTGCATGGTGACCTTAAATGGCTTCCTTTTTGTTCTCCCTTACTTAATACTTACTCTAGATAATCTAATCTATCATGCATCAAATCTATAACATTTCTCAGTGCAATCCTGGCACATGAACATGGCAACAACTGCCAGCACTAGAGAATAAGGTGGTGTTTCTTCCAAATAATGAGTGAGAAACTCCTCTATTTCATGGAAAGTATGTTAAAAGTGAACTTAAGCAATCCTGTTCTGCTTCCTTCTTGACTCATGCTATACACCAGAAGTCAAACATGGAAGAGAACAGAAGTACAAAGGGAAATGTGTCTGGGGAGTGGAACTGCTTGGCAAAACAATGACCTGTGGTGGCTATTAAAAAAAAATTTAAAAAATGAAACTGATGCTGGCAGCAAGGACTAACATCCAGCTCAGGGCATCTGCTCCACATGTGGGCACTGGCTGAGGAGCTGTACACAAGTCACAGCATGTGTCATGGGGTAACTGAGCACCTTCCAGCACCACCATTACCTACCAAACTCATTTTACAGTACATGCAATCTGCTGATTGGGCTCTTTGTCTGGGCGCCTGGGGAACTACAGACATTTTAACTCCAAAGCCCAGATGGCCCCCTGGTTCTCAGTCACTATACAGAGCACAGCAGTGCTCGGCTTGTATCTGACCTCACCTCCTGGACACCACCCCAGGTGGACAATCCCCCAGCAGGCTGTGGTTCACAGGGAGAAATGAAACCTAGAATTTCACTTTTTAGCACATGGTTTGGGGGGATATGTTCTGCATGGTTTACTAGACTTGAATAGCAACCACAAATATCAGCTGATTATGAGCGTTTTTTTTAAATATTATGACTGTTGGTTTGATTAACTACAGGAATTGCCTTTCTTGTCAGAATTTCATGTCTTATTTTTGCTGATTCTAATCTCTGCAGGATTGGTGGGATCTGCTATTTACAGTACAGAACAGATTGTAAAGACACTTTACTGCTCCGTTCCCACTCTGGAATGAGGTGCTCAACTACTGCTCTTGACCTGCTAAATCAGAGTGGTCAAAAATGCACTGAGATATTAAGCAAAATCCAAATTTTCTTACTACACTAGCACCGGATGCAGAAATGTAGAAAAACAAAGCTGTTACAATTTTACAGAAATTTCTTTGTCCTAACTTATGTTACTCATTTAAAATAAGGAATTATTACTGCAGCTGATAGTACCTCTGGAACCAAAGTAAAAAAAAATATTTGAATTTCAAAGTCTCTTCTCCTCATGAACCCCAAACCTGTAGTCATTCTAAGGGTATTTTCACATAGACAACTGTCACAATAGAAATATGATATTCAACTTGTAAAACCATTTAGGTTTTGAAATAAATATTAAAACAATTGAGTAAAGACATCTCGACACCAAAACAAAACTCACTCAATGCAGAGGAATACTAGAGCTCCAATCTGCACTGAGCTACTAAGCTGGACAAACCCTGCCTGGAACTTCATTACAAATAAGAGGCAAACAAGCCAAGCTGAATTAGATCCTATTTAACTGTGACCAACAATATCTGGCTTGAGATATGTTTTGTTATATTAACTTGGATGATGTGTTCATTCATCTGCTCTGTAACCAGGAAAGGAAAAATGCAGCTGAATCAGCGGTGCCGGATGTGTGAAGAGCAAGGAGAAGCGTGGGGTTTGATACCTAAGGAATGGAAAACATTCCACAGCAGCCCAAGCAGGTGCTGTGCTGGGGCTGACTGTGTGTCAGTGGCACCTCATTAAAACCCAAACCACACCAAAGCTGCAGCATTTCCCACTGCCAGCAGAGCACAAGGCAGCTGAAGGATGGGTTTACTTGGGTCTGCTGTACCTGCTGGGGAATGCAGAATTTAGTCTTCAGTCTGCTCCTCAGGTGCTTGGGGCTGTACAGGAGGCTGCTGACACTGTTTGCTAGTACACACCTCCCTTTTGGTTTTAATAAACAGAATAAAAAGGGGCACTTTATGAGTATTTTAACAAATTTACCTTTTTTTAAAATTATTCTTCTCTCACCCTACACAGAGCACACCATTCTTTTTCTATACAGAAATGTGAAGAGCCTTCAGGAATATCCTACATAAATTTTCCTATTTTGAGGGATTTTCTGAAGATGAAAGTTTCTAGGGCAGGTCATAGGACGTAATTCTAAGGCATCCATGAAAGGCATTAAAAATCAAACAAATTAATGTATGCCCAGTCATCTATGTATCACTGGGGCCAGAGTGAGGGGTGTGTTTCATCAACAGAGCTAGCTACCAATTCTGCAGAACTTTTAAAAACATAAATTAAAACCATTTGCATTCTAGACTTTTAGACCAGGTTTATCATAATTGCAGAGCACACAGCTGAGGGGAATTTTGGCCAGAGCCTTATAAATCCCATCACATGTAGTACAGAGTGTACACCCTCCTCTATGTATCATATATAGATATAGCTCTCTATATATAAATGTTATCAATATCTCCATAAAATACATTCTCCCTGATGAATAGCACCAGAAGTAACAGACTGGAAGTAGCAGGATGTAGGCAGCACATAGCAGTAAATAACAACAGAAATCATAAGCTGTAAATAGGAAATAAAGCAGCATTGTGAAAAAAGATCACTACTTACTTGAAGAACTGATCCACTCCCAGTTTTACTCCATCTTTAGCAAAACGCTGAGTAAAAGGTATAAGGCTTTCAACATGGCAAGGAACAGAGCCTGGCTGTAAGTAATATCCTGGAGTCTTCATGGGCATTGTAACTCTGGGGGCATCTGAAGAAAGAAAACATTCCCCAGAAACATTAACAGCTACTACCACACATCCTATCCTTTCCTTTTATTAAAAGGAAGCTCAATTTCTGATAAAGCTCCACTTAGTAGGTATTGACCATCATGAACTAGAGACAGAACTTTGGAAGGAAACAGCACAGAAAGTACTTGCATAAGTTATAAAAGCATACAAGGTCTCAATTTTAAGTGATTCAGATGAGACAAATGCACAGTCAAGTCAAATTAAAAGTCTCTTACCAGGAGTAATACTAGAAAAGGAAACACTTGAAACTCTCTGAAAAAGATAATCATCCTTGTCATAGCCCGTTATTTTAACAAAAAAAGCTTCATCTGGTGGAATGAAATCAGAAATATTCCATAGTCCATAGGGCTTTCTCTCAGGGTAGTATTTCACAGGCAAGGTCTTAAGGAGTTCCCCTGTAATACTCAGAAGTTCCAGTCGGTCTACTCTAGCTGGAAGCAGGATCCCTGTGGTATTCAGCAGCACGAAGGTAGGAATCCCTAGAAAAACAGAAATACACTATTTTAAGTGCTAAAGAAAACAGATAATTAAAACATGGAAGATTAAATTCCATCTGCATGGCTCACTACCCCATGAACAGCAGCATTCAGCTCCAGCCCTTACCTACTGAGTAGGAAAGGCTAAATTGTGCTGAGCTGTGAGGAGACCCAGCTGGGGAGAGTTTAAATTACTGATTTCCAACAGGTGTTTCTGAAATAACAGCTTCTTTATTAACTCCCCACCATGCCCCAGGGCCAAGGCCTTTTTCTGAAGCTCCAAAAATAAGAGAAACAGCACAGTAATTCTGAGGCATAGTTAAAAATATCTGTATTTATGTCACACAGATACAAAGCCCCCCCAGGAACCAACCCACAGCATCCCCAGGGTTACCACAAAGCTCATCATAGAGCTCGACTTGATTTTGGGGGCCAGAAGCTATTTAACATGGACTAAAGTGGAAACCAACCTTGCACTGGCCTGCTGGATGTTTTTTTAAAGTCTAAGGTGGGCCTCCTGGAGAAGCCAGCTCGGAAGTCGATGGTGCTGAGCCCCGTGATGCGCACCGAGTGCCTCCCGCTGCTCGAGGTCTGCAAAACAGCCAGCACATGGAATGAGCAGTGCAGAGCCTCACAGGGTGTGAGCCAGCCACTGAGCTCAGGGACAGGCTCCAGCATGGGTAACTCCAGCACACACACAGGAGCATCATGGCTGAAGTTGTAAGGTAAAGAACCTTGAATAAAGCTTTGCTTGCACATCCTGGGCCCTGCAATTGTGGTGTCAGCAAAGAGAGCCAGTTTGACTTGGAAATAAATCCCAACACCAACAAATCAACAACTCCTTGGCACGTGCCAGTGCCTGCAATGGGAGGGGTCTGGGAGTTAGGATCTGACCCTTACAAACTGCTAGAAAATGGTGAGTGAATCAGAACTCAACAGAAAACTCTGTGCATTAAAGGTGCTTCTCTTCCCCAACCGAGGGTGCAGCTGGAAAGCAGAGGGTGCACAGGTACCTCTCTCTTCTGGTCTGTACCCTTGGACCCTCACCTTTTCATTCTGCTCCAACCAGCAAAAAACACATCAGAACCACCCCCACCCATCCATCACCCTTGAACAGCCTGAGCTTCAGGTTCTGGAGAGTACAGCTGCTTTGATCTTCCATCTTAAAGAAGATAAATCAAAGTAATTATAAGTTAATTCCCATGTTTCTATGCAGAGAAAGAAAGGTCAATTGCTACTTGCCAAAGCTGCACAGGAACCCATGACTTTTCTTCCTCACCTACTTCCACACCCTTCTGGTGTCTGGAAGGTTGCACTGAGCTTTCCCTGGAGTTTTACCTGACCCATTTTCAAATTCCTGCAGCACTCAGGAAGAGAGGTTACTCCAGAGTAACCCCCTCTGCCACTGCTGCATGTGAATATCAAATTAAACAGTTGTTTCTTGTAACCAACAGCCTTGGAAGAGGCATTAGACACCATGACAAATCGATGTATATCTGATTAAAACAACACATTTCCTTCTATTTGGTTAACCTTTCACTTCAGAAATAGCACCACTAAAGCCTTTTTTATATGAGCCAGCTGTTAACAATACAAAGAAATATTTAATTGTGCCAAACAACTCAAGGTATCAAGCGTTAATTGCCAGTTAAAATTTCATTAGACAAACTCAGTGATAAAGTTCTGTTTTTATAGCTTGGTGCATCTGTATAAGGAGTTTATGGTGTGAATAAAATTTTCACAAACTTTAAGTCTTAAAATCTTTGTGTAAATAAACCAAGCCAGTGACTAAAGCCAAATAAACAATCCACAGAAAGATATATTGGGAAATCATTTCTCTTCATGAATTACTCAGACCTTTGGATATTTGTGAGTTTTAAGGCCAAAATAACCTTATAAAATTTTACCATTTCCTAATAACAATAAACACATCTCTCACTGTCATGTCTAGGAGCTGGGGGTCTTTAGGCAAACACCAGGAATGAGTTTTATGACACACTACTGCTTTCCAATTGTTATCTTTAGGTCTCTTCTCATTATTTGTAGTTGAACATGGATTACAGAGACTGTACCTTAGTGATTCCCCTCCCAGGCAGGATGAGTATAATTAAAAGTGCAAATACGTATTTGTGGCAGATGCTTTCCTGTCTTTCAAACAACATCAAAAAACTGCCCAAAATACAGGTATCTATGAAGAAATGCATGACCTGGCTCGCTCATAAAAGTTAGATTAAAATATTTCAACTACATATTCAAGACATGTTCTTCATTTTTTTTTTAAATCCAAAATATGTCAGTTTGAATGTTTTATTCATGTTCTCCATAGAGCTGGAGACAGCATTATGCTGAGCTTAGAAAAAAATCCCAAAAAATCTCCCAACCCCCAAAAAACTCCCGGGCCCTGCCTGCAGGAGCAGCCTGCTGCCAGGAGTGCATGCCACCAGTGGCAGCCTGGGCACGAGGGGACTCTTGGCTCTGCAGGTGTGCCACCCCAAGGCCAGGGACTCCTCCCCAGCAGCTCCTGCAGCGCAGCCCTTGGGTGCTGGCACACACCAGTGGCTCAGCTCACACCACACAGCCAGGAGCACAGCAGGGCTCTTCCTGCACTGTCCCTCTGGGCTGCAGGGCACTGCATGTTTACTGCACTGATCCCTCACCATGAAAGTCTCCAACAAGTGACAGAAGTGAATCCTAAGGCACTGACTGTAGGAAGGGGTCTCAGGACCCAGTGTAGCTCATGTTACCATGCCCAGCAGGACCCAAACCTTTTTCTTTTTCATTTTGAACAGCCCACCAGGTTGTCTCTGTACTGGAGTTTTCTGCGCTTTTGGTCATAGAATCATGGAATTGGAAGGGACTTAAAGCCCATCCAGTGCCACCCCCTGCCATGGGCAGGGACACCTTCCACTAGCCCAGGTTGCTCCAAGCCCCATCCAGCCTGGCCTTGGACACTTCCAGGGATCCAGGGGCAGCCACAGCTTCTCTGGGCACCCTGTGCCAGGGCCTGCCCACCCTCACAGGGAACAATTCCTTCCCAACAGCCCATTCAGCCCTGCCCTCTGGCAGTTTAAACCCTTCCCCTCTTGCCCCATCACTATCTGCCCATACAAAAAGTCCATGTCCCTGTGTTTGATAAGCCCCCAGTCCTAGACAGACATTCAAACAATTCTCCCCAGAGCTGCTGAGCTCAACATGCTTTTGTAGCTGCAGTTGTGCAGCAGGATCAACAGCTTCCCCCAGGGCTGTGTGTGAATTAATGAACCTTTTCAAAGCACCTCTGTGCTTAGGGCAGGGACAATGCACAGCATGATCCATTCAGCACTGCCCATAAAGTGCCTCACCCGGGTGCCATCCCCTCCAAAAATGACTGTAGAGTATTTACACTGCTACAATAGAATAGGTCAGTCAGAAGGGATCTACACCAGTAGGATTGTTTCCACATCTATTTAGGAAAGCTAGGATCATGCGGCTTTACCTACATAAAGAGGTATACAACAATATTAAATACAAGATCACAGGACATTTACTGTAACACAGTAAAACAGCTGTGACTATCCATGATAAATAACATAGTAAATCATTATACAACCCCCTTATATGCTGTAGGTCAATCATACAAGAGTTCTGCAATAACTTTACCTTGATTGTCCATGTTCCAGGCTCTGGATCTTTGACATTTACTACCTTTGCAGAGTTGTGGATATTAAGCAATTCATTCAGTCCTGATCCCTTACTGAGCTGCTTGCCTGAAAAAACAGACACAGGAAGTAAATACGGGATGGAGTAAACACAGTATTGCTTAAAAAAACCCAGAGAGTAAATACAATACTGTTGTTTTGTACCAATGTATTTCTGATACTTGACTTACTTACTACTTAGCAGTCAATGACATTTACAACAGTCAAAATTGCCTATAATTCTTTGACAGAATACTGAAAGCGTTCATTTTTATCTGGGTGGTTGTGTGCATGAATTGGGTCTCGAGAGAGAGATTTTCCTCCCTCAAGGCTGACCCTGAAGAACCATCAGCCCTAAAACTCATCTGGCTCTTTCACAGCACTAAAGGGAAAGAGGAAATGGAAACTGGGATGTCCCAGTGCCCATTTTCAAAACCCATTAGACATGCCTTGAGTAATTTCAGTGAAACCCTGTGGATTTAGGTGCATGGAGCTGATCTATGAGAAAGGCAAACAGAGGTGGGGTCACAGCTTCAGTGAAGCCTGACACTTGCACCCAGGACTGTGTGTTGTCATGGCTTGAACACAGATACTGAGCAAATCTCTTTCCTGTAAACAAGAATGCCTCAGTGCAGGACAGACCAGACCATACTGCAGGGAGCCCATCTTGGGCATAAAATATTTCCAAGATACTAAAATTTAAGCTATATCCTTGGGCAAAAGTCATTCAGAGAATACAAAATATGATCTGAATTTACTTCTGGAGTGCTGTTCCAAGTTCCTAAGGCAACAACATAATAATAAACAACACATTTGTTCAAAATAGCTTCAATTACAAATTAGCTCCAAATCTGTCAATGCACTTCCCATCACACACTGCTCAGCTGGAGATGGGCAGGGGAGACAGGTTTCGTTCTAAATGTTCTCACAGTTCAGAAAAGCCAGACCATGGTTGTACTTTCCTCACATAAAACCCAACCATCATGTACAAGCCTTAAATGAAGGTTCAGGGAATACATAAAGAGATGAAAGGCAAAAGTGTCCAGCAATTTGGAATGCAAGGACAAATAGTAACAAAGAAGACAGAGGTGAGATGAAGTGGACAGAATAGGGAACTTTTCCAGTTTCCTCCAAGTGAAAAAACCCCATGGAATATTGGGGGGAAAAAAAATATCAGAAGGGATTTTTCCTTCCCTTTTTTCACTATCATAAAAGAAAGTATAAAGTACTTCACCTAAAGGATTATGAATCTCAATTGCTGGTGAAGGACCACTCAAGGACACTGTAACTTCCTTCAGACTGGGATCAAAAGGGATCTGCCAAGTATTTACAGCCATGGACAGATGGTCTGTAGACAAGAGATGCACTTTGGAGGCTTGAACTGCTTCTTCAACCCATTTTAACACCTAGAAGACAAAAGAACAGTTGTTACTATACTGTCAGCAATACTAGCTGTTGAAATAGTTTCTGCTGAAATGCTTGTCTCTGCTGTCTTGTAGAGATTCCATATTAATTTATTTTTAAAAATGTGACTACTTGAAGAAAATGCAACTTTAATAGAAGATACTGGCAAAGCCATGGTCAGCATGGTGTTTAAAGGAGTACACAAGCACACCTAGATACATCTCTACACAACAACCACAGGTCCTTTAAAAAGGAATTAGGGATACAAACCTGTGGACTTTTCTGGTCTTCAATTTTTAGTTGCATGAAGCAATAAGGAAAATTTCCTCATCCAGATGTACAGAGTAATTGCTATCTACAGACTTTTCCAGGGTTTTTTTCCCCTAGAACACCTCATACAAATTACTATTAGGCACAGCATAGAGGTGGGACTAGAGAGGAACATGGCTTTGGATGGTATGTCCCTGTAGGACACCGAGGCTCCCACACCAGGGACAGGACAGCAGCCCATGGGAGAGACCACACCGAAGGAGAGGAAGGGTGTGAGGAGGAAGAGCAGCCAAGAGAAATCCTTGTATATTGACCACAACCCCATTCCTGGTGGCACTGGGGAAGGGAGGAGGAAATGGGGGAGAAGGCGAGTTGGGCAAATGGGAACAAAAGTGTTCCTACTTGTCTTTGCTTCCCACTGCCTGAAGGAATAATTAAATATTTAATTGGCAACAAATTAATTTTCCTTAAGTAAACTCTGTCTTGCCCTCAACAACAACTGGTGATTTCCCTGTCTTTATCTCAACCCAGAAGCTTCCTCAACCCATTCCTCTTCTGCAAGGGGTGAGTGAGTGGCTGAGAGGGAGCTCAACAACCAGCCAAGGGAAACCCACCACAACCCACCCAACCTCCCCAGAAACACAGCTGGTTTGTCAAACTACATGATTTTGCATCACCTTTGTACATCACAGAGCTGCTGCATATCTTTTAAATCCTACTGAAGTAATATTGGGTTTGTATAACCACGTGAACGTGACTCACAGTAATAGTGAACCGTGATTTTAAGCTGCAGCTGACCACGGTGGCATTGAGAAACATCTTGTAAAGGAGAACCAGCTTTTTGATTATGTCAGTTCAAAACTTGGAAACCAACACGAAACGAACCTGGATGTGTTACACATCAGTACTGAGGGTCTCCGGGGAAAGTCCTCCAACCTTGGACCCAGTTCAACACACCGCCCAAAAGAACCTCACTCCCCTGGTTTATTGGGCATAACTTGCCAACTTTATCCATTAAAAAATGGAAATATGCCATAGGTTTGTGTGTGAGATGACTTTGTGATAGAAACTAGATTCCAGCCTCCTATACAAGTGTACTTGTTCTCGTGTGTTAATGATATGTGGATAACGACTCTACAACTTACAAAGTTCTAAAGTGGATATGTTTTCTATTTATTTCCAGCTGGGGTGCAGGGAGGGTAGCTCCTCTAAAAACCCTGCACACCGTCACGATTCGTATCTCAACACATATCTGGTTACATATGACATATTCATTGGATTATATAATACACCTATACATATTCATTTCCTATCCCCACTCCACATTATAATTAGGTAGTATACTATTATGCCTGTGCAGTGCCCCCTGGGGTCTTTTGGGATGAAGTAATAGTCTTCCTCAGATGAAGTAAGGAGTTTTCCTCACGTTGAACTTTTCACCTTGTCTCTTTGCACATGCTCTTTGGTCCCTTGGTTTTAGTTTAAACCTCAGAGCCAGTTTGAGCTGGTTTCAGGGTCCAAAAGCTGGATCTTTGGTCATGGTTCCTTCTTATCAATGGTCCTGCATCCTCCCTTTGCTTGGCAAGCACAACAAAACTTGACTTAAACTTTATTGAGCGAGCAGTATACATTGTATAGCAAGCAGCTACAAAATTTAATAGTACTCACACTAAATAATCCATCCTGAAATCAGCAATTTACCTTAAAATTTAAGCCCCCTGTATCATTACAGTATGAATGCCCAGCAGCCTTTGTGCAGAGATGAAATAAGTTTAAGTAGGTGAAGGGCATCATTGAAAACACATTTGAAATGGTGGGGGCAGGTTTTCATCACTGTTTCCCCCTCCACTCTAAGGAATGCCTCACCTGAGTGCTCCCAGCACAGGGTGAGACAGCACTGACCAGGTGTCCCCTCACCAAGGGTGTGCATGAGCGAGGTGCCTGGGCGTGTTTGCAAAAGAACATACCCCAAAAACCCCAGTAAAAGTGCCTGTGCTGCTCAAAGCCCTGCAGTAACATGGCCCAAGAGAACCGGGGTTTGTGCAACAGCTGGGGACACCAGCTAGGGAGCAACTTGTGTTTGCTTTAGACAAGCCTGGAGCAGGAATCACAAGGCTTCAAAAAGATCCAACTCATTAAAGTTCTACTTCACAAATTATACATCTGGGTCCAAAAATGCTTCCAAAGAAATTTCAGTGTTCTACTCACAGTGAGATGAGCATAACACTTTTTTGCATGAGCTATATGGAAAAGTTCCCATTTAATTCCAGGATCTCACCTCCACAGGTAAGTTTTTAAATGGATTGTAAAATTCAATGAACCCATATGAACTTTAGTTTCTGGGACTTTTTCAAGATCAAAACTGAAAATGGAAGGCAACAGAATGACCCAGCTGTCTGCACTCTGGCAGCGGCTTGCTTGTGTAAGTTCAATAGGCAATTCTGGGAGATCCATTTCCCAACCCTGTCGTTCCAAAGAGGTTTGCAAAACTGCTGTAACACTGGTTTGGAAGTAGGTTTTTTCTCCTCTGGGACCTTTACAGAAAGCCCCCAAAACAACAGCAGCTTTTGTTGCTCTGCCAAAATGTGACGTGATGAATATTATTAGAGGGGGAAGGGCAAATACAGCAATGATTTACAACATTTCCCCAGAAAATTTGCTCTTGCAACCTGCCCTGCTGTCAGGTCATTTCTTGGAATGCATACTGAAACCTGGAAAATCTGTGGAGCATGGTCTCTATTCCCATTTGTTTGTTCTGGGACTCAAGAATATTTCTCAAGCAGTCAAAGCAACAGGATTTCAGGTTAACTGTTTCATTGCTTAAGTAAATTTAGGTTCATACTTACACCCAAAGAGGAAAAATATTCTAATAATGTTTTTAAATGCACATCAAGAAATATAACTGAGACAGTGCATGAGAAAATAACACTGTAAAAATAAAACATAAATTATATATGTAACTATAACATGTATGAAAATCACACGACTGAAAAGTTTTAGTGTTGGATCTCAAGCTCTTCAAAGCTAGGAACCACAAGCACTAAGCCTGCCTGCTTTCAACTGCCTTTCAAAAGCCCTTCTGCAGTTGCTTTGTGACAGACCTTAGGTACATGATCATGGTTTATTTTTTTCCAGAGACTCCAAATTTCATAGAAAACAGAGAAAGACCAGCTGTAACTATTTGTTTTTCCTTTCTTTGTTTGGCATTCACTGTACATTATGTATCTTCAGAATAGAAGCATTCAGCTGCCTCTCCCATGAAACCACTCCTCCTTTTTCTATGAAAATGGATAATGTCTGGGATGAGGGAGAAGAGAAGGCAAGAAACAGGGATACGCAAGAAACCTTCATTCTAAACTGTAACTTTGAACTTTTGACTTTGTCACATGCATTGTATCCTAGAAAAGCAGTGGAGGGACCTTTTACATCTTTAGCTGAGTCAAACAAGATTTCAAATTGCTTCCTCTGCAGCATCATCCAAACACACGTGACACACAGCACGGACCCGTAACACCAACCTGAGCTGTGCTGGTGTAACCCTTGGGCTGCCATCCCCTGGAAGGACTAAGAACCAGCAGAAATTGGATGTTCTCCAGTGGGTTTCAGGGACCTCTGTTCACAGCAGAGCACTCATGAGTGAACACCAGCAGACCCCATTCCCTGTGACCTTACAGACGATACCCTTCAGCACCTTCCCCGGAACAACGACGCCTTTTGCACCATCCCTTCTCAATGCTCTGTCACCAGTGTTGTCTTCAGTCCCCCCTCAATCTTGTCTCATCCACAGCATCCCTTTCACTCACAGGTTTCTTACCCAATTCCAAACTCTCTTTTTTTTTTCCCCATACAGATTCATCCACCTTTCAAGTCACTCAACAACCCCCCCTTCTTCTATCAAAGTCAAAGCTGTGCCTCCACATCATTCTCAGTTCTCCTGCCATCAATGTTCTGTATATGAAAGATCCATTTCTACTTATTTTAAAAATCAGGAAGAAAGATGTATTTTTAAGGAGTCTAAGGACAATTTTCCCTTCTCACAGAAAGGTTAGAATAAGAAAAATCCCGTGCTCCCAACACTAAAAGAAATGGAAAAAGACCACTCACCAGCTCAGTCCTTGTGAATTCCCAGCTCTATCCACACTGATCAGTCCAGTTCATCAGATACACACATGACTCATTTTTGCCACAAACAATCAAAATGACCTGGAGACATAACCTGAACTGCCAATGACTAACAAATCTCCACTATTTTCCACAGCACCACATTCACACTCTGCTGATCATCGCAGTTCATCTCAACACCCACTCTGGCATCAGTACAAACCTCTGGGCATCATAACCATTTACAGGAAATTCCTTACAGAAGGATAATTACGTGTGGTGTCATGTAACTTCAGCTCAAGTCAAAATTAGCACCTTCTGGAAATTGCACGTGGTTATGAAAATAGAGAATCTGCTCGTACCAGGGAATTTAACTCATGTTTGATGCATATTCTCGATGCTGTGATAATAGAACCTGAGGGAATGGCTGGAGCTGGGCCAGGGCAGGGTCAGGCTGGAGATCAGGGAAAGGTTCTTCCCCCAGAGGGTGCTGGGCACTGCCCAGGCTCCCCAGGGAATGGGCACGGCCCCGAGGCTGCCAGAGCTCCAGGAGGGTTTGGACAATGCTCTCAAGGACAGGCTGGGATTGTTGGGGTGTCTGTGCAGGGCCAGGGGTTGGACTCAATCCTTGCAGGCCCCCTCCAGCTCAGGATATTCTGTGATTCATTTAAATTTCAAGAAATTATTGCAAATTAAGCCCTGAGTCTACAAAAGCAAGCAGAGAAATCGTACCCTAAAGAAACACTTTTCAAAACCAGGAATTCAGTGCTTTGATAAAGCACTTTGATAAAGGCTTTCCAAGATACTGGGGGACAAAGTTTCAGAATATTACGATCCTATAATGGTTTGTATTGGAAGGGACATTAAAAATCACCTTGTCTTACCTCCCTGCCATAGGCAGGGACACCTTCCACTAGTCCAGGTTGTTCAGAGCCCCAACATGGGCCTTGAACACTCCCAGGGATGGGGCCTTGATACTCTAACTAGATAAATATTCTCATTTACGTAATGCACAGCAATCACAGTGAGTTTGTAAAAATAGGACCTTCATCCCAGACTCTTAGATGAGCTACCTTCAGCAGATAAGTGGAGATACTTACATATTTCATGCTCTGCTGGACCTGAACCCAACACAACTCTGTCAATCATCACCAATAATCTTGCCCAAGTTAATTGCAATATTTGAAATCAGAACATGTTTTTCAGAAGCAAAAAAAAGGCACTAAGTTCTCATAGTCTTCTCAGTACATAAGCATTGGATGTGTATCAAGAACTGTTTTGCTGTGTTTCCTTGTATCTAGCTTAGAATATTGCTTCATTCTGCACTTAATGCTCAAAGGGCAAGAACAAGAGGAATGGTTTGAAACTTTATACACTAAAAATAGCTTTGTTTGGGTTTTGGGGGGGTAGAACAATCAAAATGTTTTAACAAAACAAGCCGTTGGTTTGGCAGGGTACTCGGCAGGGACTTTGTAGCTGTTCCCTAATCCCCAGTCCAGCACTGGCTGTCTCTGGGCCCACAACGGTGAGTGTGCTTCAGCATTTATAAACTGCATTCTTTACACATCATCCACTCCTCAGAGAAAAAGGAGGGCAAGTGTTATTGTTTGATTGCTGCTGAATCCTGCCTGAGGGCTATCCTATAAACAGCAGATCAGATCTCTGCGAGATGTCCTGTTTGTTTGCATCCACCCACTGGTGGATGTGCTTCTTGGAATCAATGCTGATCCAGAACTGAAACCGCAGAGAAGGTTTTATTGGGGATGGCAGCAATTTGGTCAACTCATTTTCACAGTCACTTGGCCCAAACACAGATTTATGTAAGGTCAATAATCACTAAAATTGCAGAGTCTTTTGGGTTTGGCTTTAACACAAATTGTTCAGCAGTTATTGTGGAAGATTTCTGAAAGTGATTTAGGGTTTGGTTCTTTTCCACCTTGGGCAGTCTCTTACACTGCTTAAGCATCTCTTTCCAGTGGCCATAGGCTGTATTTTCCCCTCCCTCTCAAAAAAACTCTGCAAAAATATCACCTACAGATTTCACCCTCTGCTCTTGTGCAGAGGTGAGGCCCTGGCACAGGGTGCCCAGAGAAGCTGTGGCTGCCCCTGGATCCCTGCAAGTGTCCAAGGCCAGGTTGGATGGGGCTTGGAGCAACCTGGGCTAGTGGAAGGTGTCCCTGCCCATAGCAGGGGGTGGGGAATGAGATGATCTTCAAGATATCTTGCAACCCAGGAGTCATTTTACGACTCTACAATTTTATGATTATTTACTCAAAAGAAATGTTGAGATGAAGCTGGAAGGGGGTGAAAGCAGCTACTGAAACCCCCTGCCTAAAACCTTACCCAAAATTCCAAGACAGTCTATCCTTTCTGGCAGAAGCTGATGTTCTTAGAAACAGGGAAGTGCCAAGTTCAGAAAGCAGCAGGAGGCAGCCAGGAAAGCAGCTTGTGCCAGCTCCACTCCAGAACATGGTGCTGTCTTGCACCGACAAATGGCTTTATCTGCTCACTTCTACCTCCCAAAAGCGGAAGAAAACAAAACCACAACAATCTAACCAAAACTTTATCCTAAAATTCCAGTCCTGGCAAAGAGCATTCCCCCCTGGCAGTATCAGAGGGTCAGAGAATGGGTTGGGTTGGAAGGGCCCTTAAAGATCATCTTGTTCCATGATGATCCCTTCTGTATAAAGGGATTTCATGGAGTGTCACAGAGAAGTTTTACCCTTCATACATAATAAAAAAATGCAGACCAGGATCTGCACAGAGCAAACAGGTAATTTCTTTTCCTCCAAATTTTAACCTAACTTTTGGAGGATAAATCTTCTGGGAAGTTTCTCCTTTCGATCACCTTCACATCACTGCCAATAGCTTCTATCATTCCCAATGAGAACTTCAATTTTCCTAGGCAACAGCTGTAGAAAACCACAATTTATCTCCAACATTTATCATTGTCCAAATTTTAGGACAGAAAGAAAAAGGTACAAACTAGAGTAAATTTTTATTAAAAAAACCTCAGCTAGTTATTGCCTATACTGGGAATTCAGAGGGGAATGTTTACAACATTTATAAACAATTCCAGCTCTCCAGATAAATACCATGTGATTTCACCTCTCTCCAAACTGTTTTCTCACGCACTTCTGAAGTTTCATTTCTGTCTGAGACTCCTCGCTGTTCCCAAAGGAAACAGTCATTCATGGCTGTGCCTCAGGAACCAGAGTTACCCAGAGGGCAGCACAGGTGGCAGAAGTATTGCAGTGATAACCTCAATTAAAAACTTACTTCCATGACTCTGTGAGCAATGGAAATCTGAGAGTTTTCAATGTTCCTGTGTGGGGAGCATTTTTGTCCAGGCTAAGTAGCAGCTCACAAAATGCTCATTTAAAGCCGATACTGTGCTCTTGTTCTGAGCAGAAAAGCCACTGGGCTACGCAGAGCCCAGAACTGCTCCTTTTTTTATAGGCTCTTCTCCTGGAAGCCTTCTGACACAGGCAGAGGGAAGTTGGGGAGGTTCTGGTGACATGTGGCATTTCACACTTCCCCAGTGTCACCAAAAGTCACAGAATTGCATCCTGATATAGAAGATGGAGAAAGGAAGAAAGGGAGAGGTGGAACAGAGTCCAAATACTGAAAGCAGAACATTTAGAAGCTCCCCTTCCCCCTAACCCACCATCAGGTCCCTTAAAGATTTAGAGTATAACTCTTGCCTTGTTTTCTTTATCTACTGCAAAACTCAAGCAGAGTTACCTCATTAACTTGTTTTTTGTCCAAGTGAAAAACTTGACCAGAACTTGTTGAGGCAATTTCTTCATAGACCTTGTAACCAATATGATCTCTGTCATCACAGTCTCCAGTCAGCACAAATACCACCTGGATTAAAGAAAAATCAGTAAACTATTGGACACATGGTGCACAGGAGAGGAAGGCATTGCCAAGGCAGCATCAAGGCAAGACAACAAGAAGAATGTGTCACTCGGGATGGGTTTGTTACTTTGCATGGACAGAGTCACTGCACTCAGTACTGATGGAAAAAGCAAAGCAGAAGAAAAGGCACAGACAAAAACCCCTTTAAAAGTCAATCAGCCCTGTCTTTCACACAATCCTTCTTTTAGAACAACATAAAAAAACCCACATAAGTGATAAGCTGGCCAAAACCACATATACTGGTAGAAGATTCAGTTGCATTATTTAATTCACAATAATAAAAGGAATATTCCACTACATTTTTCCTTCACCAGATCAGTTAACTCTATTAAAAGAATTTAAAAATCCTTAGAATGAAGTATTATGGTCCCTTCTGTAAAAAGACTTCGAGTTTCACACAGCAGAATTCTACCCTTTGTCATTGAGAAAACAGAGCATTAAACACACTACCCAGCTGGGAATGCAAATCCCCTCGGTACCTGGGACTGTTTCTGCTGGATGAGTTGAAGCACTTCATGGGTCAGTCTGTAATCCTTGGATCGAGCATCAGTGAATACATAGATGAAAGAGCCAGGCAGGGAAATTTCTAGAGCAATCTTTATTGCCCCAATGCTCATCTCTGGACAGTCTCCACCACCCTGTTCACAAATGGAAATAAAAGGTAACTTTTTTTTTTTTAAGGGAAAAAACCATACCAAATAAGTTACTTTCTTTTGGAACATTCAAGACAGATACTTCCTCAGCCTCTGATCATTTGTTCACCTTTTCCATCCTAGGCATTTCATGGTTTCTGCAGAGTGCTGTCACACACTCACAAGCAGCAACTGCAGCAATTCCAAATGGAAAATAAAGTCAAAGAAGAGCCCTGATGTTGGCTGGTGTCACGCTCACTCTTACCCACGTTGTGCTCAGCTCCAGCTCTTGTCACAGCCCTGTTTCCCACACTCACAGGCTCCCCTCCTGGCTGACAACTCCCCTGCTCTGGTAGCACACAGCAGTCACGGAAGGTCAGGGGCACAGACAGATGGGAAATGATCCCACACAGGCAGTGCCGAGCTCCAGGAGCACCTCTGGACACTAGAGCAGCCAGAACCTGCCCTGGACTCCACCCTGGGAAAGCGAGCTCAGCAGAGGGCACAGGTGCTGTGTTCCCACAGCTCTGCACTGCAGCAGCTGCGGAGCTGGAGGTTTTTCAGACCATGTGTTCAATCAAAATGCTTCCAAGTATGACTTTATCTTTATAGGAAAGGATTAGTTTCTCTCTCTAAATTAAGAATTTGGGGAAAATACTGTTTGAATAAAAGCTCACTAACTTACATAAAACTTACCTTGGCATATTGAAGACAGAACTTTCCAAAGAGCTGATACAAACTGTAAAACCTGCCCTGTCATCTATAACAGATCTCTGCACATTCAATATTAAATATAAAATTGATTTCTTTTATTTTTACAATCAACGTGCCTTCACACATATGTATATACAAATCTACACATGCTGGGAAAGAAGAAGGGAAAGAAGAAGGCAAAAAGAGAGCTGTCCTTCATACTTAAGAATTTTGTTTGTCCTCAGTGAAATGTTCATGTTGGGAACAAGTTTAATCTATCCTTATCCTTACTTCAAAGCAAGAATATCAGTAAGTTTCTCATCTGTGCTAAAGAATAAGCACACGGTCACTGTTCTTTCTATAAGTCACATAAGAACCATTGTTCTTTTTCAAAGTCAGTTCTCCTAAATGTAGCTTTACTTTTAGGGGAAAAGCAAGTGGTAGACTCCAGACAGCCTGAAATTCAAGAGAGAACTCTCCAAGAAGATTTTTGACACACGTCAGAACTTTATCTTGGCAGTGCCTATACAGTCCACTGGGACACATCAGTATATCCAAGTTCTTTCAGCAGAAAACTCTTCCACATAAAGCTTTAGTTTGTGGGCAAAGTCAAAATAATAGCTAATTTCTACAGACACTTACTTGGAACAGGAAAATTTCTATTCCCACTTTAAGTCTACTTGATTATCATCTCATAATATCCTATATGGCAGCATCTGTTTTCTGCATAGAACATGAAAAGCGCTACTGAGCTAAGTGGTTGTTCTGAGAACATGCATGGACTTTTTTATTCCCATAATGTAGACTAATACTCTTAAAAGGCAGCTGGTAAAACAACAAAACATCATCATCATGGAATGGTTTGGATTGGAAGGACCTTAAAGCCCATCCAGTCCCACCCCCTGCCATGGGCAGGAACACCTTCCACTGTCCCAGGCTGCTCCAAGCCCCGTCCAACCTGGCCTTGGACACTTCCAGGGGTCCAGGGGCAGCCACAGCTTCTCTGGGCACCCTGTGCCAGGGCCTCCCCACCCTCACAGGCAGAATTGCTTCCTAACATTTAACATTTAGTATTGCCTTTACTTAAAGAAAAAAAGTAGAAAAATTTCCATTCAGTATTTCCTGCCTTTCTCTCCAAATTGAAATTAAATACAACTACCTCGTGAAGCTTTCTGGAAAAGCTGAGGTGAGTGAAGCTCAGGAAGCCTCATTTTCCCTTCAGTTTGAAGAGGCCCACAGAAATACACAAAAAATCTGCTTAACCACAAAAAAAAAAAGACACTAAGGAGCCATTGCTGCCCAAGTCCACGTTCTTATCACGCTGTCCATAAGAAGGATTCCCAGTTAATTACAGATGAAATCCAGGTGATACCTCCTAAGCTGATCCTGTATTCAAGGAATATGTCCTTTATCACTCTGAATGTAAAAGGAACAGGGCCCAGTTTCTGCAGTGAAATGTACACAGTCCCATTTGTACCTGATGTCAAATGCCAGCCAAAAGACCCTCCAACTATTCTGTGACAGATGAATGGAAAGCAAGAGCTGGGCTTACGCTGATGTTCAGGGAGGACAAGTCGAGCATATTTTGATACGTTTTATACATAAGATGCCGTGAAATTATTTTCACCTTAATTCCAGCTTTGTTCATTAATGAGAATATTTGGTCCATGCCCTTTCTCAAAATGAACCCAGCTCAAAAGTTCCTCTACCTCTACAACATTCCCTCTTCATCTTTTCTCAGTCTTTTTGGAAAAATACTGGTAACAAACCTGTAGATGGTGTTCACATTTTCTCTACTGTGAGATGACCTATCAGTCCTGTTCTAATCACTTCTTGATTTCTATTTTGGCCCTTCACCAATACAATGGATGAATGCAAGTCAGTGACAGCCTTCATACAGCAGAATGAGCACATCTTGACAGTAATTATGAAATACACAATCAGCCAGCATTACAGAATGAAATCTAATATTCATTAGACAGAAACTTTTAAACAACTCGATTAGAAATGAAGAGTTTGAAATTCCCAAAAGCTTCACTTAAAACATCCACCTTTAAGAAACAGCTGCAATTACTGTCCAGTATAACTACTGAGGAAACAAAACATCAAAACTGGATAGAGTTTTGAAGCTTAAATTTTCCCCATGAAGGAGAAAACTGCAAGAGCTATTGTTTTCTCTGGATTTCAAACCTTCTGCCAACTTTTAATGTAATCTTCAAGCAATCTCTTCTTATAGGGATTACACCATGTGCCAGTTTTTGAGGGAGAGCCTGTCTGGCACTACTGACTCCAGCAAGGTTCATCCCAGGTCAGAAGCATTTTCCTTGGTTAAAGATAAGACAATCGGAACACGTGTTCTGTCAGTAAGGATAACTCCATTCCCATACTTCCCTCTTTCTTTCTATCACCTGAGGAAATGGCTGGAGCTGGGCCAGGGCAGGCTCAGGCTGGAGATCAGGGAAAGGTTCTTCCCCCAGAGGGTGCTGGGCACTGCCCAGGCTCCCCAGGGAATGGGCACAGCCCCGAGGCTGCCAGAGCTCCTGGAGCGTTTGGACACCGCTCCCAGGGATGCACAGGGTGGGATTGTTGGGGGGGTCTGTGCAGGGCCAGGGCTTGGACTGGATGGTCCCTGTGGGCCCCTTCCAGGTCAGGATATTCTGTGATTCTAAGAAGCCTTTGAATCACTAAGTGCCAAGTAATGCACGGCAGGGAAGGCAGTACCTATGGAAAACGTGATGTGTCTTACAGTCCCCTTGTCTGAATGGTGTTCATGGAATATGATTTCCAGAACACAGTAAAAGTCCATAGAAGTGTCTGTGGACAAGTGGCAGGACTAATGAAAATGCCAACTAAATGTTAGCATTATCTAACTATTCCTTCCTGTGTTATTGAACCGTGTCTCCACACTGTGGGAATCCAGAGTGCAGAGAATATTTCTCTGCCTGTTTTGAAGGGTTCTACCCCCCTGGACAGCGCTGCCTTTGACCTTCGTCCATGGAGAAAATTGCCCACCCTCTGGGAAGAAGTAGAATCTACACCAGTGTGAACTAGGTGATAGAATATTATGTAAGACTGTCACAGGGTGAAAAATTTAGAGTCTTTGGGTTTGTTAATATAGTAAATAGATAAAAAGCAAAAACTTCAAAATGGAGGATTCTTGTTGTTCTCCAGATCTTCTTCTTCTTCTGCTACTCCATATTCTGCAGTGGAAGTAGTTTAGGGTGATTGGATAAAGAATTCCGCAGTTCCTGTCTACGTGACAAAGTGATTTATTGAACATTGGTGGAAAAGTGAAAATATCTTTCGTTTTAAGTTTTCATTGGGTGATTTACCTTTAAAATACTGTGTAATCTTGATAATTTGGCTTTCTCTTGCACTCTCTGCTTTGTGCTGTGTCTGGGTCACGTCAGTGACTCTATTTCTCTGATAAGACTTAACAAACAACTATCTGAAAGCAGAGAACGCTGAAGGTCCCATTCGTCTCTTGGACTTCTGGCAAAGACTCTAAAA